>QRFJ01001356.1:588004-948718 GCA_006176705.1 Cocos nucifera
AAATATTTAAAAAATATTTAAATATAATTTTAAGTATGTTGAAAAATTTAAAAATTAGTAATTTTATCTCAAACTTCTGGCTCCTTCAATACGTAATTATCCTCTCCCACTGACTCGGAGGATAGTTCTATATCCAAGGAACAACCTCCTCTAGAGTGTCTCATCGGTGCTCGAGCCATCCTCTATGGAGCTTGATCTTGTAGCTCCGGTACAACTTTCTAATCTTCTTCAGTCGGGCATCTTGAGCCCTCTTGTGGTCAGGAAAGTCATACCTCCTCTGCATAAACTTATCAAAAGTCAGTTACAAAATTATTCTAATCAAATATAGTGTAAACATGAAAAATGCATAAATATAATTAAGATACACTTACCCATATCTCCTTCTACATCTGGTTCCTAACAATTTCATCCATCGATCGCTAGTCTCTGGTCTCTATGAGAATAATGTCTAATCGCCTCATAAGCACTTCAAAAAAGAAATGCATTTTGCGCACAGTCTCCCTATTGGCCTTCCCTTCGGATCATATTGTACTATCATCTGATGCTAGCGGTTCCACACATGCGCCATACCTATGAGACCACGAAATGTCCTACTGAATTATTCACCTACAATGAAAATACATTATTCAAATATATAAGTATATAATACTATATAAAAAAATAAATAATATAATAAAAATATACACTTAAATGCCAGTGGAATAGCATGAGTCGGAGATGTGGATAACGGTAGAGGCTTAGATGCTGGTGGAGTACTAGATGCTGTTGGTGGAGTAGATGCCGATGGTGGAGGTCCCTGAGTAGTCAATGCGGAGGTAGATGAAGTATGCTCTGATTGTTCCTTAGATGTTGAACTCCGCATAACCCATCGAGAGGCAGGGGTGAAAGCTAGATGGCGTTTCGGTAGCATCGTGATCAGCAATGTTAATGAACATTAACCAATATAACATATTGAACAATAATCAAAGATATGCCTAGGTACCATCCGTATAATTACATATAAATATATGTGTTGGAGGTAAATCCCGCTCCCATCGAAGTTCAGTCTGATGCTTAGTCTAATGCAATCGATAATTATGGAAGAGCTTCAATCGAAAATTCTTTCTCTAGCGGTCGAATCCCATCCAATCTTCTCTAATAGTCGAATTCATTCAATAGTCAAACTCCTCCAGCGGTCGAACCCAATCGAACTCCTCCAACGACTGAACCCCAGTCAAACTCTCCAGCGGTCGAACTCCTTTCAGATCTCTACTTTAGTCGGACTTCTACAGGAGCCGAACTCCTTTCGTATCTCTCATTCAGTCGAATTTTTACAGGAGCCGAACTTTTTTCGGACTCCTTCTTCAGTCAGATTTCTACAGGAGCTGAACTTTTCCATTAGTCAGATCTCTACAGGAGCCGAACTCCTTTCGGATTTTTTCTTCAGTCAAACTTCTATAGGAGCCGAATTTCTTTCGGATCTCTTCTTCAGGAGTCGAACTCCTTTCGTATCTCTCCTTCAGTCGAATCTCTATAGGAGCCGAATTTCTTTCAGACTCATCTTTCAGTCAGATTTCTACAATAGCCGAACTCCTTCCGAACTGCTCCTTCAGTCGGACTTCTGTAGGAGCCGAATTCCTTCCGAATCTCTCCTTCAATCGGACTTCTATAGGAGCCGAACTTCTTTCGTATCTCTTCTTCAGTCGAATCTCTATAGAAGTCAAACTCCTTTTGGACTCGTCCTTCAGGTAGTATTCCTTTCGCATGATCCTCTCTAGCCGTATTTTCTTTAGAAGTCCGAACTCCTCTAGAATTGACATACGTCAAAGCTCTTCATTCCTCCATGCAGTCCCGAGCGGCTTAGTATTGAATGACTGCGGTCATCACTATTAGTCCGCTGCAGGCAACAGCGATCCGCTATCGGATGGCGATGGCTGTCACCATCAGTCTACTACAGATGGCACTCCCTTTCATGACAGACTCAATCAGGCCTCGAGCAGTCCACTACCAGACGACTGCAGCTATCACTATCAATCCGCTACAAGCTCCATCTATAAAAAGAAATCCTCTAGATATGTTTTCTCTAAGCTTTTTTCTTCTTTTCAAAACTCTGTCGAACTCTTTCCTGAGCACTTTATTTCTATTGGCCAGAAGAGCTAATTTGATCGTCGGAGGGTCCTATCAGAGCCACCACCATCGACTTCGGATGAAATTTTATTTTGCAGGTCACCGATGGTAACCTCATCTTCCTTGACTTCAGTTCAATCCGATGTCAATCAGATTCTGCAACAATAGAATTAATGCTAGAAGAAGGGTCCTCTATTTTTGAGGTATTCTTATTCTTAAAGGGGTGCTCAATCGATCTTGCCGACCTTCTTCTTCAAGGTTCATCTCTACCCTCTTTCTCGATCCCAAAAAATGCCTCCAAAGAAGGCGACTATCCGAAGATCTATCGCTTCTACTGTTAGGTCTAAGCCAGATCAATCTATTCCTGCTCCATCGTCGGTACTTCAACCACCACCTTCATCGACGGTCATGGTAGATCTGAAGAAGTTTAACCTGCTAATGTAGTGGATTCAGGGCCTCACTAAAATGGTGCAGGCCATGTAGCAGCCTTCGGTGGTGATTCCATTAGAAAATCTACCATCAGAATATCAAAAATCAGTCCTAAGGAAGAGCATTTGGCCTAGCATACCTATCGCCCTTAGGAAGGAGAAACAGAGAGCAGAGGATCTATGTTTGGATCATGATTCTCCTCCGAAAGAGACCTTCATCTACAGTTGGAAGCTATCCAAGATCTGCGATTGAGATGACGTCCTCGATCACAAACTATGGGAGATGGACCGATGGATTGAAGAACTCTACCACATCGCTCTAGCTTTTCATGATGATGTCTACACCGATCCCCCTTTCTCTCTCTGAATTATGCAAGTCCGTTCTGCCAAACTTCAAGCTCCCCCAATTTGAAAGCTACGATGGAATCTCTTATCCGATCGATCACCAAAAGCCTTCCGGATCATGATGCTGCTCCATGGCGCATCAGACGTCATATTATACCGAGCTTTTTCATCTACCTTAAAGGGAGCAGCAAGAAACTGGTACTCGACGTTAAAGTTGGATACGATCTTCTCCTTTGATCAGATGAGCCATCAGTTTGTGGCTCACTTCGTAAACAACCGACGTCCGCACTGAGGTTCAGATTTTCTGATGAACATCAAGCAGAAGGAGGGAAAATTCATCCGGACTTATGTCATCCGATTTAATGCTGCTGTGTTGGAGGTCCAAAATCTGAATTAGTTAGTTGCGATGGCCGACGATCTTCAGAAGAACGATTTTTTGTTCTCCTTGGAGAAGAAGTACTCCAAAGATTTTGCCGATCTGCTAGCCTAGGTCGAGAGATATGCCCATGCGGAAGAAGCCTTTAAGTTGAAGGATGAAGAAGCCATAGGAGAGCGGCAGACGGGCGAGTCTAGTAAACCCATGGTCAATGGAGGGCCGAATGAAGTTCGGCCATGCTCACAAACTCGTCCTGAGTGCAAACGAGCCCAAACTCCTCGAACTTGTTATTAAAGAAGTTCCGACAGAAGAGTGCGAAGAAGTCCTCTCCCTGGAAGGTTCCGCAACTATGCCTCCTTAATGCTCCTAAAACTCAAGTTCTGATAGAAATTAAGAATCAGCTACCAAGACCAGAAGAATTATGATCTTTCTCAAACAAGTGCGATCGAAGCAAGTACTGCCTCTACCATCGTGGTCATGACCACGATATTGAAGAATACATTCAGCTTCAAGACGAAATTAAGGAGTTCATCAAGAGAGGTCGACTGGGTCGATTCTTCGGACGCCAGTCTGAAGCAAAAGAAGATCGATCGAGGGTGTTGCCATAGCCAGAACCACCAATAAGGGAGGAATAATAAGGAGATCAACCGCCTCTCGGCATCATCAATCATATTTCTGGAGGACTTAGTACTTCGGCGAGCTGCCATCTCTCAACCTTAGAGTCCGGGGAAGCTTGCCCCAAATTGGGAAGGCTCGTATGAAGTAGAGAAAGTCGTCCGGCTTGAAATTTATCGTCTGAAGGAGTTTGGAGGAACAACGCTCCCACAATCTTGGAACTCAAAAAATCTGAGGATGTACTATCAGTAACTTTTCTTCAATAAAACTTCTCCATTTTAATATTATTGTTTCTTGGTGTAAAAATTATGTGATGATGGAAAGAAGCAATCAATAGTGGCCATGATAGAAACAGAAGTAGAACCTCGTCCTGACATAAGCAAGTCGAAGTCTTTCAACCTTGATTGGAGATAAGATCTTTTCCGAGCTTCTACGTCAATAGAAGATAAGATCTCCTTCAACCTTGGCTGGAGATAAGATCTCTCCCGAGCTTCTACATCAACAGGAGATAAGATCTCCTTCAACTTCGATTAGAGATAAGATCTCCCCCAAGCTTCAGCTTCAACTTCAACGTCAACCTCGGCTGGAGATAAGACCTTCCTCGAGCTTTAACGTCTATGTCAACCTCGGTCGGAGATAAGATTTTCCTCGAGCTTCAACGTCAACATCAATCTCGGCTGGAGATAAGATCTTCCTCGAGCTTCAACGTCTACGTCAACAGGAGATAAGATCTCCTTCAACCTCAGTTGGAGATAAGATTTTTTTGGAGTGTCTATGTCAACAGGAGATAAGATCTCCTTCAACCTCGGCTGGAGATAAGATCACCCTCGAGCTTTAGCTTCAATTTCAATGTCAACCTTAGCTAGAGATAAGATCTCTTTCGAGCTTCAACATCTACGTCAACCTCGACCAGAGATAAGATCTACCCCAAATTTTAACTTCAACGTCAATCTCGACTGGAGATAAGATCTCCCCCAAGCTTCAATATCTACGTCAACAGGAAATAAGATCTTCTTCAACCTCGATTGGAGATAAGATATCTCCCAAGCTTCAAAGTCTATGTCAACAGGAGATAAGATCTTCTTCAACCTCGATAGGAGATAAGATCTTCTCCGAGCTTCAACTTCAACCTCGGCTGGAGATAAGGTCTCTCTGGAACGTCTACATCTATAGGAGATAAGATCTCCTTCAACCTCGATTGGAGATAAGATCTTTTCTAAGCTTCAAAGTCTACATCAACAGGGGATAAGATTTTTTTCAACCTCGATTGGAGATAAGATATTTTTCGAGCTTCAAAGTCTATGTCAATGGGGATAAGATTTTTTTCAATCTCGATTGGAGATAATATCTCCCCCGAGCTTCAACTTTAACCTCGGCTGGAGATAAGATATCCCCCGAGCATCTACATCAATAGAAGATAAGATCTCCTTCAACCTCAGCTGGAGATAAGATCTCTCCCGAGCTTCAAAGTCTAGGTCAACTGGAGATAAGATCTCCTTCAACTTCGGTCGGAGATAAGATCTCTTCCGAACTTCAACTTCAACATCAACCTTGGTTGGAGATAAGATCTTTCCTGAGCTTCAACGTCTATGTCAACAGGAGATAAGATCTTCTTTAATCTCGGTTGGAGATAAGATTTTTCTCGAGCTTTAAAGTCTACGTTAACAAGAGATAAGATCTTCTTCAACCTCGGCTGGAGATAAGATCTCCTCCGAGCTTCAACTTCAACCTCAGTTGGAGATAAGATCTCCCTCGAACGTCTACATCAATAGGAGATAAGATCTCCTTCACCCTTAGCTGGAGATAAGATCTTCTTTAAGCTTTAAAGTCTACGTTAATAGGAGATAATATCTCATTCAATCTCGACTGGAGATAAGATCTCCCCCGAGCTTCAACTTCAACCTCGACTAGAGATAAGATCATCTCCGAGCATTTATATTAACAGGAGATAAGATCTCCTTCAACCTCAGCTGGAGATAAGATCTCTTCTGAGCTTCAAAGTCTAACGTCAATAGGAGATAAGATTTTCTTCAAACTCGGTCGGAGATAAAATCTCTCTCGAGGTTCAACGTCTATGTTAACAGAAGATAAGATCTCCTTCAACCTCAGCTGGAGATAAGATCTCCTCCGAGCTTCTACATCAACAGGAGATAAGATCTCCTTCAGCCTCAGCTAGAGATAAGATCTTCTCAGAGCTTTAACTTCAACTTCAACTTCAACGTCAACCTCGGCTGGAGATAAGATCTCCTCCGAGCTTCAACTTCAACTTCAATAGGAGATAAGATCTTCTTCAACCTCAACTGGAGATAAGATCTTCCTCGAGCATCAACTTCAACATCAATAGGACATAAGATCTCCTTTTACCTCAATTGGAGATAAGATCTTTTCCGAGCTTCAACTTCAACTTCAACTTCAACCTCATCTAGAGATAAGATCTCCCACGAGCTTCAACTTCAACATCAACCTTGGTTGGAGATAAGATCTTCCTTCTAGCTTCAACCTCAATGGTGTAGAGCCTGAAAAAGGACTTCGACAGTCGCTTTTTTTATACTTCCTTCAAATTTCAAACTTGAAAATGGGGGGACTATTATTGGGGGTAAATTCTGCTCCCGCCGAAGTTCAGTCTGATGCTTAGCCTAATGCAATCGGTAATCACGAAAGAGCTTCAATCAAAAATTTTTTCACCAATGGTCGAACCCCATTCGATCTCCTCCAGTGATTGAACTCATTCAGTAGCCGAACTCCTCCAACGATCGAACCTCAGCCAAATTCCTCAGTGGCCGAGCCCCAGCCGAACTCTCCAGCAGCCAAACTTCTTTTGGATTTCTCCTTCAGTCAGACTTCTACAGGAGCCGAATTTCTTTTGTATCTCTTCTTCAGTCGAATCTCTACAGGAGTCGAACTCCTTTCGGACTCCTCCTTCAGTCAGATTTCTACAGGAGCCGAACTTCTTTCGAACTTCTCTTTCAGTCAGACTTCTGTAGGAGCCGAACTCCTTTCGTATCTCTCATTCAATCGAACTCCTTCCGAATCTCTCCTTCAGTCAGACTTCTATAGGAGCCAAACTTCTTTCGTATCTCTCCTTCAGTCGAATCTCTATAGAAGTCGAACTCCTTTCGGACTCCTCCTTCAGTCGGATTTCTATAAGAGTCAAACTCCTTTCAAACTTCTTCTTTAGTCAAACTTCTACAAGAATCGAATTTCTTTTGGATCTCTCCTTCAATCGGACTTCTATAGGAGCCGAACTTCTTTCGTATCTCTTCTTCAGTTGAATCTTTACAGAAGCTGAACTCCTTCCAGACTCCTTCTTTAGCTAGTGTTCCTTTCAAATGATTTTCTCTAGTCGTATTTTCTTTGGAAGTCCGAACTCCTCTAGAATTGACATACGTCAAAGCTCTTCATCCCTTCATGCGACTCCAAGCGGCTCAATATCGGATGATTGCGGCCGTCACTATCAATCCGCTGTAGGCAACAGCGACCTGCTATTGGACGGTAATGGCTGTCATCATCAGTCTGCTACAGACGGTGCTATAGGCGGCGTCCCCTCCATGATAGACTCAATTAGGGCTCGAGTAGTCCGCTACAAGCTCCGTCTATAAAAAGGAATCCTTCGGATATATTTTTTTTAAGCTCTCTTTTTCTTTCCAAAATTCTGCCGAATTCTTTTCTGAGCACTCTATTTTTGTTGGCCAAAAGAGCTGTCTTGATCGTCGGAGGGTCCTACCGGAGCCACCACCATCGACTTCGGATGCGATTTTATTTTGTAAGTCATCGGCGATGATCTCATCTTTCTCGACTCGAGCTTGATCTGATGTTAACCAGATTTTACAACAACAATACGTATGCCAAAGATTATGTACACTAATCAATTGACGGATCTATCGCTATGCAATGCAATAAACAAAAGCAACAAGATAGAGATTCTCTTAGCAGCCGGAGGTTCTCTTAGCGTCCGGCATGGCCCACGGCACGACCTATCAGGACGACATGACCTAAGGCACGAACTACCGATACGGCACGGTATGGCACCGCACGGCCTAAGGCATTATTCTTGGCTCGGCTCAGCTGTGTGCTATCTCCTGTTCTTGGTTGTCTTCATCCTTCCCTCATTCTTTTGACTGCCCATCTCCTACTCAATCTCCATCACAGATGAGGCCGGACCCCCTCCCTGATCCCTCTCTCCCTCTCTCGATCTCCTTCTCTTCTTCTCTCGATCTCATCCCTCGCTGGTGAGGTCGGACCACCTTCCTCCCTTTCTCCCTCTCTCATTCTCCCTCACCCACAATGTCGGACCCCCTCCCTCCGTCTCTTCCTCTTTCTTTCTTAGCTTCGGATCTCGAAATCAAGTCCGCATATCCGGGATCCATTAGGGTTCGGATCTGGTACTTCAAGTACGGATCCATCGGATATTCAGATTTGGATCCAGTACCAATAATTAAAATTGGATCCGGATCTGAATATCTAGATTTTGATCTGAACCCGATCCATTGACAGGTCTAGTCCAGTGAGTAATAAATAATACTATAAAATTAAAATAAAAAATATACCTATGACTATAGAGAGGGGTCGCATCGAAAGCTCCAAGAGTCGTTGACAATGGTGCTGGAGGAAGACGACGGTGCTGGAGGTAATCTGCGAAATAATAGCAAGATAGTGAGATAGAGAGAGAAGAGAGAGAGAAAGAGGAAAGAGAGAGAAGGAGAGGGGGCTCGGAGGGGTGCCGTGATGGGGAGGGCAGGGGGCGGCAGGCGGTTGGGGATGGGGAGGGCGGGGGCGGGCGGCCGCGGTCGGGGATGGATGGAGTCTCATCGACGATGGAGAAGAGGGAAGAGAGAGAGAGTACGTATGGAAGGAAAAAAAAATTAAAGATTTTTAACCTAACCTATGGTAGCAGTTTTTGAACTACTGCCATAGATCTATGGCAGCAGTTACGGTAAACCGCTATAATAGATCTACGACAATGGTTTATAATCGCTACTATGGATTTATAGCAGTAATTTTTAGCAACTGCTGTCGTAGGTTGGAAATAATTTTTTTTTATTTTTTTTAAAATATTATATAATTTTAAAATTTAATGCTCATCTTCATCGTTTATTATCTAAATAATTATCATTAGAGTATCATCACAAAAGATCACCTCGATCCGATGGTCCTAGTTTCATCGATCAAAAAAATTTGATTTCGACGATCATGAATGATGATACGATGACTGATAGATAGAGTCCTTTGATCGATCCAAAAATTTACAACGATGATCTCGATGATATTTGTAGCATACTGTCAAAATTTTACTTTAATCAAATATCGTTATTATGATCAATTTAATACGGAATGATTTAGATTGTTAAATTAGAAACAAGCGATCAAAGAGCTAAACGACGTTCGATTATGAGATAATTTTTTAGTTAAATGATCTTTGCTATAATTTTAATCATTTTATACGATGATGATTGTAAAATTCAAATCATTTTTGTATGAACTGTTCACGTTAAGCAAATATTGTAAAAGCATGAGCATATATATATATATATATATATATATATATATATATATATATATATATATATATATATATATATATATATATATATATATATATAACAACCAACAGAGTTTAAGAATGATTATCAGGTGATGTATAGTTTTAGATCGTTCTTAGTCTCACAAGTTGAATTTTATAATCATCATCATAAAAAATGATTAAAGTAGTATCCAAGATCATTTATAAAAAAAATTATCTAAGATCATTTATAAAAAAAATTATCTCATAATTGGACATTGTCTGATCTTTTGATCACTCGTTTATCATTTAATGGTCAAAATTAATCTATACTAAATTGATCAAAATAACGTTATTCGATTGAAGTGATACTTTGATAGTACGCTACAAACATAACTGAAATCATCGTTGCAGATTTTTGGACCTATCAGAGATCTCCATCTATCAGATCATTGCATCGTCGTTCGTGGTCATCGAAATTAAATTTTTCTGATTGATGAAGCTAGGACCATCAGATCAAGGTGATATTTTGCGATGATACTCTAATAATAATTATTTAAATAATAAATGATGAAGATGGACATTAAATTTTAAAATTATATATTATTTAAAAAAATAAAAAAAAATATATTGCAGCGATTATAAATAACTACTGTCATAGATCGATGTATAGCAGCGATTATAAGAAACCGCTGCTATAAATCTGACATATGGCAGCGGTTACAAGGAACCACTGCTATAGTGCGATCTATGACAGTGATTTTTAGGTCGAATTATGGCAGCGGTTTGTTGTAACCGTTGCTATAGGTCGAATCTATAGTAGCGGTTTCTTATAAATGCTATAAGAGAAAGAGAAAGGTAGGATATATAAGTCATTAAAGAAAAAAATTATTATGCCATAATTATCTTTTTCATCTTTTGATGTGATCTTTCTAGGGTATAAAAAATAAATTGATATGAAATTTAAATAAAAGAGATGGATGGATGGGGTTTAAATGGGGTATTAAAAGATAAATAAAAAAATAATTAATAAAGTAAGAGAAAGAAGAGAGAGGGGTCAAAGTGGTATGAGAGAGGAAGAGAGAGGTAGGACATGTAACTTATTAAAGAGAGAGAATATAGGGCATAATTTTTTTTATATAATTTTTTTTATTCTTTACTTTTTCAAAATTTTGATATGAGGTATGAGATCAATTCATAAAATTATACACACACACACACACACACACATATATATATATAATATGTATATGTAGATATGTTTATGGATGTATGTATGTATGTATGTATGTATATCTATATGCATGTATGTATATATATATATATATGTATGTATATATATGTATATGTATATGTATGTATATATATGTATATGTATAAGTATATATATATATGTATGTATGTATATGTATATATGTATATATGTATATGTATGTATGTATGTATGTATATAAATATATATATCTGTGTGTGTGTGTATTTATATATATCGATATATGTATGTATATATAAGAGTTCTATATAAATGATCCAAATCATTGAATATGATCTACTAACTCAAAATTATTTGCATACAAAAAATTATATAATTTAAAAATTCTTAGTTTATGTATTAAGTAATCAAAAATTGGACAGTATATATATATATATATATATATATATATATATATATATATATATATATATATATATATATCGATATATGTATGTATATATAAGAGTTCTATAAAAATGATCCAAGTCAATGAATATGATCTACTAACTCAAAATTATTTGCATACAAAAAATTATATAATTTAAAAATTTTTAGTTTATGTATTAAGTAGTCAAAAATTGGATAGTCTTAATAAAATTGAATTAGTTATATTCTTTGGTCACTTGATGCATAGGCGAGAGATTTTTAAATTATATAATTTTTGATGTGTAAGCAGTTTTAAGATAATAGAACACATCCAATTGCTTGGATCATTAATGTAGAATCTTCATTATAGAATTTAGATCTAATCAGATTTGAGCCTAAATTTGATCAATCTTATTCAAATCTACCTCTCTCTCTCTCTCTCTCTCTCTCTTTATATATATATATATATATATATATATATATATATATATATATATATATATATATATATATATATATATATATAATGTCAATTGATCTCATATTTCGATACATGCTTTCACCAATGCTTATTCCCATAATGAAGGGTGCAATTAAGTCAAGCCGAGTTAAGTAGCTCAAAGCTCAAGCTTTACTCGATGTAAAATATTTGGATTTGAAACTTAATTCGAGATTGATTAAGTTTTAATATTCTAAATTCAAGCTCGATGTAATCAGAAAAAATGCAATGCCTGATATTGATTTAATTCGAATATGAACTGAGTCATACTCAAGCTTGAGTTCGAGATGATCTACTCATATATATATATATATATATATATATATATATATATATATATATATATATATATATATATATATATATATATATATATATATATATATATGTTGACGTAGAAATTGGTCGTCGTCGGAGTCCGCTGGAGTGGAGGTCGATGAGATCGCCATCGGGGATCTGCAAAATAAAGTTCCATCCGGAGTCGGTGGGGGTGACTCCGGCAGGACCCTCCGACAATCAAGTTAGCTTTGGCCAACAAGGATGGAGTGCTCGAAATGAGTTTCGAAGCTTGGAGAAGAAGAGGAGAGCTTAGAGATTCGAGAGATTAGCGTATCTGGAGGGTCTCTTTTATAGCAGAGCTTGATGGTGATGGCTGTAGCCGCGTGCCGATGGGCCGCTCGAGGTTCGGTGGAGTCAGTCTCTCGAGGAGGTGCCGTCTGCGGTGGGTTGATGGTGACAGCTACAGTCGTGTGCTGGCGGGCCGCTCGAGGTTCGGCGGAGTCAGTCTCTCGGGGAAGTGCCGTCTGCGGTGGGTTGATGGTGATGGCTGCACAGCCAGCCGAATGAAGGGTTGAAGGCTTTCGTCGTGTGCCCATTTTGGAGAAGTTCGGGCTCCTGAAGAGGAAGCTTAGAAGGAGTTCGGCTCCCGTGGGCGTCTGATTGGAGGTACGCGGCTAAGGCTCGATCGCTGGAGAGTTCGGTAGGAGCTCGGTCGGTCGAAGGGGGTATCAGGGAGGAGTCCGGCTCCTGAAGTTCGATCGAAGAGGAAGCTTGGAGGGAAGCTCGGCTCTCGTATGCATCTGGCTGGAGGGGTGCGGCTAGGGTTCGGCCGCTAGGGGTTCGAAAGGAGCTCGGTCGCTAGAAGTTTGGTCGAGGGATGACCGCTGAGGAGTTCGACCGCTGAGAAGTCCAAAGAAGCTCGGCTAAGGTCCGATTGAAGGACTCCGACTGAGGCCCGACCATTGGGAGTCTGAAGGAGCTCGATTGTTGGGCAGTTCGACTAAAGCCCGTCCGCTTGAAGTTCAAGGAGCTCGACCGCTGGAGAGTTTGATCGAGGGATAACTATTGAGGAGTTCGACCGCTGAGAAGTCCGAAGGAGCTCGACTGAGGCCTGGTTGAAGGACTTCGGCTGAGGCCTGGCCGTTGGGAGTCCGAAGGAGCTTGGGAGCAGTTTGGCCGACTGTAAGGGTTCGGCTAAGATCCATCCGCTGAAGTTCTTCTGTGGCTACTAGTTGCATCAGGCTGAGCATCGAACTAGATTTCAGTGGGAGCGTGGTTTATCCCCAACACTAGCCCCCCCACTCTCGAGTTTGAAAGTCGAAGGAAGGGAGTGCAGGAAGGGTGACTGCCGAAGTCTTCCTCCGAGCCCTGTGCTGGTCCAGGTCGAAGCTCGGGGAAGATCTCATCTCCAGCTAAAGTTGATATCGAAGTTAAAGCCTGGGGAAGACCCCATCTCCAACCGGGGTTGAGGGAGGCTTCGTCCGCTGCGATCGAAGTCGGAGGTTGAGCTCCTCGAGGCGACATTGTCTCCTTCAGCTGAGGTCGATGCGGGTGCTCGCGTTAGGATAAGGTTCTCCTCCTGTTTCTAACTTCGACTTTGCTCGCGTTAGGACGAGATGCTCCTCCTCTTCCCCCGTTTCCTCCTAATGGGCTGTGGGGGCATATTCGGACCGTCGTCATCTTCCCTCATTTCGTCCAAGATGAATGAGGCCTTCGATTTTGCTCGAGTTAGGACGTGGTCCTCCTCCTGTTCCTAACGGGCTGTGGGGGCACATTCGGATCGTCATCCGTCTTCCCACTTTTATCCTTTATGAACGAGGTCTTCGACTTTGCTCGCGTTAGGACGAGGTTCTCATCCTGTTCCTAACGGGCTGTAGGGGCATATTCGGACTGTCGTCCATCTCTCCACTCTCGTCCTTTGTGAATGAGGCCTTCACTCGGGAGAGATCTCATTTCTATCCGAGGTTGACTCGATCGCTCGGGAGAGATCTTATCTCAGGCCGAGGTTGTTGCTCGGGAGAGATCTTATCTCTGGCCGAAGTTGCTTCTCGGGAGAGATTTTATCTCTAGCCGAGGTCGATTCTCGGGAGGAATCTTCTCTCTGGTCGATGTTGATTCTCGGGAAGAGATCTTATCTCTAGCCGAGGTTGACTCGATCACTCGGGAGAGATCTTATCTCTGGCCGAGGTTGTCGCTCGGAGGAATCTTATCTCTGGCCGAAGTTGCTTTTCGGAGAGATCTTATCTCTGGCTGACCGAGGTTGTCGCTCGGGAGAGATCTTATCTCTGGCCGAGTTATCGCTCGGGAGAAATCTTATCTCTGGTCGAAGTTGATTCTCAGGAGAGATCTTATCTCTAGCCGAGGTCGAATATCGGAGGAATCTTATCTCTGGTCGATGTTGATTCTTGAGAGAGATCTTATCTTTAGCCAAGGTTGACTCGATCGCTCGGGAGAGATCTTATCTCTGACCGAGGTTGTCGCTCGGAAGAGATCTTATCTCTGACCGAAGTTGCTTCTCGGAAGAAATCTTATCTCTGACCGAGGTTGTCGCTCGGGAGAGATCTTATCTCTGGCCGAAATTATCGCTCGGAAGAGATCTTATCTCTAGCCGAAGTTGCTTCTCGGGAGAGATCTTATTTCTAGCCGAGGTCGAACATGGGAGAGATCTTATCTCTGGCCGATGTTGATTCTCGAGAGAGATCTTATCTCTAGCCGAGGTTGACTCGATCGCTCGGGGGAGAGATCTTATCTCTGGCCGAGGTTATCGCTCGGGAGAGATCTTATCTCTGACCGAAGTTACTTCTCGAGAGAGATCTTATCTCTGGCCGAGGTTGTCGCTCGGGAGAGATCTTATCTCTGGTCGAAGTTGCTTCTCGGGAGAGATCTTATTTTTGGTCGATGTCAATTCTCGGGGAGATCTTATCTAGCCGAGGTCGTTTCTTCGATCTTATCTCTGACCGATGGATTGTCTTGGGAGAGATCTTATCTCTGGCCGAGGTTGTCGCTCGGGAGAGATCTTATCTCTGGCCGAAGTTGCTTCTCGGAAGAGATCTTATCTCTAGCCGAGGTCGATTCTCGAGAGAGATCTTATCTCTGATCGAGATCGTTTCTCCGAAGAGATCTTATCTCTAGCCGAGGTTGTCGCTCGGGAGAGATCTTATCTCTGACCAAGGTTGATTCTTGGGAAAGATCTTATCTCTGGCCGAGATTGATGGTCTTTGACCTGCTCGTGCTAGGACGAGGTTCTCCTTCTGTTCCTAATACGACGACTATTAACTGCTTCTTTCCCTGTCATCATATAGTTTCCTCGCCCAGAAACAGCATATTATTGAAAGGGAAGAACTTTATTGAAAGGAAATTACTGGTAATGTATTTTCGAATTCTTTTGTGATTCAGGGTCGTGGTAGCGTGGTTCCTCTATGCTTCTTCATGCGGATGACTTTTTCTATCCCATGCTGGTCTCCCCACTTTGGAGCATGTTTCTCTTGGCTTCAACGCTGGGACTTGGGGGTAATGCTGACGACGCCGTAAGGCGGCCGACCTCGTCGTTTCTTGTCACGGCAGCACCCTTTGCTGATCTTCAGGCTGGCGTCGAATGAATTCACTCAGGCGCCCCTTTCTAACAAGCTCCTCAATTTCGTCTTGGAGCTGGATGCACTTCTCAGTATCGTGGCCGTGATCGCGATGGTAGAGGCAGTGCTTGCTTCTGTCACGCTTGTTTGGGGGAGACCGTAAGCCTTCTAGTCTTGGCAGTTGGTTTTTAACTTCGGTAAGAATCTGAGCTCGAGGAGCGTTGAGGGGGGCCTAGTCACGGAATCTTTTAGGAGGATGGCTTCTTCGCGTTTCTTCATGAACTTGAGGAGTTTGGGCCTGCCTGCTATCGGAGGAAGTCCGTGAGTGCGATCGCGTTCGGCTCTCCTTTGCTTGCCAGCCGCTCCTTTAAGGCTTCTTCATCCTTCAACTTGAAGGCTTCTTCCGCACGGGCATATCTCTCGGCCCGAGCCAGCAGATCGACGAAGTCCTTGGGATACCTTTTTTTTAGAGAGAATAGCAAGTCATTTTTCTGAAGGCCGCCCTTGAGTGTGGCCATCGCAACAGACTGGTCCAAGTCCCGAACCTCCAATGCTGCGGCGTTAAATTGAGTTACATAAGTCCGGATGGATTTCCCTTGCTTCTGCTTGACGTTCATCAGGGAATCCGAACCTCGACGTGGTCGTCGGCTACTGATGAAGTGGGCCGTGAACTGACTGCTCATCTGATCAAAAGAGAAGATCGTATTTGGCTTCAATGCCGAGTACCAGTTTCTCGCTGCTCCCTTTAAGGTAGATGGGAAGGCTCGACATAGCATGGCGTCTGAAGCACCGTGGAGTAGCATCATAATCCGGAAGGCCTCCAGATGATCAATCGGATCAGAGGTCCCATCGTAGCTTTCAAGTTGAGGGAGCTTGAAGTTCGGTGGGATGGGCTCTTGCATTATCTGGAGGGAGAAAGGAGGTTCGACGTGGAAGTCGGCGTGATGAGCTGGGGCGACGTGGCCGAGCTCTTCAATCCGTCGGTCCATCTCCCGCAGTCTGTGATCAAGGACGTCATCCTGATCGCAGATCTTGGAGGACTTCCGACTACAAGCAGGAAAGGTCTCCTCCAAAGGAGAACCATGATCCAAATATGGATCCCTGGTTCTCTGTTTCTCTTTCCAAGGGGCGAGGGGCACACCGGCCCAAGTACCCTTTTCTGGGGCCGATTCCCGACATCCAAATGGCGGATTTCCTAATGGAGTCACCATCGGAGGCTGCTGCATGGCCCGCATGGCATTCGTGATGCCACAGACCTGTCGGACGAGCAGGTTGAACTGCTCCACATTTACCATGGGTATGGATGGAACCTGAGTTCCCGGGGCTGAAGCAGGGGCAGACGGATCTGGATGGGATCGGGACGCAGAGGCCGTCGATCGTCGAGTCGAGGCTCTCCTGGGGGGCATCTTTTTTTGGAAAGAAATTTGAAAGAGGAAAAAGAGAGATCTCTGGAGTGGGAAGAGATAAATCATCGCTGAGCACTCCTTTAAGAATAAGGGAATCTCGGCTTCCTTTAAGAGAGAAATCGCCGCGCCCCTTCCTCTAGCGCTAATCTGTTGATGCAGAAACTGATCGTCATCGGAGTCCGCTGGAGTGGAGGCCGATGAGGTCGCCGCCGAGGACCTGTAAAATAAAGTCCTATCCGAAGCCGGTGGGGGGGTGGCTCCGGTAGGACCCTCCGACGATCAAGTCAGCTTTGGCCAACAAGAATGGAGTGCTCGGAATGAGTTTCGGAGCTTGGAGAAGAAGATGAGAGCTTAGAGATTCGAGAGATTAGCGTATCTGGAGGGTCCCTTTTATAGCGGAGCTTGATGGTGATGGCTGCAGCCGCGTGCCGGTGGGCCGCTCGAGATTCGACGGAGTCAGTCTCTCGGAGAGGTGCCGTCTTCGGCAGGTTGATGGTGACAGCTGCAGCCGCATGTTGGCGGGCCGCTCGAGGTTCGGCGGAGTCAGTCTCTGGGAAGGTGCAGGGAGGTGCCATCGCCGCCTGATAGCGGTGGGTTGCGGTGGATGGTGACGGCTGCACAGCCAGCCGAATGAAGGGTTGAAGGCCTTCGTCGTGTGCCCATTCCGAAGGAGTTCGGGCTACTGAAGAGGAAGCTTGGAAGGAGTTCGGCTTCCGTGGACGTCTGGCTGGAGGTACGCGGCTGAGGCTCGGCCGCTGGGGAGTTCGGTAGAAGCTCGGTCGGTCGAAGGGGGTGTCAGGGAGGAGTCCGATTTCTGAAGAAGTCCGACCGAAGAGGAAGCTTGGAGGGGAGTTCGACTCTCGTATGCATCTGGCTGGAGGGGTGTGGTAAGGGTTCGGCCGCTGGAGGTTCGGAAGGAGCTCGGTCACTAGAAGTTTGACCGAGAGACGACCGCTGAGGAGTTCGGCTGCTGAGAAGTCCGAAGGAGCTCGGTCATTGGGCAGTTCGGCGGCTAAAAGCCCGTCCGCTTGGAGTTCAAAGAGCTCGGCCGCTGGAGAGTTCGGTCGAGGGACGACCGCTGAGGAGTTCGGCCGCTGAGAAGTCCGAAGGAGCTCGACTGAGGTCTGGTTGAAGGACTTCGGCTGAGGCCCGGCCGTTAGGAGTCCGAAGGAGCTCGGGAGCAGTTCGGCCGGTTGTAAGGGTTCGATTAAGATCCGTCCGTTGAAGTTTTTCTGCGGCTACTGGTTGCATCGGGCTGAGCATCGAACTAGATTTCGACGAAAGCGGGATTTATCCCCAATAATATATATATATATATATATATATATATATATATATATATATATATATATATATATTTGAATTGGTTCGTAAGTTTTTCAGTCGAGTATCTTGTTTCTCAAGTTCGATTCGAAAAATTATTCGAGCTTTTCGATTTCAATCTAGCTCGAGTTTGGATTCAAATTGAGTTCAAGCAATTTACAAGTAGCTTGATTCATTTGCACCTATATATATATATATATATATATATATATATATATGTGTGTGTGTGTGTGTGGTGTGTGTGTGTGTGTGTGTGGCATCATAAAATGAGTGCGACTCAGACAGTACTTGCTATGCATTCGCAACCTAACTATTAAGGGAACCACTCAGGACAATAAATCCATGTTGTATCTCAATCAATGTGGGACTATAAGGACTAGCAAGATGGCGGGTCTCATTGTGATGAGCACCTCTGACGGTTGCTTGATTCGGATGTCAAATGAAACGGCGTTGGTTGTGTTTGGGAAACATGGCTACTGGCGTTGTGGAAGCGGCATCTGTTTTTTTCTTCGTGTGTAAATAATAGTAAAAATTTCAAGACAGTCGAGCTGATAATTCAACAAACATGAGAGGCACAGGGCCATCAAGCCTTCTTCTAAATATTTTATTATCAATAATTTAGAGATTATAATTTATTTATTCTTCTTTAATTTATCATATTAACAGCTAATATTCTTAGCTCGGATGATAACATATCATCATAGAGAAAGATGGGTAATAATAAATGATGAAAAGATCTCACTAATTATTTTCTTGATATTTTTCAGAAAAAAAAAATTTAGATATGTTTTTGATTTTTTTCTAAAATTTCTCTGAAATAGATGGATAAATTTCAGAAATCTCACGATGAATATGTTGATTTTTTTTTTCTTGCCCCAGGCACCGGCTAAGATTTGCTTAAGAAAACATTTATTTTCCTTCTCTTAGCATGGCATCGTGGAGAAAGTGGATTCCTTTTATTTATTTATTTTTTATTTTAGTTTCCATCAAAAATAGGATTCATCTTTTATTTGAATAATTAATCAAAAATATCATACTGATGTATTTTTATAAAAAAAATTTAATTATTATTATTGACATAGAAATTGATCGTCGTCGGATCCGGTTGGAGCGGAAGTGGACGAGGTCGCCGTCGGAGATCTGCAAAATAAAGTTCCATTCGGAGCTGATGGGGGGTGGCTCCGGTAGGATCCTCCGACGATCAAGTCAGCTTTGATCAATAGGAATGGAGTGCTCGGGAATGAGTTCCGCTGAGCTTAGAGAAGGAGAGGAGAGCTTAGAGATTAGAGTTAGCATATCTGGAAGGTCCTTTTTATAGGCGGAGCTTGATGGTGACGGCGGTAGCCACGTGGTGGCAGGCCGCTCGAGGTCCGACAAAGTCGGTCCTGGGGGAAGGCGCCATCTGCAGCACCGTCTGCAATGGATTGATGGTGACAGCCATCGCCGCCTAGTAGCGGATCGCTGTTGCCTGCAGTGGACTGATGGTGATGGCTGCAGCTGCCTTAATATTGAGCCACTTGAGACCGAATGAAGGATCGAAGAGCTTTGATGAATACTCATTTCGGAGGAGTTCGGACTCCCGAAGGAAATATGGTTGGAGAGGATCGTCTGGGAGGAACAATAGCTAAAGAGGCTCGAAAGGAGTTCGGCTTCCATAGGAGTTCGTCTGAATGAGGGATCCAGAAATTCGGCCGAATGAGGTGCCTGAGAGGAGTCCGGCTCTTAGAGAAGTCCGATCAAGAGGATGTCTAGGAGGAGTTCAACCAGAGTTCGACTGCTGAGGAGTTTGCCCGCTGAGGAGTTCGTTCGAGAGATAGTCGCTGAGGAGTTCGACCGAGGGATGATCGCTGAGGAGTTCGATCGAGGGACGACTGCTGAGGAGTTCGGTCGGATGAGCTCGGCCTCTTTAAGAGTTCGGCCAGCTGAAGGAGTTTGGCTAAGGCTCATCTGCTGAAATCCTTCCATGACTATCGGTTGCACCAGTCTGAGCATTGGACTAGACTTCGATGGGAGTGGGGTTCATCTCCAACAATAGTCCCCCCACTCCCGAGTTCGAAATTTGGAGGAAGGAAGTATCGAAACAGGCGACCGTCGAAGTCCTTTTTCGGGCTCTGCATCTGTTTGAAGTGGAAACTCGGGAAGATCTTTTTTTCAGCCGAGGTTGAAGTTGATCCTGTCTCTGATGGTCGAGATCGGAGGTTGAGCTCCTCGGAGGCGATATTACCTCCCGCAGTCGAAGTTGGTTCAGACCCTCTGGGGAGATCTCATCTCCTACGGTCGAGGTTGCCTCGGGAGAGATTTTATCTCCTACAGTCGAGGTTGATGCGGGCGCTCGGAGGAGATCTTATCTCCTATAATCGAGTTTGCTTCGGGGGAGATCTTATCTCCTGTAGACGAGGTCAGCCTGGATCCTCAGGAGAGATCTTATCTTCTACGATCGAGCTTGCCTCGGGGGAGATCTTATCTCCTACAGCCGAGGTTGCCTCGGAGGAGATCTTATCTTCTAAAGCTGAGTTTGCCTCAGGAGAGATCTTATCTCCTGCAGTCGAGATTGCCTCGGGGGAGAATTTATCTCCTGCAGCCGAGTTTGCTTCGGGAGAGATCTTATCTCCTACAGTCGAGGTTGCTTTGGAGGAGATCTTATCTCCTACGGCCGAGTTCGCCTCGGGGGAGATCTTATCTCCTGCAGCTGAGTTTGCTTCAAGGAAGATCTTATCTCCTGCAACCGAGGTCAGCCCGGACCCTCAGGGGAGATGTTATCTCCTGCAGTCGAGGTTACCTCGGGGGAGATATTATCTCCTGCGGTCGAGCTTGCCCCGGGGGAGATCTTATTTTCTGCAGCCGAGGTTGGCTCGGGAGAGATCTTATCTCCTACGGTCGAGTTTGCCTTGGGGGAGATCTTATCTCCTACAGTCGAGGTTGATGCAGGCGCTTGGGGGAGATCTTATCTCCTGTAGCCGAAGACTTTGAAGCTTCGGGGGGAGATCTTATCTCCTGCAGTCCGAGGTTGCTCAGACGCTTGGAGGAGATCTTATCTCCTGCAGTCGAGTTAAAGCCTCGGGGAAGATCTTATCTCCTGCAGTCAAGATTGATGCGAGCGCTCAGGGGAGATCTTATCTCCTACAGCCGAGTTTGCTTCGGGGGAGATCTTATCTCCTGCAGTCCGAGGTCGGCCCGGACCCTCAGGAGAGATCTTATCTCCTACAGTCGAGGTTGCTTCAGGGAAGATTTTATCTCTTGCGGTCGAGCTTTTATCTCCTGCAGTCGAGGTCGGCCCGGACCCTCAGGAGAGATCTTATCTCCTACAGTCGAGGTTGCTTCAGGGGAGATCTTATCTCTTGCGGTCGAGCTTTCCTCAAGAGAGATCTTATCTCCTGCAGTCGAGGTTGATGTGGGCGCTCGGAGGAGATCTTATCTCCTACAGTCGAGGTCGGTCCGGACCCTTAGGGGAGATCTTATCTCCTGCAGTCGAAGTTGCCTCGGAGGAGATCTTATCTCCTACGATCGAGCTTGCCCCGGGGGAGATCTTATCTCCTACAGTCAAGGTTGCCTCGGGGGAGATCTTATCTCCTACAGTCGAGTTTACCTCGGGGGAGATCTTATCTCCTGCAGTCGAGGTTGCCTCGGGAGAGATCTTATCTCCTACGGTCGAGCTTGCCTTGGGAGAGATCTTATCTCCTGCAGCCGAGGTTGATGCGGGTGCTCGGAGGAGATCTTATCTCCTGCAGCTGAGTTTGCTTTAGGAGTGATCTTATCTCCTGCAGTCGAGGTCAGCCCGAACCCTCAGGGGAGATCTTATCTCTTGCAGTCGAGGTTGCTTTGAGGAAGATCTTATCTCTTGCGGCCGAGCTTGCCTCGGGGGAGATCTTATCTCCTGTAGTTAAGGTTGATGTGGGCGCTCGGGGGAGATCTTATCTCCTACAATCGAGTTTACTTCAGAAGAAATCTTATCTCCTGCAGTCGAGGTTGATGTGGATGCTCGGGAGAGATCTTATCTCCCACGGCTGAGTTTGCTTCGGGAAAGATGTTATCTCCTGCAGCCGAGGTCGGCTCGGACCCTCAAAGGAGATCTTATCTCTTGCAGCCAAGGTTGATGCGGGCGCTCGAAGGAGATCTTATCTTCTGCAGTCGAGTTTGCTTCGGAAGAGATCTTATCTCCCGCAGTCGAGGTCGGCCCGGACCCTCAGGGGAGATCTTATTTTCTGCAGTCGAGGTTGATGTGGACGCTCGGAAGAGATCTTATCTTCTACAGTCGAGTTTGCTTCGAATTTTTGCATAGCCCAAACCTCTCCCAAAGCTCTGTATTCCATGAATAAATCAGACCAAAATTTATCCAAAATTTATAGAAAAAGAAGAGTCTTTGTCTAGGTCAAAAACTAGACAAGGCAGGACTAGATTTGGCAAATGGTTGGGGTGCCCAACTCTTGGGTGCCCCTCCTCTGATTTCTTTGTGAATCCAGCAAGGGAGAATGCATAAAATTCTCCTGCGCCCCTCTGATTTTTTTTGTGAATCCAACAAGGGAGAATGCATAAAATTCTCCTCTCTCACCATGAAAATATTGAAGAAAAAATAGGAGAGGGGGCATCACACAAGGGAGAGAAGTTTTGGTCAACAAAAATTCTATCTCATAGAATCCTAAAGTAAAACTAACTCCCCTTTTGACTTGGTCTTTCAACAAATTGCCTTATGAGAAAAGGAGGAAGAGAGGGATGTGTGTGAACATCAAGGAGAGGATATCTCACACACAAAATAAAGAAAAGTGGGCATGGGGGGCGTGGGCTAAGGTGGCGCAAGGTTCGGGAGTCCTAGTCACATTAGAACTTCTATTTTGACTTGGTCAAACAAGATCTTTTAACCAAATAAAATTAAGAGTAAACCAACTTAATTAAATAAGATTCTAATCCATTTAAAGGCTTAATTAAATTAGATTAAATTATATTTAATTTTTTTAATTTTTTAATTAAATTAAAAAATTGGGTTGACCCGAGTCCTAGTTAGACTAGGATTAGTTCTTTCTTGCACTTGACTTATCCAATAAGTCAATTAGACTTGATCCAATCAAGCCTAAATTAAATTTAATTAAATCATATTTAATTAGACTTAATCTCAGCCCTCTGACTTAATCAAATTAAGTCAATTAGTAATCTAATTGCTAATTGATCCTCCTGCAATACTTGCACTAGGTTAAACACCAATCGTATTAATTATTTAACCCTAAAATAATTCTTAATCATTAATCAACAATTTGATTAGATCGTGAGCTCTAGTGTATGTGAACTCATAGGTCTGAACCTAAGTCGATAGCACAGAAATAAAGTTCTAGATCAATCAAAGTGACCATCTAGCAAAAGTACCTGACGATCGAATAGGTCGAATGTGTAGAACAACATCCTTAGAACCCATGCGGATATAATTTTCATATAATTCATCTCCTTGACCAAAATATTGGTAGGACACCTCAGAGTTCAACTGTCAACTCTGATTAGATTGTCCACATTATATTTCAAAATATTAAATTCATCTGGTGGATTATCCTGACCAAGGTTTTGCTATATTGAAATATAGTGATACATTTTTCTCCAACTCTTGGAGTGGTCAATCCCATCTTGATCATACTCTAACTTTGCAAGTACTTGACTGTGCCCAGAAGCCTTCTATTACTAAATTAGAAATTCAGTTAATCTGGTACCAAAGCACAGTGAGTTGCTTGCAGATCATTGAGATGATCTCAGATCAAAGAAACACTTATACCTATATCCCATCAAAGATATTCTCGATAGCAGAATGCTCTAAAGTTGGTCACATTCAATGATGATGTACCTATACATCTCACCTATATGTCATACCAGTATCTCCATACTCCTTGGTTATGAGGACAACCAACCTATATGGCATACAGCGATCTATGCTCGATAGATGCTATCATCCTTATTAACAGTCTATCATTTGGTCGTGAACAAATTTAAGGACTAATCGATAAATTCTCTCTTTATCGAAGCTAAATAGTTCTAAGAACTTCATCGCAATAATGGAGTTTGTTAGAAGATGAATACTTATGATGAAAAATGTCAAAAATAGATTTTATTTATTAATGAATCAATTATAAATATAAAGTAGCTCAACTGTCAATAGGCTGATGATTAACTTTGGAATATATTTTCTAACAACTCCTACTTATCCTAAAGCTACTCGGCATAGTATCTAATATCCATCTTTGACTTGTGGTTGTCGAACTCCTTTATTGCCAGGGCTTTAGTGAAGAAATCGGCTAGGTTCTTCTTTCCATCGATCTTCTAAAGATTGACGTCACCTCGATCCACGATCTTCCAAACTAGGTGTAAGCGGTGCAGAATATGCTTCGTCCGCTGGTGTGCCTTCGGTTCTTTCACTTGAGCAATGGCACTAGTGTAGTTGTAGTAGAGCAGGATCGAACCATCAAGGGAGCATGCTACTCCGAGCTCAGTGATAAACTTTCTCAGCCACACAGCTTTCTATGCAACATCTGATGCTACCATGTACTCTACTTCGCAAATAGAGTCTGCCATAGTATGCTGCTTGAAACTCTTTCCATAGATGGCTCCACCATTCAGAGTAAAAATATATCCCGATACGCTTCTACTTTCATCATGGGTAGATTGAAAGCTGGAGTCTATAAACTTCACAAGTTTTAGATCTGACTCGTCATAAACCAACCATTAGTCCTTAGTAGTTCTCAAATACTTAAGTATGGCTTTAACCACTTTTCAGTGATTTTCTTCGGGATCAGACTAGTATCTACTCACTATTTTTAATGAGTATGTCATGTCTGATCTCATACATATCATGGCATACATGATAGATTCCACTATCGAAGCATATGAGACTCTACTCATACGCTCTCTCTTTAAGAATTGTCGGACATTCCTTCTTAGAAAGAGAAATTTCATGGCCTATTGAGAGATAGCTTATTTTGAAATTCTCCATGTTGAACCTCTTTAGCACAGTATCTATGTACGTGGACTGAGATAATTCAAGTATCCTTTTAGATCTATCCCTATAGATCTTCATCCCTAGGATGTAAAATACTTCATCCAAGT
Source organism: Cocos nucifera (assembly GCA_006176705.1). Taxonomy (NCBI): domain Eukaryota; kingdom Viridiplantae; phylum Streptophyta; class Magnoliopsida; order Arecales; family Arecaceae; genus Cocos; species Cocos nucifera. The sequence goes on from QRFJ01001356.1 coordinate 613,152, forward strand.
CCTTCATGAAGAACTGTGATGACAACCAGACTTTTATTTTTTGTAGTGCAGGAATGTTATTTTCGATTAAGAGAATGTCATCCACATACAAAAGAAGAAATACCATTGTTGGACTATTTGTCCATTTATAAATGTAGGATTCTTCTTCGTTCTTAACAAAGCCATACATTTTGATCACTGTATCAAAACACATGTTCCAACTTCGAGATACCTACTTCAGTCCATAAATGAATCTCTGAAGTCTGCACACCTTGGACTCATCTGTGGATGTAAATTCCTCATATTATATCATATACATCTCTTCGATCAACTATCCATTCAGAAAAGCTATGTTCACATCCATCTATCAGATCTCATAGTCTAGATGGACAGTAATTGCAAGCATAATCCGAATGAACTTGAGCATTGCCACCGAGAAGAACGTCTCGTCATAGTCAATACCATAATATTGACGATCCCTCTTGGCAATCAGATGGACTTTATAGGTCTCCACCTTTTTATCTGCATCCCTCTTTCTTTTGAAGACTCAAGTACACCTAATGGGTTTAACCCCTTCAGATGGGTCAACTAATGTCCACACATCGTTGATCTTCATGGACTCCATTTTGGAGTTCATGGCCCCAAGCTATTTCTCAGAATCAGATCTCTGCATAGTATCCATATAGGTGATCGGATCCTCATTGTTTTCATCGAGTTCGATGGGATCACCATCTTGGACCAAGAAATCATAGTATTTATCCGACTGATACAGTACTCTACCAGAATATCTTAATGATGCAGGTACACTGGGCTCCAAATTTGATCTAATCAAATCCGATTTTGGTTCAGCTATAGGTGTCGATTTTTCTACCTATTGAAGTTCATTAAGTTCAACCTTAGAGGCAACAGTTCCTTCACCAAGGAATTTCTTTTTCAAAAAGGTTGTCCTAAGGCTGACGATCACCTTTTATTCATCAGCATGATAGAAATAGTATCCTTTTGTCTCTTTTGGATACCCTATAAATCTACATTTGTCAGACCTAAGTTCAAGTTTATCTATAACTAACTATTTGAAATAAGCTGGGCACCCCCAAACCTTAAGATGTGAAAGTGTTGGCTTACATCCTATCCATATCTCATATGGAGTCTTAACTATAGACTTACCTGGAATCCTATTTAATAGATAACAAATCGATTCGAGTGCATAACCCCAGAAGGATATCGGCAAGCTGGCAAAATCCATCATGGATTGGACCATGTCCAACAGAGTCTGATTCCTCCCTTTAGACATACCATTATGCTGTGGTGTTCCTAGAGAAGTCCATTGGGAGAGAAATCCATTCTCTTCTAGATATGTGAGAAACTCATCAGAAAGATATTCTCCTCCTCGGTCAGACCAAAGAGTTTTAATATTTTTTTCAGTTTATTTTTCTACTTGACTTCAAAATCATTTGAACATTTCAAAAGAATTTGATTTATGTTTTATTAGATAGACATATCCATTTCTGGATAGATTATCTATGAAAGTAATGAAGTAGACATATCCACCTTTAGCACTTATGCTCATTGGTCCACATACATCAGTATGTACTAGACCTAAGAGCTCAGTGGCTCTTTCACCTTTTTCAGTAAAAGGTAACTTGGTCATTTTACCAAGATTATAGGATTCACAGGTTGGAAGTGATTCAAAATCACTGACTTCGAGGATTTTCTCTTGAGTTAATCTGTCTATCTGGTTCTTGTTTATGTGATCTAGCCTACAATGCCATAAGTAGATATCTGACATACTATCTAATCTAGGATACTTACCGATTGAATAGACTATGTTAACATATTGTGATAATATATACACACCATTATTCAAATATCCATAGAAAATAATAACACCATTCATAATGATATTACAAACTTATTTTTTTATTAAAATTTCATAATTATTTTTGGTTAGAAGGCCTATAGAAATGATATTTAAAAAAAAATTAGGACAGAAGTGACAATCACTAAGAACAACGGTATGGAACTCAAATATAAGTTTCAAAATTTTTAAAGCTAGAACCGAAACTGATCTTCCATCTTCAACATTCAGAAACCTTTCATCTTGTTCGAATCTCCTACTGACCTACAATCCCTGTAATGAATTGCAAATATGGTAAGGGCTACTAGTATCCAATACTCAGTCGGTAATATCATAAATAGAGAAATTACAAGAAGTTATCATATAAATATCTTGCTCCGCAATAGCTTGCTTCTTTCTCTACCTGTTCGGATCCAGAGAGACAATATACTGAGGATAGTTTCTTTTTCAGTGCCCCCACTTCTTGCAAAAGAAGCGTTCAGCTTGACTTTTATCGGACTTGATCTTCCTGATCTTACCCTACATAGATGTCCCAGCCTAAACTTGCACCTTCTTAGCTTTCTTCTTCTTGTTCTTCTTTTCTTTCCTAAAGGGTTGAGAGCTAGAAGATGAATCTCCTACTAAGTTCACTAACTTTTTGTGGAGTTGGTGATCCTTTTCAAAGTTCTAAAGTAACCCTAGTAACCCATGGTAGTCTACTTCAGGCTTTGTCATTCTGAAATGGGTAAGAAATGGGAGAAATGACTTGGATAATGAGTTCAGTATTACATCTTTCCTAAGCTATTTATTTAAGGTAAGCCGAGCTTGCTCAATTGCTCTATCAGCTCGATCATGTACAATACATGATCAATGACAGAGGCACCGTCCCGCATTCTGGTGTTGAAGATGGCACAACTAGTCTTGTGTCTCTCCACATCATCGAATGTGCTAAAGAAATCCTACAATACTTGAAGCATATCCTTTAGCTGAGCCATCTCAAATCTACGACTGAACTCATCACTCATAGCAACCAGCATGATGCAGCGTACCATGGTTCGATCACTAAACCACTTCTGGTAAGTATCTCTGACTGTTCCACATGCATTGGTAATTGGCTCCTCAGGTGCAGGATCCATCAGCATATATAGGATCCGTTCATGCTCCAGGACTATCTTCAACTTTCGATACCAGCTACCAATATTGGGTCCCACCAACTTATCATTGTCTAACAATGATTGAAACGATAAGAAAGTGGCCATATCTATACAAAAAAAAAATATAACCTAATTAGTAATTGATTCATTAAATCTAATGATTTGGACTTTAATCAAAAGGTTCTTCCACTATTTATTCGAATTGGTAGCCTCTATCTTCAATCCGAGAAATTATCGTAATTTCTTAGTGGATACTAGAATTCACATAGACTATACACGAGCCCAACTTTGGTTGGCTTACCCATGTACATCTAAGGATAGGTTCATAATTAATTATTTTTCCAAATAATTTTTAGTAATTAAATTTTTTTCAGCCCCTGATCAGTTGGTTTTTGCCTTCTCAGAAAAGGATCCAGTTATATCCAACCATTAACATGACCATACTTGGCCCATCTAAGCAATGAATGATCAGGCCCAACTTTAGTTGGCCCACCTGACCACCATTTAGCAAAATATATCCAAGAGATCATATAATGAATGATAATTTCATCAACCGATAAGCACCAGGTCTTTGGGTCTCCAATGATTATCCAACTGATGGATCCATTATCATCCACTTTAATGGAAGGCTATGATCCAGTTATCATATAACTATTTCATTTTAGAAATCTAATAATTTTAGAAAATTTATTTATAAAAGTAAGTAGGTCAGATTAACAGCTTGTCATGATCCTCCCACTGGCTTCACCAAGTCAGCTTAAGGAAGACCACTAATAGGCTGGTCTAGGAGCACCTAAATCAGTCACATTGATTTACCTAGCTGACATAGGTTAACTTAAATTATTAAATGATCTGATCAAAATTCAATCTCACCAAGAAGGCTAGGTAAGTGAAATCGGTGGAAGGGTCTACCAAAGCTTGTCTTAGACACCATCAAAAATGGTCAGGTAAGAGGGCTGCCAATTAAAAACCATCGATCGTATGTGCCAAACTTACTCTAGACACCAACTAATTTAATTAGTCTTGATTAGATCAACCTAATAGTTCGAGCTAGACCTCTTAGCCAAGAATCAAGTTCATTTGATTCTTATTAAAGATATAGACTTGACCAACTACAACTATTGTAATTAATCTAAAGAATCCTTGACCTAATCTAAGACAACAATTGATTAGATTTAGTCAATTCTCTAATTAAGTTCATTCTTTAATCTAATCTTAGTTCTAACCCAATTAATGGACCTAATCCCTACTAATCCATTAACCTAATGTGTTATGATTCGTGTCATCGGATCTTCAATTTACAATCCTAGAACCTAATCAAACAACTTCTTAATTCTTAATTAAGTTTTGGACTGATGGGATTTGGCTTTTCGAAAATAATTTTTATATTTATAAAATATTTTTACAACATGGTTCTATCAACCAAGTTGCATGTTTGATTCATAATCAATATGCAAGTAAAATAAATATGAAACTACTTTAGATTTAATCTAAACAGGTTCATATAATTGAAATAGTTTTAATAATAATCAATCATAAATCTTCGAAGATCAAATCTAACATATTTATGATGATTAAAATTAAATTAAAATATTTTTAATCAGATTATAAAATTTTTTAGATTTAATCTAAAATTTTATGATCAATATTTTAGATCAGCACGTGCTAAGATAACCTTTCCACTATAAGGTGTAGACCTTATAGCAGGACAATCTTATGGCAGTTCGTGCAATCTAAAATATTTTATTTTTAAATATAAAATTATATTAAATCTATTAAATTATAAATAAAATAAAATTAAATCTAATAAATTTATGATTAGAGTCAGATCATCATAAACTAGGACAATCTTTTTACTGTAAAGGATAAACCTTACAGCAGAACAACCTTATGACAATTCACGAGATCTAGATTTTTAATTTTAGATTTAATAATTAGATTATAAATTAGATCTAATCTTAGAAATAATCTAAATATGCATAAAAATCATAAAATAAGAACCTAGGCTCTGATACCATTTGAAGGAATCGGATCTAGGATTTCATAGGTAGATCTTGAAATTTTTTCAGGATCAGACAGCGAAAGATTTAAATAAATTAAATATTTATTTAAATAAGTATATAAATATCTAAATCTTAGATCTATTATATGATTAAGATATGATATTAAATCAAAAATTAAAAATATAAAGAAGAAGAAAAGGTTGATCATATCAACCTAAATCTATACTACATCTAATGCAGGTATGAAATCAATAGATCAGATCTATTACCTATGCAAGTTAGACATTCTAACTTACTGATCCAAGCTTGAGAATGAAGTCACAAGCCGCACATGCATCTGACCTCGAGGAGTCATCTACACGAGCCTACGAACTCTGATCTGAAGTTCGATGTAGAAAATCAGTATAGCATGCTAGTACCGTACTAATTCTTCTTCGACGATCGATCCGATGCTCTCTTCTTCAAAATTTGAACTCTCCAAAATATGAGAAGGAAGAGGAGAGTTTTCTAATTTGAGACTTTCTCAGAAAAAAACTCAAAAGAAGAAGGAGAGATGAAGAATAAAACAGCCCTAGAAGAAGACCCTCTTCTTCTTCTCTTTTCTCTCACCTAGACACCTAGTTTGGTGTCTATGGAAACCCCATGCCCAAGGACCCTCTTCCTCTAATATTTTTACACCCCAAATCTCTCCCAAAGCTCTATATTCCATGAAAAAATTAGGTCAAAATTTATCCAAAATTTATAAAAAAAGAAGAGTCCTTGTCTAGGTCAGAAACTAGACAAGGCAGGACTAGATTTGGCAAGTGGTTGGGGCACCTAACTCTTGGGCGCCCCTCCTCTGATTTTTTTATGAATCCAATAAGGGAGAATGAATAAAATTCTCCTTTTTCACCATGGAAATTATGGAGAAAAAATAGGAGAGGGGGCGGCACACAAGGGAGAGAAGTTTTGGTCAACAAGGATTCTATCTCATAGAATCCTAAAGCAAAACTAACTCCCCTTTTGACTTGGTCTTCCAACAAATTACCTTATGAGAAAAGAAGGGAGAGAGGGGTGTGCATGAACATCAAGGAGAGGAGATCTCATGCATAAAATAAAGAAAAGTGGGCATGGGGGGTGTTGGTGCAGAAATCCGTCGCCGCCGGAGGCCGCCGCAATCGAGGCCGCTGGGCGCCGCCGGGGACCTGCGAAACGAAGTCCCGCCCGGAACCGGTGGGGTGGTGGCTCCGGCAGGACCCTCCGACGGTCAAGTTAGTTTCCGACCAACAGTAATGGAGTGCCCGGAATGAGTTCCCGAGCTTAGAGATGTGGAGGAAAGCTTAGAGAGTCTAGAGTTCAGAGAGCTTAGCCTTAGTGTGTCGGGAGGATCCTTTATATAGTGGAGCTTGATGGTGACAACTGCAGCCGCGTGCTGGCGGGCCGCTCGAGGTTCGGCGGAGTCAGTCTCACTGGCGCCGCATACGGCGGATGGAGGGTGGCAGCCATCGCCGCCTGACGGCGGGTCGCTATCGCCCGCGGTGGACTGACTGATGGTGCGGCGGACTGACTGATGGTGCGGCGGACTGACTGATGGTGATGGTTGCAGAGCTCGCCGAATGAAGGGATGAAGGTCCTCGTCGTGTGCCTGTTTCGGAGGAGTTTGGGCTCCTGAAGAGGAAGATAGGAGGGAGTTCGGCTCCCATAGGTGTCTGGCGAGAGGTATGCACCCGTCCGCAGACGGGTTCGGCTGCTGAGAAGCCGCGGCCCGGCTGTCTGGGGTTCGGCCGGCCGTTGGACTTATTAGGCTGAGGCTTGGACACTTGAGAGTTCGGTGGGAGCTCGGTCGGCCGAAGTTTGATGAGGGCGACCGCCGAGGAGTTCGGCCCAGTGACGACTGCTGAGGAGTTCGGGCTCGTAGGTGACGACTGCTGAGGAGTTCGGGCTCCTGAGTGACGACTGCTGAGGAGTTCGGGCTCCTGAGTGACGACTGCTGAGGAGTTCGGGCTCCTGAGCGACGACCGCTTGGGGATTCCACTAAAGCCCGTCCGCTTGAGGAGTTCGGCCGCTAAGAGGACTTCATTGAACCTCGGTCGCTTGGAGTCGGTCCGAAGGAGTTCGGCCGCTGAGAGGACTTCGCTGAAGCTCGGTCGCTTGGAGTCGGTCCGAAGGAGTTCGGCCGCTGAGAGGACTTCGCTGAAGCTCGGTCGCTTGGAGTCGGTCCGAAGGAGTTCGGCCGCTGAGAGGACTTCATTGAAGCTCGGTCGCTTGGAGTCGGTCCGAAGGAGTTCGGCCGCTGAGAGGACTTCGCTGAAGCTCGGTCGCTTGGAGTCGGTCCGAAGGAGTTCGGCCGCTGAGAGGACTTCATTGAAGCTCGGTCGCTTGGAGTCGGTCCGAAGGAGTTCGGCCGCTGAGAGGACTTCATTGAAGCTCGGTCGCTTGGAGTCGGTCCGAAGGAGTTCGGCCGCTGGATCCGAAGGAGTTCGGCCAGGGCTCGCTGATTCGGCCTCTAGGCAGTTCGGCCGTGTTAAGGGTTCGGCCTGGCGCCTGGCGCTGAAGCTCTTCAGCGGCTACTGGTTACATTGGGCTGAGCGTTGGGCCGGGCTTCGGCAGGAGCGGGATTTATCCCCAACAGTAGCCCCCCCCCACTCCCGAGTTCAAAAATTGAGGGAAGGGAGTACCAAAACAGGCGACTGCCGAAGTCTTCTTCCAGGCCCCGCATTTGTTGCAGCTGGAGCTCGGGGGAGACCTCATCTCCATTCGATGTTCGGAGGTGAAATGGAACTCATTTTCAGCTAAAGTCGATGAAGCCGTCGTTGAGGCCGGAGTCAATGTCGCCCCCCGTGGTCAGGGTCGGAGTTGACATTGCCTTCATCAACCGAAGTCGATTCGGGGGAGACCTCCTCTTTTGCAATCAAGGTTATGATCGCTTGGGGGAGACTTCGCCTCCCGCTGACGCTGCTACCGAAGTTGAAGCCGAGGTCTGAAGGAGACCTCGTCTCCTGCAGTGAAGCTTACCGTAGACTCTGGGGCTCCGCATTTGTTGCAGCTGGAGCTCGGGGGAGACCTCATCTCCATTCGATGTTCGGAGGTGAAATGGAACTCATTTTCAGCTAAAGTCGATGAAGCCGTCGTTGAGGCCGGAGTCAATGTCGCCCCCCGTGGTCAGGGTCGGAGTTGACATTGCCTTCATCAACCGAAGTCGATTCGGGGGAGACCTCCTCTTTTGCAATCAAGGTTATGATCGCTTGGGGGAGACTTCGCCTCCCGCTGACGCTGCTACCGAAGTTGAAGCCGAGGTCTGAAGGAGACCTCGTCTCCTGCAGTGAAGCTTACCGTAGACTCTGGGGCTCGGCCTTGGACCTTGCTCGCGTCAGGACGAGGTTCTCCTCTTGTTCCCGACGGGCTGTGGGGGCACACGGGGACCGTCGTCCTCGTCTCTCCCCCCATCCCGTCCTTGGTGGACGGGGCCTTCGACTTTGCTCACGCTAGGACGAGGTGCTCCTCCTGTTCCTAGCCGGCTGTGGGGGCACATGAGGACCGTCGTCCTCGCCTCTCCCCCCATCCCGTCCTTGGTGGACGGGGCCTTCGACTTTGCTCACGCTAGGACGAGGTTCTCCTCCTGTTCCTAGCCGGCTGTGGGGGCACATGAGGACCGTCGTCCTCGCTTCTCCCCCCATCCCGTCCTTGGTGGACGGGGCCTTCGACTTTGCTCACGCTAGGACGAGGTTCTCCTCCTGTTCCTAGCCGGCTGTGGGGGCACATGAGGACCGTCGTCCTCGCTTCTCCCCCCATCCCGTCCTTTGTGGACGGGGCCTTCGACTTTGCTCGTGCTAGGACGAGGTTCTCCTCCTGTTCCTAGCCGGCTGTGGGGGCACATGAGGACCGTCGTCCTCGCTTCTCCCCCCATCCCGTCCTTTGTGGACGGGGCCTTCGACTTTGCTCACGCTAGGACGAGGTTCTCCTCCTGTTCCTAGCCGGCTGTGGGGGCACATGAGGACCGTCGTCCTCGCTTCTCCCCCCATCCCGTCCTTTGTGGACGGGGCCTTCGACTTTGCCCACGCTAGGACGAGGTTCTCCTCCTGTTCCTAACGCGGCCGAACTGCTTCTTTCCTGTCATCGCATAGATTTCGCATCCAGAAATAATATTTGCAGAGGGGAGGATTTTACCGAAGGGAAGTCGTGGACAGCGCGCTCTCGTTTGAGGGGTCGACGGGGTGTTGTTCCTCGGAGCTCCCTCGAGCAGCAAGTCTCGTCCAGACGACCTCCTCTATCTCCTGCCGGCCTTCATAATTTGGACCATGCGTCTCTTGACTTTGTCGCTGGGGATGACAATCACCGATGTAGCTAGCTCCTAGCTCCTCCCCGGGGTGGCGTTGACGACGCCGCGGGACGGCCAACCTTCTTGACCTTTCCCGTTACGGCAGTGCCTATAGCCGATCTTCTCCTTGATCGCACATGTTTGGAGAGGCCGTAGTCCTTCAGGTCTTAGCGGTTGGCTCTCGGCTTTGCCGAGAATTTGAGTTAGAGGAGCGGGTCGTAGTTGCGGAACCTTCCGGGAGGGGGGCTTCGTTCCGTCCTTGCCAGCGCCGAACTTTTATTTTGGAGGTTGAGTTGAGGAAGTTCGGCTTTCCACCGAGCTTCATTTTACCTCGATGCCGAGCTTTGGGGTGAGCCTGGCTTTTCTTCGAGCCGAACTTCATTCCTCTTTCCCACGAGACCCGCCGTGGGAGAACTTTCTGCTGCTCTTGTTCGGACGAGCTCGAGGGGAGCTCGGCTTTTCTCGCCCGAACTTCGTTCCGCCTTCAGTGAACACTTTGTAGGTGGTTCCTTTGGGGGACATTCTGGAGCGTGAGTTCGGCCTTACTTGTGCCGAACCTCGTTCCACTTTCCCGCGGAAGCTTCCGCGGGAGGACTTCATACTTTTTTGTCGGAGCTTCCTCGCTGACGGGCTCATAGGTGGGTTCGGCCTTCCTCACGCCGAACTTCATTCCGCTTCAGCGGGGGAACTCCTGCTCTCCGTTTCTCTCTTAGGGGCGATTGGGCTCCTCCCTAAGGCTGATTCCTCCGTATTTCTTCGGCAATAAGCTCCGGGGTGGACGACCTCCTCATGCTGAACTCCTCAATTCGGTGCAAGCTCTTGTTGCTGGGAGACGGCGAATCGCTGATGCACCGAGATCTTTCCAGGGGCCATGTGAATGACGCCGTAAGGTGGCCGACCTTCTTGTAGTCTGGCTACGGCAGCGCCCTTAGCCGATCTTTTTCTGCTTCAGGCCGGTACCGGAGGAATTTACCCAGCCGACCCGTTCTGACGAGCTCCTCATCTTTCAATTTGAAGGCTTCCTCCGCACGGGCATATCTCTCGGCTCGAGCCAGCAGGTCGGCGAAGTCCCTGGGATACCTTTTTTCCAGAGAGAACAGCAAGCTATTTTTCTGAAGGCCGCCCTTAAGTGCGGCCATCGCGACAGACTGGTCCAGGTCCCGGACTTCCAATGCCGCGGCGTTGAATCGAGTGACGTAAGTCCGGATGGATTCCCCTTGCTTCTGCCTGACGCTCATCAGGGAATCTGAACCTCGGCTCGGTCGTCGGCTGCTGATGAAGTGGGCCGCGAACCGACTGCTCATTTGGTCGAATGAGAAGATCGTGTTGGGCTTCAACGCCGAGTACCAGTTCCTCGCTGCTCCCTTCAAGGTAGATGGGAAGGCTCGGCACAGCACGGCATCTGAAGCGCCGTGAAGCAGCATCATGGCCCGGAAGGCCCCCAGGTGATCAACCGGATCAGAAGTTCCATCGTAGCTTTCCAGTTGAGGGAGCTCGAAGGTCGGCGGAACAGGTTCTTGCATGATTTTCTGCGAGAAAGGAGGGTCTGCACAAACGTCACCACCACGAGAGGGGGGACGAAGTTCTTCAATTCGCCGGTCCATTTCCGAGAGCCTTTGGCCCAGCAGGTCCTCCCGGTCTCTGATCTCCAAGGCTTTCCGGTGAGATGGGCGCGAGGCTTCACCCTTGGTCGATCCATGATCCGAACAAGGGCTCTCCCTCCTCCGCCTCTCCAATCCGGGTATCGGAGGTCGGGCTGCCCAGGCCGGTCGCTCTTGGAATGGATCATCCGACTTCGGAGAGTCCCGCGCCGGTCGGGCTGGCACTGGGACTTGTCGGTGCAACACCGCCTGCACCGCCTCCGTGAGACTGCGAACGTGCTGGATGAGCTGGTTGAACTGCTCCGTATCCACCGTGGCTATAGACGGGGGCTGAGTCACCGGGGCCGGAGCAGGGATGGACGGACTCGGAGGGGATCGAACCGCGGAAGCCGTCGAGCGCCGCGTCGAAGCCCTTCTGGGGGGCATTTCCTCTTTCCAGAGAAGGAATTCTGAAGAGGGAGAAGAAAGATCCGGAGCAGGGGCGGAAAATCGTCGCCGAGCACTCCTTTAAGAACAAGGGAACCTTGAAGGTTCAGTCCCTCGTTCCCACAGACGGCGCCAATCTGTTGGTGCAGAAATCCGTCGCCGCCGGAGGTCGCCGCAATCGAAGCCGCTGGGCGTCGCCGGGGACCTGCAAAACGAAGTCCCGCCCGGAACCGGTGGGGTGGTGGCTCCGGCAGGACCCTCCGACGGTCAAGTTAGTTTCCGACCAACAGTAATGGAGTGCCCGGAATGAGTTCCGGAGCTTAGAGATGTGGAGGAGAGCTTAGAGAGTCGAGAGTTCAGAGAGCTTAGCCTTAGTATGTCGGGAGGGGTCCTTTTATAGCGGAGCTCAGTTGATGGTGACGGCTGTGCCGTCTGGCAGAGAGTCGTCGGGCAGCATGGAGCTTGATGGTGACAACTGCAGCCGCGTGCTGGCGGACCGCTCGAGGTTCGGCGGAGTCAGTCTCCACTGGTGCCGTGTGCGGCGGATTGAGGGTGACAGCCATCGCCGCCTGGCAGTGGGTCGCTATCGCCCGCGGCGGACTGACTGATGGTGCGGCGGACTGACTGATAGGTGATGGTTGCAGAGCTTGCCGAATGAAGGGATTGAAGGTCCTTCGTCGTGTGCCCATTTCGGAGGAGTTCGGGCTCCTGAAGAGGAAGATAGGGAGGGAGTTCGGCTCCCATAGGCGTCTGGCGAAGAGGTATGCAGCTAAGGCTCGTCCGCAGAAGAGTTCGGCTGCTGAGAAGCCGAAGCTCGGCTGTCTGGGGTTCGGCCGGCCGTTGGACTTATTAGGCTGAGGCTTGGACACTTGAGAGTTCGGTGGGAGCTCGGTCGGCCGAAGTTTGATGAGGGCGACCGCCGAGGAGTTCGGCCCAGTGACGACTGCTGAGGAGTTCGGGCTCGTAGGTGACGACTGCTGAGGAGTTCGGGCTCCTGAGTAACGACTGCTGAGGAGTTCGGGCTCCTGAGTGACGACTGCTGAGGAGTTCGGGCTCCTGAGCGACGACCGCTTGGGGATTCCACTAAAGCCCGTCCGCTGAGGAGTTCGGCCGCTAAGAGGACTTCATTGAACCTCGGTCGCTTGGAGTCGGTCCGAAGGAGTTCGGCCGCTGAGAGGACTTCGCTGAAGCTCGGTCGCTTGGAGTCGGTCCGAAGGAGTTCGGCCGCTGAGAGGACTTCGCTGAAGCTCGGTCGCTTGGAGTCGGTCCGAAGGAGTTCGGCCGCTGAGAGGACTTCATTGAAGCTCGGTCGCTTGGAGTCGGTCCGAAGGAGTTCGGCCGCTGAGAGGACTTCGCTGAAGCTCGGTCGCTTGGAGTCGGTCCGAAGGAGTTCGGCCGCTGAGAGGACTTCATTGAAGCTCGGTCGCTTGGAGTCGGTCCGAAGGAGTTCGGCCGCTGAGAGGACTTCATTGAAGCTCGGTCGCTTGGAGTCGGTCCGAAGGAGTTCGGCCGCTGGATCCGAAGGAGTTCGGCCAGGGCTCGCTGATTCGGCCTCTAGGCAGTTCGGCCGTGTTAAGGGTTCGGCCTGGCGCCTGGCGCTGAAGCTCTTCAGCGGCTACTGGTTACATTGGGCTGAGCGTTGGGCCGGGCTTCGGCAGGAGCGGGATTTATCCCCAACAGGGGGCATGGACTATGGTGGCGCAAGGTTAGAAAGTCCTAGTCACACTAGGACTCCTATTTTGATTTGGTCAAACAAGATCTTTTAACCAAATAAAATCAAGAGCAAACCAACTCAATTAAATAAGATTCTAACCTATTTAAAGGCTTAATTAAATTATATTAAATTAAATTTAATTTTAATTTAATTTTTTAATTAAATTAAAAAATTAGATTGACCCGAGTCCTAGTTAGACTAGGATTAGTTCTTCCTTATACTAGGCTTATCCAATAAGTCAATTAGACTTGATCTAATTAAGTCTAAATTAAATCTAATTAAATTATATTTAATTAGACTTAATCTCAATCCTTTTGTTTAATCAAATTAAGTCAATTAGCAATCTAATTGCTAATTGATCCTCCTACAATACTTGCATTAGGTTAAATATCAATCATATTAATTATTTAACCCTAGAATGATTCTTAATCATTGATCAACGATCCGATCAAATCATGAGCTCTAATGTGTGTGACCTCATAGGTCCGAATCTAAGTTGGTAGCATAGGAATAGATTTTTGTACCAATCAAAGTGACTATCTAGCAATGATATTCGATGGCTAGATAGGTCGAATGTGTAAAACAACATCCTTAGAACCCATGCAGATATAGTTTCGTTATAATTCATCTTCTTGACCAAAATGTTGGTAGGATACCTCAGAATTCAACTATCAACTCTGATCAGATTGTCCATATTATTTTTTAAAATATCAAATCCATCTGATGAATTATCCTGACCAAAATTTTGCTATATTGAAATATAGTGATACATTCTTCTCCAACTCTTAGAGTGATCAATTTCAACTTGATCATACTCTAACTTCGTAAGTACTTGACTATGCCCAGAAGCCTTCTATTACTAAATTAAAAATTTAGTTAGTTTGGTACTAAAGCACAGTGAGTTGCTTGCAGATCACTGAGATGATCTCAGATCAAAGGAATATTTATACCTATATCCCATTAGAGACATTCTTGATAGCAGAATGCTCTGAAGTTGATCATGTTCAATGATGATGTACCTATACATCTCACCTATATGCCATACCAGTATCTCCATACTCCTTGGTTAAGAGGATAACTAACCTATATGGCATACAGCGATCTATACTCGATAGATGCTGTCATCCTTATTAACAGCTTATCATTTAGTCGTGAATAAATTTAAAGACTAATCGATAAATTCTCTCTTTATCAAAGCTAAGTAGTCCTAAGGACTTCATCACAACAATGAAGTTCATTAAAAGATGAATACTTATGATGAAAAATACTAAAAATATATTTTATTTATTAATAAATTAATTATAAATATAAAGTAGCTCAACCGTCAATAGATTGATGATTGACTTTGGAACATATTTTCCAACAGACCCCCGAGAGGTAACATATGCAAAAGTTTGCTACACCAAGCTACTCAACTCATTCCTCCTCCTTTCCTCCACTATGCTCAAAGCTTTGGCTAAACTAAGCATCGAAGGATCTCCTATCAGAGAACTTTTGACTTGTAAATTTTCTCTTGCAAGACTCTGATGCCCCATGTCCCATCATCTTTTGGTGCATGTTCAGCAGCCACATTAATTCTCCGGAGTCTTAACACAACAGTTTGGCACTAGAAGGAGGGCTCATGTTAGCAACCCCTTGAGGAAGAAATAAAAGAATGCCTTGCTGAAATTGCTCCATCACCTTCCATCGGCAGGCAATCTGAAGGAGTCTAGAGCCACTCAGTCATCTACCTTCCATGGGCTTACGAAGCAAACATAGCTGCCTATGGTGGCAAACTAATAAATACTTAATTTAAGCCACCTAAAGCATAAAATTATATTTAACTAATTTTTATTTATTAAGAATTTGATACTTCTTCTTGTATTTTGTAGGAAAGATGATCACCAATATAAAGAGCTCGATTCGCAGATCAAAAAGTCTCAAATTGTAAGCAAATTAGACTCAAAATGGATTTAAAATAAAAGAAGGATGCATGCGGCATTACAAAAAATAAAGATACTATGCTAGGAACCCTTAAAGGATATGTGTGGTATTTAAAAGAAATAAATATTTTTTTCTAAAAATTTCTTTATCTTTCATATGGAAAAGAAATAGTAATCCGCAAGATCCACACATGGCTCACTGGGCTTATGCATGGCTCACAGGGTCTACACGTGAAGAATAAGCCACGATGCACTATGGGTGAGCTGGTCTTTCATGCGCGGCACTGCAATGGTGTGGTTTATGGGCAAGCGGAATCAAGCAGTTGGGCGAGCGGCATGATTTCAACAGGCTTATGCAAGCCGGTCTCTCACATAGACTCAAACTCTTCTCCTATTTGCTCTTACACTACTATAGAATGAGGCTACGACAGTGTTTATTATGACAGCAGTTCGAAAATTGCTACCATAAATCAAGCCTATAGCAGCGGTTATAAATAACCGTTGCTATAGACAAACTATGGCAGCGATTACAAATAATCACTACCTTAGATAAGACCTATGGCAGCGATTACTGATAATCGCTATTATAGAGGGATCTATAGTAGCGGTTGCCTAACTGTTTCCATAGTCTAGAGATATGGTAGCGGTTATCAATGATCGCAGCCATTGGTCTGACCTATGGCTGCAGTTATAAATAACTATTGTAATAGATCCTACTTGTTAGATGTGTGTCCTAGAAGTCAGATTGACTAATACTTGTAATACACTTCTAAGAATAATTCTATAATTTTGACTATAAATTAATAAAAAAATTATTTTTTATCATAGTGTGTATTTAAAGTATATGTAATACATTCTTTGAGTTAATGGTAATGATAATTTATATTTTCAAAGAGTTAAAAATTTAAGATATGAATTTTCATAATTAACTCATAAACTACTCTCGACCATAGGATCATCATGAGAATAGTGATTAATTCGGAAGATTTGTGTACGATCACTTTCTATAAGTAGATGAGTCTTAAGTCTATGGTGTGAAGACATCGGAGCGAGAGTACAGATACTTGTTAGAGAACGAGGGCACTGAGCGTGACCACCTCGAGCATTCATAAGAAAGTCTACATTCTCGTCGATGACTGGCTCGATGTTACAGTAGTGTATTTGGTTCTTTGACCTGAGGTGCATCAGCAATTCACCTTAAGGGTGTTGTAGTTTGACTACACCATAACTCGATCTCCTAGTCATTCAAAATTCTATGGTATATGTTGGCTATAGTACGTTCATTGTAGGATTTAGATTACACCAATAAGAAATCTATCTACCTCGGTAGATAAGGAGTAGCCCTATGATGATCATGAGAATCGAGTCCATAAGTCCATGGCCATGGCAGAGTGAAGATGATAAAAAGAATTTCTATAAGGGTTTCACATAGGACTCGAATTGAATGATTAATTCATATAATGGATATTGGATTTAACGAGTTTACCTTAACCCTAATCCTATCATTGCTCAAGATAGAATAATCCAATCACACAGGTAGCTGCATCAAGAGATTCACTTTCAGTTCTGATGGATTGCCATCATATACTGCTAGGTGTCACTAGTAGATTTTAGGAGCAATTAGAAAGATTTTGATGATCAATCATTCTAATTGTATGAATCAAAAAAAATTTAGTCTATCAAAAGATATTTTGATGATGTCAATAATGGAGATCACGATATGTCTCATTACCATACGGAACTGAGTCTAACTGGGTCACACAAACAAGAGTTTGGATCTGAATGTCTAAGCTAATCTAGTTCGATTGATTTGGATTAGATCCAATCAGGTTTAAGGTAATTATGCTAGCACACGATTGAGCCTGACTTTCGTCTTTTAAAATATTTCTTTAGATTCAATTAGATCTGAACGATCCTGTCCTAGAAAAATAGATTTTTTCTTCAACCAATATCAAAGCTAGGTTATAGTTCTTCAGATCTATTTTAGATCTAATTTTATTTTTATTTTTAATCTGATATTAAAAAGTTTTAGATGTCACATCAGATGTGATTAGATCTAAAATTAAAAAATTAAAATTAAATTATTTAGATCTAATATGTATAAGATGTATGATTAGACTGAGAATAGAATAGTTTTATTTGTAGTCTAGTATAATTATGTTGTTAATTTGATTAAATATGATTTTAGATCTATTTAATTTTTATTTTTTTAATATTTTAAAAAATAAAAAATAAAGTTATTAATTTTTAATTTATTCATATGTGATATGAAAAGATGCATGTTTAGACTAGTGGTAGAATAGTTCTATAAATTATCTAGAATAGTTTTATTTTGATATGATCAAATTTAAATCTATTTTTCAGATGTTATATATGATATTTTAGATTTAAAAAATATGCATATTTAATTTAATGATGATACATGAGATGTATGCAGAGCATGTATTAGTTAGATCATTAATTATATATATGATATATGATCTAGATCTAACTAGTTTTGTAGTTTCAATTATATTTCTGATTAAGACGTTTTCCTTGGCCGTCCGGTCATAAGAACAAAGTAAGGATTAAAGGCCCTCTCCTTTCATTCAATGGGGTATTCTTATGGCATGTAGGGGTGCTGTGTGTTTGTCCTTAATAAAAAATCAAAACTTATTTTTCTATAAAATTTTAGATCCTAAAATCCTAAGATTTTGATACATATTTTTTTTTTATTTATGAACCCAAAGTTAATTAAGAATTAAAATTATAAAACTAATTAGATCTAAAATTGAGAATTTTTAGATCTAAGATATTTTCAGAAAATTAGGTTCGGCCTTGGATAGCTCAATTAGGTCTAGCGGTTGATCAAATCGAATCAAGAGTTAGTTAGGTGGGATCAAGAGTGCTTAAAATTGATCAGTCCAATAGTTGTAAGTTTGGATCAAAGTCGACTCACAACTACATGTGATCGATCCAATTAAGACCTAATTGGGCTCTGTCGTTCGAGCCTGGATTGTAGACTAACCCAATTAGTTTTGATTCGATAATTTAATGTCTAAGATAAGTTTAGCAGATATGATCGATTGATTTCTAATTGGGAGCTACTCGATCTAAATGTGTTCTTATCAAGTTAATGGCATATCCCTTCCACCGGTCTCACTTATCTGGCCATTTGTGTCAATCTAATTCTGATTTGAGGTGGCTAACAGTTCAAGCTAACCCATGCCACTAGACTTGTCATAACCATTATGACTGAGTCAAGTCTAAGAGACCTAAATTGAATCTTCCTAAGAAAAGATTAAGTCAATTGGTCTTCCACCATTGTAGATGTGCGGGCTCTTCCGGGGTTGATTGTTCTCGGCTGGTTATAGTGGCTTAGTTGCACTGAAAAGATGTAACCACATCTATTAGGCATTGGATGCTACGGGTTGAAGGATGGGTTGGACTCAATATTTTGGATATGGTAAGGGACCCAATCAGGAATCCAATTCATGCAAATGGTAGGTCTGACTTAACTAAGGAGTGGATCAATATTTCGGACACGATGAGATTCATGAATTAGAGATCAGGATTAGGTGCACCATGATTAAAAAATTATTGGATAAGAGTTATCCACTCATCGATTGATCTATCATCAATAACTGTTAGGTGAGGTGGTGAGCCAGTCGGTGGGACCGCACCATCCACTAGAAATCAATTGATTGTGAAAATTTTTGCATCTCTACCTAGAAAGTACAGAAATCCAAGAAAATAGTGAAAGCCTAATTTATTTAAAAATAAAATTTTTAAATAAATTGATTTAATCTAATTAAAAATTTTAACTTTCTATAGAAAAATATCTGCATCTAACCCACTAGCCCGTATCCTGGACATCCATAGACTGATCGAACCCAACTTTAAGGATTGGCTCCAAAATTTTAAAATTATTTTGGATTTTGAGAAGTTGACTCATGTGTTGGAATAGGATCCTCCCACTTTACCAGCTCATCCATCTGCTGATCAAAGAGCATCTCTAGAGAAGTGGATGAATAATGATAATAAAATTAGATATTACATATTTGGCTCGATGTCTGATGAGCTCCAGCGCCAACATGAAGATATTAAGACTAGCCACCAAATATTAGCTCACTTGTAAGAGTTATTTGGTGAACAAAGTTGCACAGCCAAATATCAAGTCACTAAAAGATTTTTTAAGAATCAAATGCATGATGGACAGTCGATCCAAGATCATTATCTTATGATGATCAAGAACTTAGAAGAGCTTGAGAAGCTCGGTATCAAGTTGGACAAGGATTTGCAGATTGATAGAATTCTACAATTCTTGATTGATGCGTATAGGCAGTTCATCATGAACTACCATATACATAAACTACAGAATACTCTGGTAGAACTTATGAATATGTTGGTTACTGTTGAGCTTTCTATGAAAGATTCTAAAGGCTCAGTACTTACTATGGAGCGGACTTCTTTCAAGAGAAAGTCTTTTAGAAAGAAGAAGAAGTCCGTGAAGAAGTAGAAGATGAATGGTGGGAAGAAGAAGAAGGCAGAGCCAAAGAAGAAGACCGCTGACAAAAAAAAATATTTTTATTACAATACAGACAGTCATTAAAAGCAGAACTGCTCCTTGTACCTAGCCAACCTGAAGAACAAGAAGGAGGCAGGTTCTTCTAGAGGTATGCTTGTTATAGAATCTAACCTAATGATTTTTTCTTTATCCAGTTGGGTGCTTGACTCTGATTCTAGTGCTCACTTATGCACTTCTATGCAGGATCTTGAGGATAGCAGAAGACTGAGGGATGATGAGATGATCCTACGCATCGAAAATGGAGCAAGAGTTGCTGTAGTGGCTGTGGGAACCTATCCTCTGTGATTACCTTTAGGATTAAATTTAGTTCTTAGAGACTATTTTAATGTGCCTGTAGCAAGCAGGAATTTGATTTCTATTTCATGTTTAGCATAAAAAGGCTATGTAATTAGTTTTCTTAAGAACCATTATAATATTCTTTATGAAAGAAATAAAATTGCAAGTGGTTACCTTATAAATGGTCTCTATGAGTTACATATTGATATTTTTGTTTTCATTATCGAGAAAAACGTGAATGCCATAGGATCAAAATGACCTAGAGATAGTCTAAACGATAGGTATCTATGGCCCCTTAGGTTAGGTCATGTAGCGGAAGATAGGGTTAATAAATTGAAGAAATTCGGACTATTGAGTTCGTTGACTTTCAAGTCATATCCGATTTATGAATCATGCTTTCATGACAAAATGACCAAACTCTCTTTTGTAGGATATGGGAAAAGGGCTACAGACCTACTTGCCCTAGTACATACTGATGTGTGCGGCCCATTTTATGTGCTGGCTAGAGACAACTATGTCTACTTCATCATATTTATTGATGATTTATTTTGGTACAAGTTTGTATATATGATGCGACATAAATTTGAAGCTTTTGAAAAGTTCAAAGAATTCAGATATTAAGTAGAAAAACAGACTGAAAAATCTATTAAGGTTCATCAATCAGATCGAGGAGGTGAATACTTTAGTCAAAAATTTCTAGACTATCTTAAGCAAAATGGCATAATCTCTCAATGGACTCCATCTAAAATACCTCAACTCAACAGAATTTCAGAATGGAAAAATCGGATCTTATTAGATATGGTATGATCTATGATGAGCTTCATAGACCTTCCTGAGTTTCTTTGGAGACATAGTCTAATGACCGCTATATATTTACTGAATAGAATTTCTTCTAAAATCGTTCCTACCATACTGTATGAGATATGACATGGTAAGAAATCAAGTTTAAGTTATCTCAGAATTTGGGATTGTCCGCCTCATGTCAAGAGACAACAGGCGGACAAGTTAGAGTATAGGTCCTTTAGAGCTCAGTTCATAGGATATCCTAAAGAGTCATTATGATATTATTTTTACATTCTGGAAGACCATAATATAATTATGAGTCGACATGCCATCTTTCTTGAAAAATAGTTTATTCAAGATGGTGGCATCGGAAGATAGATTAGGCTCGAGGAGAAAGTCTCCCAAGAGCAACGAGCTAAGGACCCTATGAAATCCAATCGGATTGAGCCAGTCCAATCAGAAAGTCCTCCACCTCATAGATCAAAAAGAATTTTTCATCCTCCTGAAAGATACTTAGATACTATTTTAGAGGACGTAGAGAAAATATTCCTCATGAAAAATAAGGTTCATGGTGATGATCCTAAAATCTATGGTGAGACGATATTAGATATCTACTCCGAGAAATGATTAGAGGCAATAAAGTCAGAGATTGACTCAATGCACTCGAACCAAATCTGGACCTTGGTAAATTCACACGAAGGTATAGTACCTATTGGGTGTAAATGTATCTACAAGAGAAAGATAGGTGCAGATGAAAATGTGGAGACATTCAAAGCTAGGTTAGTGGCGAAAGGGTATAGTCAGTACGAAGACATTGACTATCAGAATACCTTCTCATCAGTAGCTATGCTAAAATTCATTCGCATATTGCTTACTATTGCAGCCTATTTTGATTATGAAATATGATAAATGGACGTGAAAACGACCTTCTTAAATGGATATCTTGAGGAAGATATCTATATGGAATAGCCGCTAGATTTTATATCTAGTGATGCTGATCATAAGGTCTACAAGCTGCAAAGGTCTATCTATAGACTTAAGTAAGCATCTCGGAGCTGAAATGCTTGTTTCAATGATGTCATCAAATCATTTAGATTCATCAAGAATGAGGAGAAACCGTGTGTATTCAAAAAGGTCAGTGAGAGCGCTGTTGTCTTTCTCATACTGTACGTGGTTGACATCCTCCTTATTGGAGATGATATTTTCATGTTGACCATAATTAAAATGATGTTATCAAAAGAGTTCTCTATGAAAGACCTAGGAGAGGCATCCTTTATTCTAGGAATTAAGGTCTATAAGGATAGACCGAATAGGATGCTGGATCTCTCATAGAAGATGTACATAGAGGAGGTACTAAAGAGGTTTAGCATGAAAAACTCCAAGAGGAGATTGGTGCCCTTCAGACATGGCATTCATCTCTCCGAGAAGATGTGTCCCAACACACTTGAGAAGATTGAACGTATGAGCAAGATCCCTTATGCTTCGGCAATAGGGAGCCTCATATATGCCATGCTATGTATACGACCTAATATTGTCCATGCTATAAGCGTCACGAGTAGATATCAATCGAATCCAGGTGAAGAGCACTGGACTTCTGTGAAATATATCCTTAAGTACTTGAGAAGGACTAAGGATATGTTCTTGATTTTTGATAATGGAGAACTCCAGGTCCAGGGTTATACAGACTTAGATTTTATGTCTAATATAGATGATCGAAAGTCGACATCTGGTAGTCTATTTATGTGTAATGGTGGTGCTGTCAGCTAGAAGAGTTTCAAGCGGACTATGATAGTAGATTTCACCATGGAAGTAGAGTACATTGCTGCATCGAAAGCTGCAAAAGAGATGTTCTGGTATAAGAAGTTTACCATAGAACTCGAAGTGATGCCATCAGATATCGTTCCTCTGTACTACGACAACAATGGCACTATAGCCCTAGCTAAGGAGACGAGATCTCATCAGAAATCCAAGCACATCGAGCGGTGATTCCACCTCATCCGTGATTACCTCAAGAAGAATTACGTCAAAATCAAGAGAGTCGACTTCACGGACAATACGGTAGATCTACTAACGGGGCCTTTAGATCAGTAGTAGATCGAAGCCCATCTTGAGAAGATAGGACTTAAATTTGTAGCCAATTGACTTTAGGTCAAGTGAAAGTTTGTTAGATATGTATCCTAGAAGCCAGATTGACTAACACTTATAATACACTTCTAAGAATAATTTTATAATTTTGATTATAAATTAATAAAAAAATTATTTTTTATCATGGTATGTATTTAAAGTGTATGTGATACATCCTTTGAGTTAATGATAATGATAATTCATATTTTCAAAGAGTTAAAAATTTAAGACATGAATTTTCATAATTAACTCATAAACTGCTCCCGACCATAGGATCATCATGAGGATGGTGATTGATCTGAAAGGTTGATGTATAATCGCTTTCTTTAAGTAGATGAATCTTAAGTCTATGGTGTGGGGACACCGAAGCGAGAGTACAGATACTCGTTAGAGAACGAGGACACTAAGCGTGACCACCTCGAGCATTCATAAGGAAGTCTATCTTCTCGTTGATGACTGGCTCGAGGTTACAGTAGTGTATATGGTTCTTTGACCTGAGGTACATTGGCAATTTACTTTAAGGGTATTGTAGTTTGACTATACCATAACTCAGTCTCCTAGCCATTCGGAATCCTGATGTGTATATTGGCTATAGTACGTTCATTGTAGAAATTAGATTGCACCAATAAGGAATCTATCTACCTCGGTAAATGAGTAGTTCTATGATAATCATGTGAATCAAATCCATAAGCCCATGGCCATGGTAGAGTGAAGATGATAGAAAGAGTTTCTATAAGGGTTTCACATAGGATTCGAATCGAATGATTAATTTATATGATGGATATTGGGTTTGACGGATTCACCTTAATCCTAATCCTATTATGGCTCAAGATAGAATAATCCAATCACACAGGTAGCTACACCGAGAGGTTCACTTTCAGTTCTGATGGATTGCCACCATATACTGTTAGGTATTACTGGTAGATTTTGAGAGCAATTAGAATGATTTTGATGATCGATCATTCTAATTGTATGAATCAGAAAAGTTCTGATCCATCGAAAGATGTTTCGATGATGTCGATGATGGAGATCATGATATGTCATATTACCATATGGAACTGAACCTAACTAGATCATACAAACAAGGGTTTGGATCTAGATGTCATCAATTGAGCTAATCTAATTCGATTGATTTGGATTAGATCCAATCCGGTTCAAGATAATCGTGCTAGCACACGATTGAGCCTGACTTTCTCCTTCTGTAATCTTTCTAATTCATCACAACTGAGTCAAATTTGATTTGACTCATTCCTATATCTTGAATGGATATATTTTCATCTGGTTGGAATAAGTCCAGGTCAGATTAATTATGAAAATTAAATTTATTCCTAGTGTAATTAGACTAGGGTCAATAGTTGACCCAATTGAGAGAATTGAGGGTCACATGATTAAAAAAATTTTAAAAAAAATTTAGAAATAATTTTACTATAATTTTGGGATATATAATAGGACACGAGTTATACTTTGGGTGTGCAAAATTTTATGATTTTTGGAGGTGCCTAGGCTAGGTTTTGATAGAGTTTGATTTGAATCAAACTCTTGAGGGAAGAGTCCTAAACGCATATGGACTCTTCCTTATCCTTTCATGCCGCCACCTTCCAGATGGATTTTTGGTGTCAAAACCAAATGGCATCTAAGGTTTTTCGTGGAGATCAGGTCCAAGAGTCTCAGTGATTGGATTAATAAGATTTTTGATCAAAAAGGGACTCTTTATGGCGCTATGTCTTGTATAAGAACTCTTCTCATGAAATTGTCTTAACGTAATTTATTTTCTCCACACTCAAAGGAGCCTTCCCTCTAATATTCATGCACCCTCTATCCTCTCTCTCCCTCTCTTCTACATGCCTAAAAAGTTAGGCACAAATCTTAGTTGAAGGTCCAAGATTTTTGGCATAAGATTCAGCATCTACGCGACGGTATTCGTGAGACGAATAGACTGCCCTCAGAACTCATTTTGAAAGTTTTTCAAATTAGATCCAGATTTGATTTTTAGAGGAGAGATTCATGAGAAGAATATGTTCAGATCCTACCTGAGTGGATATCAGTAGCGGTTAGGCGCATGCGTGGCTCCTTCCAGAACCTCAGAAATCAATTGGATCATCGCAGGATAATTAGATTATCAAATTAGATACTTAAAATTAAATCTAATTTAATTTTATTTTTAATTTTTAATATCAGATTTCTATGATCAGATTCGAGAAGTTTCATATCTGATTAAGATTTTAAAAAAAAAATTTAAAATATTTTTTTAGATCCAATTAGATCTGAACGATCCTGTGCTAGAAAAATAGGTTTTTTCCTCACTGCCTATGATAGTAGTTACGTATAACTGTTGTCATAGACTTACCTACGATAGTGATTATTTATAACTACTATGATATATTTATTTTATATTTTTTTAAATATGATATAATTCTAAAATTTAGTGTCCATCTTCACCGTTCATTATCTAAATAATTATCATTAGAATGTCATCAAAAAAGACCCCATTGATCCGATAACCCTAGCTTTATCGATCAGTAAAATTTGATTTCAACGACCATGAATGATGGCATGATGATCTGATAGATGGAGATCATCGATGGATCCAAAAATCTGTAATGATAATCTCGATGATTTTTGTAGCATACTATTAAAGTTTTACTTCAATCAGACTTCGTTGTCATGGTCAATTTAGTATGGAATGATTTCGGCCGTTAAATAAGAAACAAGTGATCAAAAGGTCAAACGACATTCAATTATGAGATAATTTTTTAGTTGAATGATCTTTGCTATAATTTTAATCATTTTATATGAGGATTATCATAAAATTTAAATCATTTTTATATGAACTATTCATGTTAAGCAGATCTTGCAAAAGCACAAACATAATTACTCAAGGAGTTTAAGAACGGATATCAAGCGACATATAGTTTTGGATCATTCTTAGATCCATAGTTTAAATTTTATGATCACCACCATAAAAATAATTAGAGTAGTAGTCAAGATCATTTATCTAAAAAATTATCTCATAATCGGATGCCATTTGGTCTTTTGAGCACTCATTTCTCATTTAACGGTAGAAATCATTCCAAAATAAATTAACCATGATAATGATATCCGATTGAAGTAAAACATTGATAGTATGATACAAATATCATCGAGATCATCGTTGCAGATTTTCAAATCCATCAATGGTCTCCATCTATCAGATCATCATGCCATTGTTTGTGGCCATTAAAATTAAATTTTACTGATCGATGAAGCTTGGGCTATTAGATCAAGGCAGTCTTTTATGATGATACTCTAATAATAATTATTTAGATAATGAATAATGAAGATGGACGTTATATTTTAGAATTATATAATATTAAAAAAAATTAAAAAAATTGATTATTAACCTATGACAGTGATTTTATATATAGACCTATGGCAGCGGTTTTCAGTAACCGCTGCCATAGATCTATGATAGCGGTCCGAAAATTATCGCCATAGCTTAGGTTATTTTTTTCTGGTGCACCCAAATTTTCACTTTCCCACTCGTGCGATCTGGTCCTCTCTCTCTCCCTCCTCTCCGCCGCTAGTGAGGTCCCTCATCCCTTTCCTTCCCCGACCAGTGCCGCCTCCTCCTTTCCCGACCGATGCCGCCTCCTCCCCCACCTCCTCTTTCCCCAGTCGGCCCCGCTGCTGGCCCACCTTCCTCTTCCTCGGTCACTCCTGCCACCTCCTTGCCTCCTCCTTCTTCCTCGATCGGTCTCGCCACCTTCTCCGCCTGCTTGTTCTCCGACTGAACCAGCCTCCTTCTTCCCTGGTCGGCCCGACCATCGGCCCCTCCTCCTCTCTCTTTCTTTCTCCTCTCTTTCCTTGGACCAACCCGACCCCTTCCTACTCTCTCTCTTTCTCTATCCCTCTCTTCCCTCTTTCTCTTTATCTGTCACTCTCTCTTCTCTCTTTCTCTCTCCTTTCTCTTTCTCTCTCTTCTCTCTTTTTGTATCTCACTATCTCTGTGTCTCTCTCGTAGGCTATCTTTAGTACTGCCGTCTTTCTCTAGCGTCGCCGCCGACGACCCTCGGAGATTTGTGCGACCCCTTCTCCATAGCTGTAGGTATGATTTTTTTTTAAAATTTTATAATAATATTTATTAATTATTATTTTTAATATTTATAAGATTTATAATAAATATTTATTATAAATATTATAATTATCCATTTATCGTAGATTGTGTCGGTGGGTAAGAGAACTCCTGTCGGTTGATTTTGAATTATAATGGCGGATTCTGAGGCGAGCCGTATGGTGTCTGCGGTCGTGGATGGTCTTGTGCTATACTGGTCGATAAAAAAACCCCACCGACGGATTCTGGGCTGTGCCAGTGGTCATGCCAGCTGCTAAGAGAACCCTCACCCCTGTCAGTGGGTTCTGAGCTGTACTGACAGCCGTGGGCTGTGCTGGCCGCTAAGAGAACTCCCGTCGATTGGTTTTGGATCATGCTAGTAGTCTTGAGCTATGCCGTATCGGCGGTCGTGAGTGATCTTAAGCCATGCCGGCTGATAAGAAAATTTTTGCCGATGGATTTTAAATCGTACCGATAATTGTGTACTGTGTTGGCCACTAAGAGAATTTCTATCCCTACTGATGGATTTCATGTCGTGCCGGTGGGTTTATGCCGGCCGCTAAGAGAATTTCTACCAGTTGATTTTGAATCATACTGATGGATTTTATACTGATTGATAAGCTTGTCATTGAAAAAAATAATATATTACCAATGTTGAAAAAAAGTCCCATCTGCATCGGCCGAAGACTCTGACAGTAACCAACATTCTGTGCCATCCCCCATTTCCTTTGGATCCCCAAACTTGCGAGAGAAGAATGACCTTGACACGGTAGTATAACTGCAGCAAGCAAAATTGGGAAGGTCGAAAAGCTCAGAATGAATGTCCTAAATGACTAAGATGCCTTTTCTCGCGAGACGGACGAAAGAAAAGGAATAAAAATTCTACTTTATTGAAGGCGATTCCCTCAAAACCACATCGAGAACTTGGATAGTTTCTTGCAGAGCGTCCATGTGCCTCGCACGTATGAACCGTTGGAGATGGAGGAGATCAGCCTGCCCGGCAAGCCTAATCGTCACTTTGTACTCCTTCTCTCCCCTGCCAAACCAAATAACCACCAACATTAATCAATCACCAAAGGTCCTTATGCAACTTAATAAGCTCGCTGATTATATTTCTATTGGTAGTCCATGATATACGTACACTTGGGGTTGATTGCAACCTAATCAATTCATGGAAACAAATACTCAATTCAAATAAGCTCGAAGTACAGCATATGAAAACACTAACACTATAGATGTATGTGAAATGGAGCAGAAAAGGTTTTCTTAAAAAAAAAATGGAAAAAACCATCAAATCATGATGATTTTTAATTTTTTTAAAAAAACATCCAACATCCAAATCGAATTAAAACTCATGAATGGAAGAAAACTCCCAAGTCCTACATAATCTAAAACCGGCAAAAAGCATTTTTATTTGAAGAGTCAGGAGAATGGAAACCTCGAATTGAAAGAACAGAGGAAACAAATATCGGGTTAATAAAAAAAAAAAACTAGCGACCTGAATGAATAAACAAGAGGGAAAGGAAGAGTGGTTCCGCGACTCACGTCATAATGGCACAGGTTCTTATCCACCACTTCCACTCGGAAGTGGTTAGCTTTCACAATGCTCTTCTTCCCCACCGTCCCCAACCCCGACCACAACGGATGACTCGGCACTTTGCTTGATGCCAAAGACGTAGCCAGCGGCTGCGGAGCAGTCGGAGGCTCCAGACTCCATCGGATCCCTAATGGAGAGCTAGCATTCCATGTCTTGACTCAAGGATGAGGAGGAGGCGGTCGCGGGCATAGACGAGGGTAGATGCAACTAGACGATGAGTTTACATTTTGATATAAATATTAAAATTTATTTATTGATACTCTATTAATATAAATTATTATTTAATATATTATATTAATTAATATTTATTAATGTTGTATTTAATGATGTCACCGAAACATCATTTAGCTTTCACTTCTGTTCCTCGACGAGCTACATAGAGCTCAGCATCTGAGCTACTACCGATACGTACTTCATCCACCTCAACATCAGCTACTCAGGCACCACCTATATCTACTTCTCTACCGACATCTGAGCCTCCACCGTTAGCCACATCTCTAGTATATGCTCCATCCATCGATGAGTCTCCGCTGGCATCCACATCGCACGATTCTATGGCCAATGAGAGTACATTTTTATTATGTCAATTATTTATTTATTTTATAGTTATTGTACACTTATATATTTGTATAATATAATTTTATTGCAGGTGCATCATCTACTAGGATATTTTGTGGTCCCACATGCATGAAGCATGTGTGTAACTACTAGCATCAGGTTATGATGCAGTACGATCAGGAGGGGAGGTCGTGCGGAAGATGCATTTCTATTTTGGAGTGTTTATGAGACGGTCTGATATCATTTCATTACTGCCCGTAAATCGACGATTGATGGATGCTGGTGTTAGAGATTAGATGTGAAAGAAGATATGGGTAAGTACATCTTAATTATTTTTATACATTTGATAAATTTATACTATATTTGATTAGAATAATTTCGTAAGTGACTTCTGATAACATTGTGTAGAGAAGGTACGACTTTTCAGATCATGAGATGACTCAATATATCTGATTGAAGAAAATTGAGAAGTTATACCAAAACTACAAGGTCAAGCTCCATAGAGAATGGCTTGAGCACTGACGGGATACTTAGGAGGAGCTTATTTCTTGGATTCAGAGTTGTCCCCCGAGTCAGTGGGAGGGGATGGTTAGGCATTGGAGGAGCCAGGAGTTCCATATTTAATTTTTAACTTTTAAATTTTTTAAAATACTAATAATTATATTTAAATATTTTAAATATTTATTATTTATTTAAATACTTTTTAGATTGCCTTCCATCAGAATCGAAAGAATCAGACAACTCAGGAGTATACGCATACTCTCGACCATGAGTCTATGATCAATCATGTGCATAGAAAGGTAATGAATTCTGAATCTTAGTTCATAAATATAATTGATATTTTTTTTATATATTTTTAATAAAATGATCTATTGTTATAGCTGATGAGAGAGAGGGTGATGCCCATCCATAGTGCCATCTTCTGATTCAGTCGTACGAACAAGAAGGGCATGTCAATGAACGCCACGATCAGAAGAATTTTTGTAAGTAATAAATAAGATATTAATATGATTAGTATTATAACATTTCTTATGATATTTTATTTAAATTTGTAATTACAGGAGTAGTTAGATATGCTCGCGAAGGCCTGGACACCTCTGACCCTCATGACCATCTATCTCAGGTCTTGGAGCCTGAGCACTCTGGGAGGATCCGATGTAGGCCCGAACATATGCCGATGAGCTACTGGTCTGAGATGAGCATCTTTTTATATGCTTTCGATGTCGTCAGTCAGGAGCAGCTTGAGGAGGTGTTGGTGAAGGCAACTTAGGTTAGGGAACAGGCTGCTCAACTACAGAGCGCGTGACCACTATGGTGACGAGGCTCAGCGCATGTTTTGGAGCTGACTTCATGGGCCTTAAGAACATGTTGGCCAGTGCTTCAGCTCTAGCCCCTCTAGCTCCAGCTCCTCTAGCTCGTACTCCATCTTCTTTTGATGACGATGACTTAGATATGGATTTAATAGACTTTTGATATATATATATCTTTTAAAATATTATAATAAATTTTATTTAATAATAAAATTTAAGTATTTTAGAAATATTCTTATATTTATAATTTTTTTATGTTATATATTAAACTATATTTATTAGATAAAAAAATAAAAAAATAAAAATTTATATTTTTATTATTTAAAATCTATAGCAGTCGTTGGCAACTGCTGCCATAGATCGCATGCCAACCACTACCATAACCTATGATAGTGGTTGGAAAACTGCTATATTAGATCTATAATAGCGGTTATGGAATCACTACCTTAGACCACACCTATGGTAGCGGTTGGTGAATCGTTGCCATAGAAGCTATTGCAGTGGTTCATCCAACCACTACCATAGGTGGTCTATGGTATTGGTTCATCAACCACTGCCATAGGTGTGGTCTATGACAGTGGTTCCATAACCATTGCAATAGATAGTCTATGACAGCGGACCATTGCAAAAACTATTGCCATAGACCTATGATGAAGGTGACAGTGGCAGCGGTTAAGTAACCGCTATTGTAGGCTATGACAGTAATTTTTTGGACTACGATAGTGATTGTGAATCACTGTCGCAACCCTTTACTGTAGTAGTATCAAACTCTCCCTTGTGCATCCCCTTATTTTATAAATAATGCAATAGCCATAGCTCTCTTTACTATTCCTCTCCCAAGCAGCCTCCCAGGCCTCTCCATGGCCCTACCCCTCTCTCTGTCCCTTTCTCTCTTTCTTTCTACTCCAAATAGAAACCGTCACCTTCTTCTGTCTCCCTCTTCAAGCTTTCTCTTTTCTTTTTTCTTCTTTCTTCTTCTATAACTAAAAACCTTCTTTTTCTCCATAAATCCTCTCTTCGTGCTCTTGATCCCTGCTCCAAGCTACTGGAAGGAAGACCTTAGAGTTTTAGGATAAAGATTTCAACGAGAAGCATCTCCATAGCCAGCTAATCATCTACATTCTCAAAAAATCTCTGTAATCTTGGTTTGATAGTATTTTATCTTTTTTCCCACCTTTTGTATTTTTTTTAATATGCAATAAAGATTACTTTTCTTTATTATATTTTTTGTATCTTTATCTTCTTGTATGAGATTGATCTAGAATAGTTTATGATCCTTGGAACAAACCGTGATCTATGGGTATGGTTCGTGCTCTTATGATAGATTATCTTTAGATTAATTTTTTTTATTATATCTAAATCAATTTAGACTAGCTTATAATTTTAAGAAATGAGCTATGATCTAAGGGTACAAACTGTGCTCTTTAAGATATGTTATATCTTTATTGATTAGATATAAATCAAATGCATATTAAAAAGAATACCAACTATCTAATAAGAGAGTGGTTGAGAACTTGAGAATCTACCTCCATACTTGCAATCTAATTTTTAATTAATTTACTTATTTACTTATTTTTTAAATTAAATTAAGTAGTCTTTTAATAATTTTTATTCTATTTTTAATTTAAATTTATTTTTTTTAATATAATTAACATGATCCCTGAGGATATAATTCTAATTCACCTTATTTATATAGTTTGAGTTAGGTTATAATTCTGATTCACCTTATTTATATAGTTTGAGTTAGATTTTATTTTTGACTACCTATGATAATGACCAAATTTTGGCATCATTGCTAGAGATCATAATTTACTTACTTTAAAAATTAATATATTTTTAAAAAATATAAAAATAATTAAAAATTAATAAAATTAATAAAAAATTAAAATTAGTAAAAAAATTTAAAAATAATTTAAAAAATTTAAAAAAAATTAAAAATTTTTAAAAAATTATACTAACACTGCATAAGTTATTTCAGAGATTAGAGATCTAACCATAAAATCTAATAAATAAAAACTTTTCACTTTTGATTGGATATCTTACTTTGTTTGCATTGCATATCCATAAAGTATTTTAAAGGCATAATCCATTAACCAAGATAAGATGAGAATTTAATCATCCTTTCTTAGCTCGTAAATTACTTTCTTGCATCTATATAACCTAGACTTTAATCTAAAATCAATTAGATATTGGCCCTAGGATACTTGAGCTCAATAGGACAAGAAAATCCTAGAGTTGGATCGGGTTTAGATTGGTTAATTGCTTGGTGTCTAAGGCAAGTGGTTTAAAAGGATGGTTTTCAATTTATTTCATTTTATGACCTGGCCAACTCAATTGATGTCTAAAGAAAGCAACAAGCAGGGGATCTTCCACATCTTACACTTATCTAGTCTAATTAGTTAGTCAATCTTAGGGTTAGAGTACTCAAAGGTGATCTTAGTAGTTAGGAGCTGTGTAGATCTAGGATAATCCTTAACTATAATTGATTCATAACTTGATTGCTAACCCACAAACATTAAACCAAATAAAATTTCTCTCATCTATTTTTTAGATTTAGGACTCTCTAGGTTCTCATCTTTAAAATTTTTTTCATCCTTTTTTCTCTTAAAAAAAATTAAAAAAATCGATAAAAACTTAAATCTATGGTTGCTCTAAGGTATAATTGTAGGATATTTACTTGGCATTATTCATCACAATCTGAAATTCAACCCCTAGATCCTGAAATTGAACGAACCCTTAGAGCTCATAGATCTAAAACTATGGCTACATCTTTTCGCCAATTAAGAAAATGCTTTACCCCTTTTTCTTATACCTATGATCCCTATACACCAATGTACGAACCTAATAATGGTGGAATCTATGAGGTTGGAAACTCTATAGATATCCATAATAAGGTAGATGAGTTATCCTAGAAACTTGACCATTTATTGAATATGAGACACTCTCCTACCTCACCTTTGCATGTGTGTGACATATGTTCGAGTCCCAACCATCTGGTTAGTGAATTAATGTCCAATCGCATATAAATCATAGGAGTTTATGCATGAGCAAACTTACCAAACCCAAACCCAGACTGCCAATTATAATTCTTTTTCCAATACATACAATCTAGGTTGAGAAAATAACTCAAATTTCTCAGGGACACCACAACCAGTAACTGGTTATGAACCTAGTTATCCAAAAAAAATTATATGGTATACCAATATCAAAATATTCTACAACCCTCTTTAAGTGCTTATAGTTCAGCATTTGAAGAGAAAGTTTTACGCATGTTAGAAGGGATGAAAATAAATACTAAGATCATCCACTCTCAAACTAAGTCCATAGCAAAGCTAGAAACCCAAGTCAGTCAACTAACTACTGCACTTAATAGTTGAGAAGAGAAAAAATTATCTAGTCAGCCCATAAGTAACTTAAGAGAGCAATATATGGCTGAGAGCTCCAATGTTCCTGAGATCTTTATAGAATAGCCTAGTATACAAATTAAAAATTATTTTGAGATGGATGTACCTAAAGATGTAATTAAGAATCTATCCTAAGAATTATTTCTCAGGACACAATGCATATTTGTTGGGATCCTTTTGGAGTAGATGATTTTAATATAGATGGATATATTAAAAATATGAACACATTATTAGAGCCATCAAATTTTAGCATCACTCTTCTATGAGCTGAGAAATATGAATCAATACCTGTTTCAATAGCTTCATCTCTAGAATCACCACCTTCTTTAGAATTGAAGCTACTCTTGGTCACACCTGAGTATGCATGTTTAGAATCGAGTGACATCCTTCTGGTACCCATTATATTAGGCTTAACTCTTAACCCAAAAATTTAATTTATAAGCATATTAGAAGAATAAATAGAGGAAATTCTTAATAAATAAGGGTCGATGAATGGGTTCATAAATCTTCTTAAAATAAGAAAGATAAATCTGACTGAGAATGGGATCATGAATTACTTTCTGAAGATTGATGATAAAATACTAAAATTTATCAATAATGAGAATGCAAGCCATTTTCTTGAGATTGGCAATCCAAAATTATTAAAATTTATCAATCCAATTTTTGATATAGGATAGGTAGAATTACTTAGTCTAGCTGAAGATTTTAAACTTAGCGCTTGTGGGAGGCAACTCATTATTTTTTTAAAAAAAATTTTAGCTTTTATTTTTATAGAAAACTAATAAAGATGGTTAGTCCAAGTTGGGGGAAGCATATCAATAGCATCCTGCATCAATCCGATGGAATATAATGAAAGACCTATAAATAACAAACAAGGTGGTATCTTTTCTTGATAAATATTTTTATTTTTCTCTTCTTCCATTGAGGACAATAAAAATTAAGTTAGGAGGAAGAATAACTAACTTTAAAATTTGTGAGTCCTCAAGTATGATTTAAAATAATTAGCTTTATGTATCTAAACTTTATTTTGATTAAAAATTAATTAGGTATCCTAATCAATGAATAATTAACGATCTAGATAATTTTAGAGATACTAAGAAGTAAATTATTAAGAAAATCCAATGAATAATAGGATTTAGACCAAACCAAATTTCAAGAGTGCTTCTAGAATCCTCTTCTTACCAATCTCAATAAAAAATCTGCTTCATGGGAGTTGGATGGAAAGATCAAAATATGTAAATATTTTTCTTAGAATCTATTAAAAAAATACACATACATTGGTCATCCACTAAGTAACTAGGTCTCGTTGTCTAAGCAAGCAAAGATATTTGTATCAAAAGATGGGTAATATGAATTAAAAAAAATTTAGTATTATCTCATTGAGTAATCAAGCTTCTTTGCTTAAGTAAGCATTATGGTTTGCATAAAAAGATGGAGATGAAAGAAAGTAAAAGAGAGAGAGAGAGAGAGAGAGAGAGAAAATAGTAGATAATAAGAAAACTAAATTATAAGAAGATAATAAATTCAGCTCATTTCAAATTAGAGGATTTAAAGAGTAAAATAGATAGTTGATAAAAGAAGATCTCTAAAAATTTGTATGGCTAACACCCATCCATTAATTAGGTCGAATTAATAATTTGACGATATACCTCTTTAACGGTCTGATTAGGTATCAGCTACCTTTAAAAATATCTAAATTAACTTTTAATTCAAGACTGACTCGGTACATATTGCTAATTTATCTATTTTACTCGATTCAAATTGGGGAGGTGTGATAAACACTTAATTTAAGCCATCTAAAGCACAAAATTATATTTAATTAACTCTTATTTATTAAGAATTTGATACTTCTTTTTGTGTTTTTTAGGAAAGACGATCGTCAATATAAGGAGTCCGATTTGCAGATCACAAGAACTCAAATTGGGAGCAAATTATACTCAAAATCGATTTAAAAAAAAAGAAGGATGCATGCGGCATTATAAAAAATGAAGATACTATGCTAGGAACCCTTAAAGGACTTGTGTGGCATTTCAAAAAAATAAATATTTCTTTTTGAAATTTTTTTTATCTTTCATGTGAAAAAGGAATGGTAAGCCGCGTGATCCACGCATGGCTCACAGGACTTATGATGGAAAATATGCAGGATTTCAAGCTTGTATTTTAAAATTTTTTCGAAATAAATTACAACAGAAGATGTAGATTAAATTATTTAATATACAAAAGTATATAATTTAATTACTAAATTTGACATCTAGGATCTTAACATATCATAATACATACATAAATCTAAAAATAAATCAAGCAAGGTTAGTATTGATTAAATTAATACCTATATCTGAAACAGTTTTAGATCAAATCCTATATCACATCTAGATCAAGAAGAGATCAGATCTCTTATCTTTACGTGGATCGAGAACTCTGCAATTAATTTTATTATAGTTCTTTGTTGTTCAGAGTCACACACGTGTCCGACCTTTACAGATAATCCATACGAAGCTGCAAATACAGATTGAAGGTTTGTCGAATGAAGATCCGCTCGAAGTGCTACCTTCTCATGAATTCCCCCTGATGGTTAATTTAAAAATTATTCTTCTGATCTCTTGGACACTCCAAGAGATGAAGAATAAGAGGAGGAATAAGGAAGAAGTCCAATCCTTGGATCTCTCAAAAATTATAAATAAAAATATATGAGAAAAATCCTAAGAGAAGATAAATCTTTTCTTTTAGGATAACAACGATTGATGTCTTGAAAACATCTCTATATTGGGATAAGAGGAGACCTTCTCCTCTAGATTTTTTTCATATTTTTAGATCTAATATTCTTTAATTTTTCTCATAGAAAAATTTCATAAATAAATAGAGAAGAAGGATTCTCAAAGAAACTTTAAGAGAAAATATTTCTTCTCTTTTTCTTCTCTTATCAGGACATGATCAAATCATATCCAAAAAAGATCATCATGCTCCAACACCTTGGAGCACTTATCCCAATGCCCTCTCTCTCTCTCTCAAATTTTTATCACATAAAAATACATAAAGGAGTAAGAAAGAAAATACTTAAAAGAAAAATCAAGAGAAGACAATCTTCTCTT
This sequence comes from Cocos nucifera, assembly GCA_006176705.1. Lineage (NCBI taxonomy): Eukaryota > Viridiplantae > Streptophyta > Magnoliopsida > Arecales > Arecaceae > Cocos > Cocos nucifera. The sequence goes on from QRFJ01001356.1 coordinate 649,880, forward strand.
ATCTTTGTCCCTTCAAGACATCAATATTTGATGTCCAGATGAAGACTTTTTCTCTAAGAAATATGGCACCTCAATCTCCCATGCCAAACAGCTTTCTCTCCTTTGATTTTACTATGGAATACCTAGGTTTCTTTTAATGCCATCCACACAAAATGGGAGGCGCCTCTTATTAATATGGAAGACTAGGTCAAACCTAGTCTAATAAGGAGACTATGGAGGCGTCCAAGAGTTGGATGCCTCCTTGGCTTTTGCATGAAAGTAAATCATGCCAAGAGAGGGAGAATGGCGTGGAAATCCCAAGAATAAGGCACCACAAAAATAGGGGGCAAACAAAAAGAAAATGGCATGGGTTTTATTCCATAGAGAGAAGGAAAGAGTTTTAAACTTTTAAAACTATCTTTTCATTCTATATTTGACCAACTCAAACAAATTTTCAAATATTGTTGGGGTGTGGAATCCATCAGATTTGCGTAAGAAAACTCACGTAAAAATGAAGAATTAATGGTGTGGGTTTTATTCTTTTAGGCGCAATGAAAGTGAGAGAGTCCCAGTCTAACTGGGACTCCTATTTGACTAGGTCAAAATAATTTTGAATCCAATTTGAACTTGAATTAAAGTGACCTAATTAAATGATGATCCTAGTCTAACTAGGAGTCTAATTAAATTAGATTAAATTAAATTTAAATCTAATTTAATTTTTAATCAAATTAAAAATTATGTGTACTTAAGTCCTAGTTGAACTAGGACTTATTCTTCCTTGCAATTGGCTTATCCAATAAATCAATTAAACTTAATTCAATTAAGTCTAAATCAATTCTAATTGAATCTAATTCAATTAGACTTAATTTTAGTCTGATTACTCAATCAAATTGAGCCAATTACCAATCTAATTGCTAATCGATCCTCCTGCAATACTTACATTAAGTAAAACATCAATCATATTGATAGTTTGATCTTAGAACGATTTTCAATATCAATTAACCATCTGATCATATTACAACCTCTAATGTGTGTGATCCCACAGGTTTGAACCTAAGCCAGTAGTATAGAAATCGATTTCTATACCAATCGAAATGACCATCTAGCAATGGTACCTGACGTCCGGATAGATCGAATGTATGCAAAAAAATATTCTTAGAATCTTGGCCCATGGTTACCGTATAATTAATCCCTTTGATCAATAATGCTCAAGACGACTTCGAGTAGACAGTCAACACTCATACAAGTCATCTCTATTGTATTTCAAAATTTTGCAAATCCCATGACTTCTTACGTGGATTAGCCAAGCCTAGATTTTGTTAAATTAAAATATAAAAAAATATTCTCTTCTTGAAGTTAATCAAAAGTGGTCAATCCCATCTTGACTCACACACCGACTTCACAAGTGCTTGACTGTATCCAAAAATCTTTCAAACATATATTAGAAATATAGGCAATCCAGCACCAAAGTACAGTGAGTTGCTTGCAAGTCACCATAATGATCTCAGATCAGAGGGATAGCTATATCCATTGGCCTTAGCTAGCTACTCCTAACAGAGAGTGCTACATTAGTCACATTTAGTGCAGATGTACTCCTACATCTCACTTGGATGCTATACCAATGTCTCCATACCATTTGGTTATGAGGATAACCAACGTATATGGCATACAATGATCTATACTTGATATGTTATCGTCCTTATTAATAACTTATCATTTGGTCATGAATAATTTAAGAACCATTTGATAAATCCTCCTTTATCGATTGATTATGGTTCTAAGGATTTCATCATAATTTAAGAATTCATTTAAGGAAGATAGAACTTTTATGATGAACTAGCCAAATAACTATTATTATTAGATAATTCATATATTAATTTCAATCATCTACCACTTAGATGATTAGCTTTAAGACATATTTTTCAAAAACTTTCACTTGGACTAAAGTCAATCAGAAAGATATCAAATATCCTATCTTCACTTGAGTTCGTAGAACTTCTTAGTTCCGAAACCTTAGCAAATGAGTCGGTCAAGTTCTTCTTTTTCATCGATCTTCCAAAGATTGATGTCATCTTGATCAAAGGTAATAGCAATACAGAGTATGCTGATCATGTGGTGCATTTTTGGTTCTTTAGCCTGAGTTATGGTTCCAGTGCTACATTAGGATTGGACCATCGATGGAGGGTGCCACTCCGAACTTGCTAATGAACTTATGACACCACATAGCCTACATGACAGCATCATATGCCACAATGTACTCTACATCACTAACTGAATAGGCTGTAGTATCCTGCTTGAAACCTTTCCAGCAGATTGCTCCTATAATTAGGGTATGACCTGATACTCTCTTGCTGTTATCTTGATCTGACTAAAAACTGAAATCAAAATATCCACAAATTTTAAGTCGGTATCTCCATATTTGAGTTACTGGATTTTAGTATTTTCTAAATACTTAAGGATTGTCTATACAATCATCCGATGGTTCTCACTTGGATCAGACTGATATCTGTTCACTACTCTTAGTGAGTATACCATATCTGATCTTGAACATAGAGAAATTAGATGACAGTCAAACCTTTTATTCCTTATAATACTGGAATGTCATTCCCGATTAAGAGACACCAAGTTATTCTAAGAGCAAACTCTATTATCTTTCTCTTTATTTCCTATTCGACCAGTCCATCCCACTAACTTAAGCATCGGAGGGTCCCCACCGGAGCTAACTCCGGTCAATGCGAACTTTCTTTTGCAGATTTTTTGGTGTTCATTCACAGACGTAGGTGGATTGACCGCAATATATTAAAACATTGGTATAGTAACTTTAGCTATGATATTGGTTTCTAAAATTATATATATACACACACATACATTATTGATTTAGAAAATTATATATATTACATCATATTAGAGTTATATATATAACTTTGATTTTAAAATATTATATTGCTAAATATCTTTTCAAGAATATTATTATCTTTCCTGCCCCTTCTAAAAATATTTCTTCTCTCTTCAATTAAAGTATATTTTCAAACATAATAATCTACCATAGGAATTATTTATGCTTTCTACGATCTTCTTATACTCTTACTCTAGCCACTAAGATTACTACGTTGCTTCCATCTTAGCATCATCACCCGTGCTCCATTAAACACTTGTGTATGGTCCATCTTTACTACTCCACAACCATATTCCTTTTCACTTCATCCAACTAGTTCTAATGTCATGTGATCATAAAATTTCAATTTGGCAATCAAGAAATTGTATATGTCATCTTATTAATTGAACCACTAAATAAACATGAGCTTTAGAAGTCACCAGCAGAAATCAGATATATTTTGTCACAAACATTCAATTCTAGCAACCAAATCTGCGTAGATGGAAGATTAGGCTACGTCCATCAAGGTGGCTTTTTTTTTTTTGGTAAGTCAGATGATTTATATTACTCAAAAAAAAATATTCAGAAAAATCAAAAAATAAAATATTACTAAATTAGGAAGATCAGCTGACGATGTCCGAAGATTAGATTCCATATGGTTCAGCATATATAAAACTATCTAATCAGCAGCACTATACATTTCTGGATGACAATGCCTTTTAGGACCTGAAATAGCGGTCATTTCGGTGGATGGCAACATTGGGATGAAAAAGATGGAAAATTCTGGATTTTGTTGGCCCAACTAGAATCTTGGGCCAGATGGGAAAGGCCTGGATATGCCACTATAAGGATATTGGAAATCTCATATATGTTTTAAATTAAAAATCAGTTACTCTTATAAAATTTGATTTGAATACTTATTAATTAAAAATTAGTTTGAAATGCTAAGAAACTTGATTAGGAACTATTAATACATATCTTATTATCATATTGTGATGCACATGTTATAGCAGAAAAATATCTTGATTTGATGGATCTAGCTGGAAAGGGCAAGAAATTAGGTAGATTCCATTTAATCCTGCAAATTTTGATCTCACCGCACTAGCACGAGTGCAACTTTCTCATCCAAAATTTGAATCGCTTATAAAATATCAATTGGAAAAGCTCTTTCTATAATTTACGAGTCTGTTATCACATCTAGTATCACGATCAAATTCTATTGTTTGATAGGTTAACGGGAACGGAAGATTCTAGATGAATTAGTTTTTCTATTTTGTTTTGGATTTCTTTTGCTATTAAGTTTGGATTTTTTTCTATAAATATGGTCCTTTTAGCAAATATTGTATTCAATCTATTTTTTTTTTGTTGATATTGAATCAAAATTCAAAGAAAGAATTTTTTTGTTTTTTTGCTATTTTCTTATTTCATAAATTTTTTTTCTTTTTTTTTTTTCATCAAAACGTGGTCTAGATTATGTCATATTGATTGATATATCGGAGCATAATCTTTTTTAGTAGGAGAGAATGGCTGCCTTTATTAGAGAAGATTGAGAAGTGGCTTGTGGCATGGAACTATAGTTTGCACAATGTTTTCAGCAATACCAAGTTACCATACGTTTAAGGTCACCAAAATGGGTTTTGGCCAAAAGTGATGGTGCCTTTGTTTGGATACGCAAGGAAAAGGCCTTGAGCTGCAATTGCTTAGTTAACTAACATGTTGTCAGTAGGGACAAGAGCCAAGGAGGTCTAGGAGTTAAAATTCTGCATGATATGAATTCATAATTACTTGATATTTCCTAAATGGGCACGGACATGCTTGGAACAAGAAAAATAAACTACGGAAGAAAAATGTCAAAACCTCATGTTACTCCAGAAGCAAAATAGATATGAGAAGTAGGAGATCCGTGACAGGCCTATTACCTTTTGGTAAGACATCAACAAAAATCTTGCAGCCTTTCAGATTTGAGCTTCTTTTAAATTAGAGAATGTTCGATTCTGGGGGCTGGCTGAGATGATGGTGTTGAGGTTAGAATTTCCTCAGCTATATATAGGTTGCTAAGGAAAATATCGCTTATTTGAGTTGGGCGGTACCCGTTACTTGGAGATGACCATGGGGAGCTTCTTAAGCTCAATGCTCTATTTGTAGATGTTAGGTCAACAAAATGCAGGGATAAACTATTATGGAAGTGTCATTTTTTGAATCTTTTATCTTCCACCTTAATTTTGAGCCTTTTTTTTTTTTTTTTCTAATCTCCACATATGTATCTGTTGCTGCTCCTCTCTAACGTAGATTGCAGCTAGATCTCTAGGATGAGCTGGAGCGGAGATGGTGCAATCAAACTCTTGGAAACATACAAAGAAAGCCTTCAATGTTGAAGAAAGGATGGAGGTTCCCTGGTGGAAGATCTCCAATGCTTAAGTTAGTGACACTCAGAGAGGAAGAACCAAGAAAAAGAGTTCCAAGAGTCTAAGAGAGGAATCTCCTCTTCTCTTTCTTCTATCTTTTTATGGAGGGAGGCCTACCAAAATTATTAATTCATTAGCTATCGGAGTTGTAGAGTGTCAGCATACGATTACGGTGTCAACTTTTTATGAGTGGAGGGAATATTTGCTGCTGTAACAAACTGTCAACTCAATGAAACCTGTGTCCCAAGAGCTTTTCGCAGCTTCTATGTTGTAGAACGGCTAGCGGAGAAGTGTGGTGTATTTAAAGGTGATCCATTGAACGCCGATGCTCAGACCTCATTCGGAAGCTAATCCTTGGGTGATCGGTAAGTATCTGATGCCCTTGATGCTATACTAGATTTCAGATGTTTGTCACTTAGTTATGTTGATACTGCTCGATGACCAATTAAAAGTGGTTGGTATCTAACCAAGGATGCTAGCGTTGAACGACATGTGGGATCCGAGTTCCACATTGTCATGCTCGGTATTTGCCACATCATTGAGGTTGGACATGCCACCAGGTCGATCAGCTACTATCCAATGCTTTCCTCCACTTTTTAGTCTGAAGAGTGTTCCTTCTTATCTTTTCTCGTTGGTATTGAAAAGTAGGTTTTTGATTATACACCAGGGTTCTCGGAGTGATAAGAGACCCTGAGAGATGAATTTCAGAGGGGATCTTTCTACCAATGTGTGGAGCTCCTTGGGAAATGCGAGTGAGTTGTACACCTTCTGAGAGTCAGTGCTATCTCGTGAATTGGATTGCATTCATGAGAATAGATGAATGCATTGTAGATCTCAGCTTCTAAAGGGATAAGGGCTGATTATCCATCCAATGTGGGCCTGCCATATGGCATAATCTCGTGGGCTAGTAAGTTGACTTCAACCATCTGGGGCATCTATAAATAGATCAATGTTTTGACAGAATTTTGCCATCAAAGAGTTCCTTCTTCTTATCAACATGAAGCCATCACCAAAGTCCCTTAAGCATGCGATCAAAAAGAAGGTGGCAGCAAGCCACAGCGGGTCCTCCTCAAAAAGGGCCAAAAGCTTTGGGTTGGAGTCAGAGTCGAAGTCAAAATTGAAGTCCTAAGTTCGTGTCTCGAAAGCCCCTTGTGCTCCACCACCACCAAGTTGGGGTTCGGTCCTCCAACTAGGGTTGGAGCGGGGACGTCCTGGCCCGTGGAGGTCGACAGCTCCTCTGGTTCCTCCTTATCGAAGTTTGGGAGCACTGTATTGAGGAGTTCAAGTCTTCAGCACCATTCAAGAAAGAGATGGTTGACACCTTTACTACCATCTACGTCCAAGGCTTTGAATATTGCAAGGCCCACCTAAAGAAAGTGGTCCTGAAATTGGACCTGCGGTGCCTTCACCATGGTGACAACGTCGGGACGTTCTCCTTAGATGAGGACTATGGCCCCACTCTTTCTTTGTTTTTTTTTGTATCCAATGCTTTCTTCGAGCATCTATGGATGTAAATATAGAATAAATAAATAAATAAATTAGGTTTTTAATATTTTACTTTGTATTTGGATTTTCTGGCTATAAGAGGCTTGTAGAGTAATTCTTCGGCTTGAGCCTGAGATATCGAGCTTCACTGGTGTGATCGAAGTAGCTGAGTAGGACTTTGGGAACACACTAATATTTCAAGTTGATCGAAAGTCTGCATCGGATTACTTCCGGGGTGAAGCTTAGACTGAAGTTCGGAGAGGTCATACATTGTGGGATCTGATCTCCTGCAGCATTTGTAACATCCTAAAATACGTTCTTGTACTATCAGACACCGCATTAATGCCAGACATAGTGTATGAGGGGGTACGCTGCTTGAAGTATAATTGCCATGTCCTTTTAGCAGGACGTCTGGGTGCAATTCGAGGAGATGCAATGATTTCAAAAGATGATGATTTTTGGTAGATCTTTTTGGCCTATAGCATGCCGCCAGATGGTAGAATCCACATTGTCAGATGGTAGCAGGTGGGGGATCAGAGCCATTAGAGCCTTATATTTAAACAGGCACCTAATGCTCACTCTCATTCTTCCCCCATTACTATAGCGAACAGAGTAAGTGCGGAGCTAGTTCTTCCCCCTGAAACCAATGTAACCTCCAGTATTTTCTTCAACCAAAATCTTGGTAAGAAGATCTCCCTTGGCTAGTCCTCTTCTTGCCTTTGCTCATCCTATAGGCTCTTAGATCTTGTTTTCTATTTCTTCAAATCCATGGCCTCTCTCAAGCTTAGGATAGTTAGCAGCTTTGAAGAGAGTAGCTCTTCTCTACTCGATAGGCGTACTAGCAACTCCAAAGGAAATTAGCACCGAGACTTCTCATGGTCAAAGTAGGGCATCCCTAAGCCCTGAACATGTGCAGTATTTCCTTACTGAATTAGACCTAAAGAGGCTTCATATTTGGTAGTTCATTCCATCCTCTTTTAGACTGGTAGTGCTACAGGATGGGGATTGGATTAGCTCACCACTGGAGGATTGTGTCGCCTTTTATGAGAAAGCACTTTTCTTTGGCCTCAGATTTTCTCTTCACCCCTTCATCGCTAACATCCTTAACTATTATAAGATTTTTCTCGTCCAAATAGTTGCAAATAGGATCTGGCCAATCATCATCTTCATTCTCATTTGCAAGATTAGCCGAATAAGCCCCAACTGCTCTTTGTTTCGATCTCTCTTCACCTTGAAGAGACATCTATATGATAAGTGATGGTACTTCTCACACAGACTGAAGTGTAAGATTATAGATGGCTTGCCCTCCTCTATCCAGAGTTGAAAAAATCGTTATTTCTTTATTACTTGAGACCAGCCATGGGGCTTCGGTACTATCTAAAGAGAACCTTGGCTGGAGCCAAATAATAAGAAGAATCCTCTTGAAGAGGATCTTGAGGACTTCAGAAAACTGCCTGGTATTCACATATCAAAGTTTAGAGACCTTCTGACTAAGCAGGGATTCGTGGGCATCAGTCACGTCGCTCCCCACCATATGTCTTCATTCTTTCTATTTTTATAGCTTCTTTTCCTCCTCATTTGTTGGGATTTTAACGTCTCAAATTTGATCCACTGAAGAAAAATCCAAGATAGAGAAGATTGGCATGCAACGTGCGATGCGGAGGAGCCCAAAAATGCAGCCTAGGAGGCCTGCAGCACGTGGCCCAAGGGACTACAATGTGCGGACCAGTGGCCCATAATACATGGCCTAGCAGGCATGCACCCGCATAGGCTAGCGAGTGGCCCAGATCCCTGCACGGCCTAGTGCGTGCGTGCAAGACCAACGTGGTGTATGCACGATCCATAGTGCGGATCAAGTGCATGGTCCATAGGAGGCCGTGTGGACTAGGCATGATTCACACACAGTCTATAGCCATTTTCCTTGCATTTCATGTAGTCCACGGCTCTTCCATGGACCTTTAGGTGGTTTACCACATTTTCATGCAGTCTATAGTAGTTTCTGGCATTGATTTGTATGCAGTTGCATGATTGGACGGGCGAGGATGCATGCAGGTGAGATTAGAGGGCTGGAGGCTGATTTGAGTCCTGTTAGAGCTCTATTTCCGAGTGTGACTTGATCTGAGGCCTATAAGAGGCTCTGTGGGCTGACGATAGTTGGTATGATTAATAATAGAGCAGAGCAGTGATAGCAGGTAGCATAGCATACCAAGCAGGGGCAGTAGTAGTGCTAGGGATAGTAGATAGGTGCAGAGCATCTGACAGCAAACACTGTGAGGGCAAAGCATCCTGTAACCGCTGAGGGTCTCTTTGGCATTTTTAGTGAGAGCTTTTGTAAAAGATGAGAGGTGGGGAGCTTTTTATTGAAAGAGAGGTTTATGAGAGTTGAGTCTATAGTCTCCTCTTGTAACTATTTTCTTTTATTATAAAGTCTCTGTATATTCCATGAAGATAAATCTTGGTCTAGTTCATGTATTTAATTGTACCTTATTTTTATTTTTCTTTCTTTCTACCGCAATAAGTGATACTAGACCCCCAACATTCATCACCGATTTTCAATCTAATACCTTTTTATTTTTATTACAGAAATAAAGCTAAACTTGAATGACTTGAGGTTTGCCTATGAAAAGAAGGGTTAGAAGTGGTTAGATCCTCATGCTAAGCCCAAACTGGTGAAGAGAAAGAAGGCGGAGCGTTACATGGCCCCACGCCCTCAACCAAAACCTGCTTGAAAGGCTAAGTTATTGACAGAGAGGGTGCCAAAATCCACCCAATCTAAGATCAACTTCTTTGGCTTTGAGGTCATGATCCTCGAGAATGCAGCTCCGGGGTCTTCATCGAGGGGTGCCTAATCTCTCGATGTCTCTATTGTTAGGGATGATATGTTGAAGCTAACAAAGTTGGTTTGCAAAAACTCATCGGCTTTGAGGGATGGTCGGCTTACAGCTAAGTTGACCAATCTCATCTCCCTCCCAACAGACCAAGCTCTGAGGAGGAGCATGTTTGTCGTGCATGTTTTCACAGTGGGCTCAATTTGTATCATGGAGGTTAGTGCCCATCCTGATTTCTTCTTCCTTTTTGCTTTATCTTCTTTCTTTTCTTATTTTTTCGTGATTTCCTTCTTTGTAAAGATGGTGCACACTCTTTAGTATGTCAAGGATGCCTTGGCTGATTCCAACCATGCTAAGACTTTCTTTGAGGAAAAGCTAAAGAGTGTGGAGGCTTGGAAGTCGGCTGAGGCCACTTACAAGGAGGTGAGAGCTACTTCTGAGAAGGTCAAAACCACTTTAAGAAGAGCGGAGGAGGATCGAGATTGGTTGGAGGACAATCTCGAAGAGGTCCAAAGGAAGGTGAGCACCTTGGAGTGTGATCGGGAGAAAGAGAAGGAGGAACAGAGAATGGACTTGGTCGATCATTGGAAGTACAAAAAGAAGATCAATGCAGCGCTGCTGACAGCGCCAAAGGAGCACATAAAGTGCATGGGGGAGAATGTGGTCAAGGCCTTCAAAGGATCTATGGAGTTCCAATCTGAAATCGCTGAGGGAACCATGTCCGCCTATGACCTCAACTTCAATGAATGCTTGGAGAAGGTGAAGGAAGCCTTCCCCAACCTCGACATTAGCTGAGTCACACCTAGCATGCTAGAGACTAGCAAGCATGGTGAAGAGTAGAGTAAGCTTGTAGTAGCTGAAATAGCCACACCATTTGAAGTCACAAGTGCTGAGGTCCCTACAACTGCCGATATTGAGATTCATCCTCTACCCTTGACCAATGTTCCAGCACTGGCCTCTACTCCCAACTAGGTTCCAATGGATGTTCAGTACAAGGCTGCTCCATAAGCATCACCTTCAGCACCTACTAGGGAGTTCAAAGAAGACATGTCCGAGAACCCACTATGGGAGAAGGTCCCCACTGAAGCATAAAACTTCCTTTTACTTAATGTATTTTTTATCTTGTTTTGTTTTGGTTTGGTCCTAGTCATATAGGCCTTATACTCGGAAACCTTTTAGCATAATGAATGAAACTTTCTCTTCTCCTTGCTTTTGAACTTCTTATTTTGTTGTCTTTTGATGCTTTTCGCCTTTCTTAATTGACTGCTCTCCATTTTTCCTCTTTTTTCATTTGTGTACAGCTGATATGGAGGGCTTGTGACTTCTGCGGTAGGATAGTGTACTTCAAGAATCAAGATAAAATCCCAAAATACCATCTCGAAGCAGCAAGAATGCGCACCATCTCGGAGAACACGAGCATGTTATTCTGGGCCTATGAGATAGGATTCAAGAAATGCAAAGTGAAGGCTAAGGAGTTCCTCCCGAGCATTGATATAGAGTTCCTGATGTTGACCGACATTAATGCCAAGCAACTTCTCAACGAGCTTTGGAATTCTCCTCTGGACACCTTTCTCAAGATTATTGATACATCCCTTGATGTAGTAAAAAAGATCGATAGTGCCCCAGAGAGCATGGAATTCATCAGAGAGCCAAGAATGGAAAATTCGTAGACTTCGGGAAGGCCGCCCAGGGTTCTTGATAGCTTTATAGGTCACGAAAGGTTACTGAGGAGAGCCACGGGACACCGAAGATGATGAAGACCTCTTGTAGTCCTTATTTTTGTGGCTGTTTTCTTTTCTTTCAAGAAACGACCTTATATATAACAAATACTTGGTCAATGAAAGAAAATTTTCTTAATTGTCTTGTTCTTTACATAATCTCCAAAACAAATCCTTGTGTGTGAAAAAATGATACAATGCGATGCATAACTTAGGAGAAAATGAACAAGAGCAAGAAAATTGAACTAAGTCTAAAAAGAACTTCACTAATAATATGTTTTCAAATTTTCTAAGTTCCAGGTCTTAGGTATAGGAGTACCTCCAAGTCCTTTAATCCGATAGGAGCCCTAATGAATCATGTTGAAAATTTGATAAGGTCCTTTCTAGTTTGGTGCTAGCTTGCCTTGCTCTGTAGGTTTAGAGACCTTGGAATAATGGAGGACTAGGTCACCAACTCTGAAGGACTTTGGCTTCATTAAGAATTGTAGTATCAAGCAACCCTTTGTCGATAAGAAGCCATCTTAATCCAAGCTTGTTCCCTTACTTCTTCAATGAAATAGAGTTTAGAGCAGAAATGACTAGGATTTTCTTGCTTGTCAAAGCTTTCTATGTTGTGAGACAATAGACCGATCTCTACTGGTATCATAGCTTCCATGCCAAAAGCCAGCTTGGAGGGCATTTCTCTAGTTAAAGCTTGAGGGATTGTCTGGTATGCCCATAGCATGCTGTGGAGTTCATCTGCCCATAAATCCTTGGCTTGATCAAACCTCTTCTTCAAACCTTAGATAATTATTTAGTTTATGACTTCAGCTTCTCTATTAGACTAAGGGTAATCAACAGAAGTTAACCAATGTTTGATGTGGAGTTCTGAACAAAATTTTTTGAACATCAGATTGTCAAACTATAGGCCATTATTGGTGATAATCATCTTCGGCAAACCAAAGTGGCAAATTATTAACTTCCTAATTTACAGACTTCCAGACGAAGTCTCTAGCTTTCTTCTCGGTTATCTATGCCAAGGGTTCTGCCTCTATCCACTTCGTAAAGTAGTCAATAGCAACAATCAAGAACTTTGACCTAATGCCATCGGAAAAGGATCAAGGATGTCGATGCCCCATATAGCAAAAGGCCAAGGAGATGAGATGGTGTCAGTTTGGATGCTGACCTTCTCTGAACACTGGTGTGCCTTTGACATCAGTTGCACCTCCAAATGAAGTCTACTGCATCTTTCATCATAATCGGTCGGTAGTATCCATAGCGAAGTACCTTACGCACTAGCAATCTACCTCCCAAGTGGTTGCTGCAAATGCCTTTGTGAACCTCCCAAAGTACTTATTCAACTTCAAACGGCCTAAGACATTTAAGAAGAGGCAAGGAGGACTTCTTATAGAGTTGGCCATTGAGGAGAACATACCAAAGTGCCTGGTGCTTTATCCTTCTCATTTCCTCCTCATCAATGAGGGTTATTCCATCCTTTAAGTATTTGACCAACGGGTCTATCCAGCTCAGCTTATTATCGATTTGATGGATGCTTGGTGTTGCTTCAATGCTTGGGGTTTCTAGGTACTCAATGTAAATTATTTTCCCTAGATCGGTGGGATTTGAGGTTGTTAGGTGTGATAGGACATCAGTTTGAGCATTCTCCGACCTCGATATCCACTGAATTTCCACTTTAGAGAAATCTGAAGAGAGATCTTTTATCTTTTAAAGATACCTGAATATCATAGGATCCTAGGCCTCATACTCACCCTGCCCTATCTTACAACAAGCTAAAAATTTGAGAACATCTTGAGTTTTTTTGCACCAAGCTCCTTGGCAATTCTCAGTGTGGTGATGAGGGCTTTATATTTGACAATATTATTGATTATACCAAAGTTGAACCTCAACGCATACATAATGACAACTGCATGAGATTGGCCAAAATAAGTCCTGCACCACTTCCTTGAGAATTTGATGCTCCATCGATGTGAAATATCCATCAATGGTCTTGCGTGCTGATCTTTGACTCTTAAGTGTGAGGATTGATGGTGCTCCCAAGCCTTGAGAGGCCACGGAAGGAGCTAAGGTATTGGCTCCGAAGATTTTAGGAGCTTGGTTGGTGCTTCGGATATCTGAGATTCAATATGGAGCAAGAAATCAAAGCTGAAGAATTAAGACTGTAGAAAATGATCATTTCTGCAAGTTAGTCGACTCAGTCTAAAATTGGATCAGCTAAGTCTTAGATGACAGGCCAAATAAAGAGGAGCGCATTCGGGACTGCAGCATGGCATGCAATTGGATCGGCTCAGTCTAAAACTGAGCCAACCCAGTCTTAGGTTAGCTAGCTCAGTCTATGGGCAGAGCTACGTGAGGATCTATTTGGGACTAGGATAGGAACTTATCCTAGGGGTCTTAAGGTCTGATTTGAGAGGTCTTAAGAGGGCTAACTTATGTATGGATCAGGCTTAGATTCAGAGGATGAGAATATGGGAGACATGGGTGTACATGGGCTCGATGAGTGCTTTCATGTATTGGATTAGCCAGGGGAGTTTTTGGTCGGATCTAATGGCTATGTATAAATACATAGGTTGTATTAGAATTTTCAAGGATGCAATCAATGCAGATCTTTTTCTTCCTTCAATCTCTCTTCTCTCTTCTCTCTAGAGTAGTTGCCCTAGGTTCCTAAAGAAGTCTTAGAGAGAGGGGGCACCTCCCTCAAGCCCAAGAAAGGAGGTGCCCCAACATAAATCTAGGTGATGGATCTATGATATGCTGCCTTAGAGAATGTCAAAGATCTCCTGTGGTCTACGCTAAAGATCAAGGACTTTTATAATATGGCATCAGAGCTAGGTGATGCCAAGAAGATGCATCAATAATTGGTATCAGAGTGATATCGGATTTCTTACATTGAATACTCACAGCTATAATACTATGCACTCATCAATGAAGTCAGCCAGTACCTACATCTTTATTGATGTTTGAGGTTAGAACTTAATATCAATTTTTTTAAGCTCAATTGCCTACTTTGCTAGACGACCTGATGTATCTGACCTTCGAAGAATAGCTTTCAGGGGCTGGTCAGTTAGAACCATAATGGTGTGAGCTTGGAAGTATGGTCGAAGATATTTGCTGGTGATGATCAAAGTATAAATCATCTTCTCGATCCTTGTGTATCTTATTTCTGCATCCCTTGGTATTTTGCTGGTATAGAAGATAGGCCTTGGTACCCCAATATCTTCTCAGATAAGAAACAAAATAATTGCCTGTGGGCTAATTGGACAAGTACATGTATAGCTTCTCACCTTGAACGAGCTTAGATAGTAAACATGGTGACCACAGATAAGCTTTGAGGTCTTCGAAGGCAAATCAATATTCCTCTACCACTTAAAGTCCTTTGCTTGCCGTATTACCTTAAAAAATGGTATGCACTTTTCAGTTGACCTAGATATGAATCGACTAAGGCTACTGTCCCAGTCAAGCTCTATACTTTCTTATTTATTTGGTACTTCCTCTCCATAAGTGCTCAGATTTTCTCCGAATTTGCTTCAATTTCCATCTAGATTCAACAAAATCAAAAAATTTTTTGGAGTTCATCCTAAAGGCACACTTATTCAGATTTAATTTCGTCTGATAGCACTTGAGCTTGTTGAAGGCTTCATTTAGATCGATAATGTGTTGGTCAGCTTCAATGCTTGTGATCGGCATATCATTTACATACATCTCCATATTATGATAGATCTGATTTTTGAAGACCTTGTTCATCAGTCGCTGATAAGTTGCACCCACATTCTTCAATCCAAATGGCATCATCTTGTAGTAGTATAGCCCTCTTTCAGTCATGAAGGCTATCTGCTCCTCATCTTTGGGTACCATTAGAATTTGATTATAACCTAAGAATATGTCCATGAAACTTGTGCCCCAAAGTAGCATTGACAAATTGATCTTTTTTTAGCAATGGATAGCAGTCTTTTGGATAGATTTTATTTAGATTAGTATAATCAATACAAATCTTCCATTTATCATTGGCTTTTTTCATCATAACCATATTGGCGATCCATTTGGGATAGTATCCTTCCCAGATGAAACCTATCTTGAAAAGTTTATCCACTATTTTTTCTATCACCCTTTATCTTTTTGACGTGAAGCTCTTTTTCTTCTACCAAATTGGATGATGATGTAGATCCGAATTTAACTTATGAGTGATGTTGTCGTCGAAGAAAATACCTTGCATGTCGGAGGCCGACTAAGCAAAGACATCGGTGTTTGACCGAAGAAAGTTGATCAAGCACTCTCTAAGATTTCGGGTGATTGTCCCCTAATCCTCATATTAGGTTAGGATTATCCCCAAGCTTCACTTCAACAAGCTCTTCTGCTAGTTCTCCTCGGCCTTCAGCTTAGTCTCCTCTCGAGTTTAACCCCTCGATTCACAGTCTTCTTGTGCTTCTTCCCCTAGATTGTGGCCATGAAGCAATGTCTCACAAGCACTTGATCTCCATGTATTTCTTCGACCCCATTCTTCATCAAAAAATGGACGAGCAGATGATACATGGAGGCAATGGCCTCTAGAGTATTCAATCTAGGTCATTCTAGGATCACATTATATGCTGAGAGTATTTAGACTATGAGGAACTTGAGGAGGATGGTAGCTTGCTAAGGTGCTTTTCCTACCATTATCGGCAACTCTACTTCGCCTTCTACAGGCACCAAGTCATCGGAGAATTTGACCAGTGGCGTGCTTACCGACTTGAGCTGATCTTTGGGCAACTTTATTTTTCAGAATGCATCATAGAACAACACATTGACAAAGTTTCTATTATCCACTAAAATTATTTTTATATCATAGTTTGTTATTGTTATAGGGACGATAATAGCATCATTATGCAGAGTTTGGATCCAGTTACATCGGCTTTAGAAAAAAAATTACATTATTAGGGAAATTATTCGATTCCCAAATCTACTATTTCTTCGAAATAAATCTTTCAGCTTCTCCTCCATCTCCTGCCCTCCAACCACCACCAAGCCTCGGGATCATGTTGATGACGCTTGCCATCGAGAGGTTGCCGCATTCACCATCTACATCGATGTTCGTTTGATGTGATCCTTCTGTCGGTTTCTTGCCCTTATTCTTGACATATCTCCCAGGTATCCTTGGTGGATTAGATCTTCTATCTCCTCCTTTAGCTGATAGTATTCTTCAGTGTCATGGTTATGATCTTGGTAGAATCGGTAGTACTTCTTCCAATCCCTTTTATGTGGCTGGGATATCATCGAGCATGGCTGACATAGGTACTTCTTGCCCTTGATCTCCATCAAGATCTGAGAGCATGGGGCAGAGAGTGAAGTGTAGTTGTTGAAGCTGCATTGGGGGCTCTTCGTCCTCTACTGCTTCTAGGGATCTCTATTTTCTCCTTCCTTCTTCATCCTATGATATTCTTCGTGGGCTCTCTTCTTCCACCATTCTTCTTTCCTTCCTCCTCCCTACAAAGGACCTCATTCTTCTCTACCTGCATATATTTTTGCGTTCGAACCATGAGTTCGAAGTAGTCCTTGGAAAAATTTTTATTTAGGAAGAAGATCAGGCATTTATCCCTGAGTCCTTGCTTCATCGCCGTCATGACAACGGACTCATTGAAGTTGCGGACTTCTAACATTGTAGTGTTGAAGCACGCCATATAGTCTCTCAACAGCTCTCCTTCTCTCTGCTGGATGGAGAAAAGACTATTATTGATCTTCGGGTGTGATCTCTAGCTACCAAAGTACGTGATGAATTGCATCCCCAGTTGCTATGCTAGGTTTTGGATGTTCGTTACTCAGTTATGTCGATGCTGCCTGAAAACCGATCAAAAGTGGTCACTATCCAACTGAGGATGCTAGCATTGAACGACACATAGGATCTGGGCCACCCACATTATACTGCTCGATGTTCGCCATGTCATTGAGGTCGGACATGTCACTAGGTCAGTCAGCCACCGTCCAACAATATCTATACTAATATTAATTATTCAGTCCGACTTACCAAAAAAAAAAAATCAAACTTTTTTTGTAGAATCGTTCTACCATTTCTAAGTAATGGACATGTTCTATGTCCATTCCATGAGCTCTTTGGAAGTCCTTCTTGGAACGATTAAAGTCTTATGGCTCATTACCAAGAATAGAATCCATGTGGCTAATGTGTTGCCAAGGAAAGGGTGGCCTATAGTTTTGGCACTTGTCCTACCCCACTAACCTCAGCAATCTATTAATGCATGACTGGTAATGCAAGCCAACTCCTAATCCATTTGTCCTACTCGACAAACCAATATCTTGATGCGAGACTTCTAACGAAGGCCACATCCTAACCCATTTGGCAATATCCATATGTTGATGCAACGCTGCGCACTAACAAAACCTCTAGATACAGTAAAATATGTAGTTCAAACATCAAAAGATACAAAGCTCTCCTACTCTCGAATTCGGATCCTTTATGCTACAAAGTTCAGTATAGTATGATGTATGGTGTTATAGTATGATGTATGGTGTTATAGTGATGAAGAAGAGTCGGATGATATGATGGATGGTTTTTTGAAATAGATAGTATAGCAGGTGTCTACCTACAATGCATAATTCAGAGAGATTCAATATTCTTGACGTTCTTTCCTAGATTCTTAATATGATATTCTTATGTGATGTGATCTCTCTTTGGAATTTGTTGTTTATGAGTATATACCCATCAAAGGTGGATGGTATCTTTTACAAGACATCAATAGTATGATGTATGGTGTTGTAGCAGTATAGCCCTCTTTCAGTCATGAAGGCTATCTGCTCCTCATCCTTAGGCACCATTAGAATTTGATTATAACCTGAGAACATGTCCATGAAAGTTGTGCCCCAAAGTAGCATTGACCAATTGGTCTTTTTTTGGCAATGGATAGCAGTCTTTTGGATAGACTTTATTTAAATCAATATAATCAATACAAATCCTTCATTTATCATTGGCTTTTTTCATCATAACCATATTGACGATCCATTTGGGATAGTGTCCTTCCCGGATGAAACCTATCTTGAAATGCTTATCCACTATTTTTTCTATTGTCCTTTATCTTTTCAACGTAAAGCTCCTCTTCTTCTACCAAATTGGATGATGATGTGGATCTGAATTTAACTTATGAGCGATGTCATCGTCGAAGAAAATACCTTGCATGTCGGAGGCCGACTAAGTGAAGACATCGATGTTTGACCGAAGAAAGTTGATCAAGCACTCCCTAAGATCTTTGGGTGATTGTCCCCTAATCCTCATATTAGGTCAGGATTATCCCCAAGCTTCACTTCAACAAGCTCTTCTACTACGTCTCCTTGGCCTTCAACTTTGTCTCTTCTCAAGTTTAACCCCTTGATTGGCGGTCTCCTTGTGCTTCTTCCCCTCGATTGTGGCCATGAAGCAATGTCTCACAAGCACTTGATCTCGTGTATTTCTTCGACCCCATTCTTCATCAAAAAATAGACGAGCAGATGATATATGGAGGCAATGGCCTTCAAAGTATTCAATCCAGGTCATCCTAGGATCACATTATATGCTGAGAGTATTTAGACTACGAGGAACTTGAGGAGGATGGTAGCTTGCTAAGGTGCTTTTCCTATCATTATCAGCAACTCTACTTTCCCTTCTACAGGCATCGAGTCACCGAAGAATTCAACCAGTGGCATGCTTACCGACTTGAGCCGATCTTTAGGCAACTTTGTTTTTTAGAATGCATCATAGAACAACACATTGACAGAGTTTCTATAATCCACTAAAATTATTTTTATATCATAGTTTGTTATTATTATAGGGACGACAATAGCATCATTATGCGGAGTTTGGATCCACTTACATCGGTTTTAGAAAAAAAATTACATTATTAGGTGTTGGAGATAAATCCCGCTCCTGCCAAAGTCAAGTTTGGTGTCCAGCCTGATGCGGTCAATAGCGACGGAAGAGCTTCAGCAGACGCGTCTTAGCCGAACTCCTACATCCGATCGAACTTCTCAGCGATCGGGCCTCAGTCGAAGTCCTTCAACCGACCGAACTCTCAAAAGGCCGAGCTTCATACTCCCAGCAGCCGAACTCCTCAAGCAACCATTCTTTCAGTCGGCCGAACTCCTTCGGACGACCAGCGCCCAAACTACTTAGCTGCCGAACTACTTCTGATTGCCCATTCGCCGAGCTTCAGTCAGACTCCTGCAAAAGCTGAACTGTCTCCACGTCGTTACGGCCGCCTCCCAAAGCTTCCTCTCTGGTAGAGCTCCTAAGGAAGCCGAACTTCCTGCGGACCTCTCCAACGATCGAGCCTCTACGGAAGCCGGACTCCCTACAGACTTCTCAATGGCCGAACTCCTTATGATGGATTCCTGCAGGCGACCTCGCTACGGTTACACGACAATAACGATCGACATTTATCGACAATAACGATCAGCAATAACGATCGATATTTATCAACAATAATGATCGGCATTGATCAGGATAATTACGATGCTTATTAACCAAGGCGGTTACAACAAGCTCCCTCTATAAAAAGGATCCTTCGAATACTCTTACGCCAGATTCTGAAAACTCTTTTCTCTTTCTCTATACTCTACTGAGCACTCCATTCTTGTTGGCCAGAACTAATTTGAGCGTCAGAGGATCTTGTCGGAGCCACCTCCCCGTCAGCTCCGGACGAAACTTTATTTTGCAGGTCTCCGGCAGCAACTTCCTCGACCTCAACTCCGGCGAACTCCAGTGATGACTAGTTTCTACGTCAACAGATTGGCGCTAGAAGGAGGGGCCTACCGACAAAGATTCCTCTCTTAAAGGAAGCCGAAGTTCCTTTGTTCTTAAAGGAGTGCTCGAGAAATCTCTCTTCCTCTTAATTCAAATTTCTTTCCAAAGAGAAAGATGCCCCCCAGGAGAGCCTGCACCCGAAGATCGACGGCCTCCACAGTCCGATCGAGTCCGCCCGCTCCTGCTCCAGCCCTGGTGACCCAGGCTCATTTTGCAGTCCAACGATCGGCGGCCTGCGCGGCCCGATTCCATCTGGATCTGTCCGCTATCGCTCCAGTTCCGGCGATCCAGGATCAGTCTGTGGTCGCAGTAGACGCTGAACAGTTCAACTTGCTCGTCCAGCAGGTTCGTGGCCTCACTGAGGCAGTTCGACGGTGCAGGCCATGCACCAGAAGGCCGCCGTACCAGTTCAATCGATGCAGGATTCTCCAGAGCCATGTGATCCAGTCCAGAGGCAATCAACATGGGCTACCGAACCTCCAATCCCCGGAAAAGGAAGGCAACGGAAGGAGAGCCCTTATTCGGACCGCAGCTCATCCCAGGGAGAAGCTTTGTACCCATTCAATAGGAAGACTTTGGAGATAAGAGACCGTGAAGACCTTCTGGATCGAAGGCTCTTAGAAATGAGCCGACGAATCGAAGAACTCCGCCACGCTCCCTCCTCACATGGTAATGAGATTCGAACCGACCCTCCTTTCTCGCAGAAAATCATGCAGGAATCGATCCCGCCGAACTTCAAGCTCCCATAATTCGAGAGCTATGATGGGACCACCGATCTAGTCGACCACTTGGAAGCCTTCTGGACGATAATGCTGCTCCATGGCGCACTAGACGCCATCCTGTGCCGGGCTTTCCCCTCTACCCTAAAAGGAGCCGCCAGGAACTGGTACTCGGCGCTTAAGCTGAGTACCATCCTATCGTTCGACCAAATGAGTCAATAATTCGCAGCCCACTTTGTCAGTAGTCGGCATCCACGCCGAAGTTCGAATTCCCTAATGGCCATCAGACAGAAAAAGGGGGAATCCATCCGGGCTTTCATTTCCCAGTTTAATACTGCTGCGCTAGAGGTCCGAGACCTAGACCAGTCGGTCGCCATGGCCGCTCTCAAAAATGGCCTTCGGAAGAACGATCTATTGTTCTTCCTGAAAAAGAAGCATCCCAGGGACTTTGCCGACATGCTGGCTCGGGCCGAAAGTTATGCCCGGGCAGAGGAGGCCTTCGAGGCTAAGGACGGCGAAGTTGGCGACAAGCAGCTAATCGGCAGGCTAGATAGATCCATCGAAAAAAGTAAGCGGACTAAAGCTCGATCGCATTTTTGGACTCCTCCTGGTCGTGAGCGAGCTCGAACTCCTCCTCAAGCTCGGAAGCGGGGAAGCCTTGATGGAAGGACACGCCGAGGTTCTCCTCAGTGCCGAAGTTCTCCCCGACAATGACGATTTCACAACTACACCCCCCTTAACATCCCGAAGACTCAAGTTCTGATGGAGATCCGAGAATGACTTTCAAGACCAGATAGAATGTGTTCCCACCCTAACAAGCGTAATCCCAACAAGTTCTGCCTTTACCATCGCGACCATGGTCATGACACTGAGGAGTGCATTCAACTCCAGAACGAGATTGAAGAGCTCATCAGGTGAGGCAGACTAAGCCAATTTCTTCGAAGATGGCCTGAGGAGAGGGAAGATCGGTCGAGAGTGCTACCGCCAAGTAGAAAAAACCAACAAGAAGATCAGCCTCCCCTTGGCGTCATCAATACTATCTTAGGGGGACCTCAACAAGGGAAAACTGGCAGGTTCGAAGGATCAATAAAGAAGTGGAGAATCATGGAGCCTGTAGCCTTCATCGAGGAGGATGGCCAGGGAATCCAATTTCCACATAATGATGCGGTTGTAGTTTCGTTGAATATTGCTAACTACGATGTACGCCGTGTTCTGATAGATAATGGAAGCTCAGCTGATGTGTTGTTTTACGATGTCTTCTCAAAAATGTCCCTACCCGACAATCGATTGGGGCCGATGAATTCTCCGCTGGTAGGATTTACTGGCAACACCATACCAGTTGAAGGTATAGTAACTTTGACCGTAGCAGCAGGGCAGCGCCCAAAGCTGGCCAAAGCTCGGGTCGACTTTCTAGTCGTAAAGACCCCGTCTGCCTATAATGCGATTCTTGGCCGACCTGGTTTAAATGCACTCCGGATGGTAGTGTTGACTTATTACTTGAAGATGAAGTTCCCTACGAGCCATGGGGTCGGAGAAGTCAGAGGAGACCAGGCTCTAGCGAGGTATTGCTACTCGACCGCCTTGTATAAGGGAGATCAGCCCGACCCCTATCTTGTTGACGGACTAGACGTCCGTGATGACCTCACTGAAGAACGAGATGAGCCTATAGAGGACCTCGTCTCTGTGTCCTTGAATGATGGAAGCTCGGAGCATATGGTGCAGATCGGCTCCAACCTGGTGGCCGAGGTTCGAGAGCAATTCGTCGCTTTTCTCAGAAGGAACGCGGACGTCTTCGCTTGGACCCCAGCAGATATGCCAGGAATTGACATCGAGGTCATGGAACATCGGCTGGCCGTCGATCCGAAACACCGGTCGATAAGAGAAAAGCCACGCTAACATGCCCCGAAGAGGCAGAAAGCGATCGCTGAAGAGGTTGATAAACTCCTCAGAGCCGGACTAATCCAGGAAGTCAACTATCCAACCTGGGTTTCGAACATGGTTCTCGTCAAAAAAGTAAATAACAAATGGAGGATGTGCGTCGACTTCAAAAAGCTAAACAAAGCTTGTCCAAAGGATAGTTATCCCCTGCCCAGGATCGATCAGTTGGTGGATGCAACCTCGGGTCATGAGCTCCTCACCTTTATGGACACCTTTTTTGGTTACAACCAGATACGCATGGCGCCTGAAGATGAAGAAAAGACCGTCTTCATTACTAACCGAGGTCTTTATTGCTACAAAGTCATGCCTTTTGGACTCAAAAATGCAGGGGCAACATACCAGCATTTGGTCAATAAAATTTTTAAGGAGCAGATCGGCCGCAACATGGAGGTGTACATAGATGACATGCTCGTCAAAAGCCGAGCTTCAGCAGACCATCTGGCCGATCTTGAAGAGACATTCGGTGCACTCAGAAAGTACAAGATGAAACTGAATCCAACCAAATGCGCCTTTGGCGTAACTTCTGAAAAATTTCTTAGGTTCATGGTGTCGAGATGTGGAATCGAGGCAAACCCCCAGAAAATTTGAGCTATTCGAAAAATGACAACTCCAAAGACGATCAAGGAAGTTCAGCGCCTAGCCGGAAAGGTGGCGTCCCTAAATCGCTTCGTCTCAAGGTCGACTGAACGATGCATGCCCTTCTTCAAGGTTCTCAGGCGGCCAAAGAACTTCAGCTGGACGGTGGAGTGTCAACAAGCATTCGAGGAGCTCAAAAACTACCTCGGCACGCCTCCGCTGCTGGCAAAATCTGAACTTGGGGAAGAATTATTCCTGTATCTAGCTATCTCCTCGGTGGCCTTGACAGCAGTCCTCGTCAGGAAAGAAACAAAGATGCAATGACCGATCTACTACGTGAGCTGAGTCCTAAGGAACGCGGAGACCAGATACTCTAGGATAAAAAAATTGGCTTACTGTCTCATAATTACTGCCAGGAGGCTCCGACCTTACTTTCAGGAGCACACCATAACGGTCCTCACGGACCAACGAATAAAAGCAGTTCTCCATCGAGCAGATGCTTCCGAAAGAATCGCAAAATGGACAATCGAGCTAACGGAGTTCGACATCAACTACCGACCTAGGCCATCAATCAAGGCCCAGATACTGATGAATTTTGTACTGGAATGCACCATTCCAGATGAAGCCGAGCTTGAATCAAGCGAGACAGACACAAAAGCAAGATCGAGTCTTAACAAAGTCGAACCATCGCAGCCGAACTTCCCCGAGGAAAGCGTCGATCTCTCTGAAGGCTCCTAGGCTCTGTACGTGGACGGTTCATCCAACTCCGCTGGAGCTGGTGCGGGGCTGGTCTTGGTCAACCCCGAGGGAGTCGTCGCCGAGTATGCGCTGCGCTTCGAGTTCTCTGCTACCAACAATGAAGCCAAATATGAAGCACTGATTGTTGGATTAAAAATAGCGAAGGAGTTAAAAGTAGATCGGCTTCGAGTCTACAGTGATTTCCAACTAATGGTCGGCCAAGTTGACGGCAACTTCGAAGCACGAGAGGAAGGCATGGTGAGATACCTCGGGAAGGTGAGGAGTTTGACCCCGACCTTCGGTAGCTTTGGCATTCAGCACGTCCCAAGGACAGAAAATGCGAGAGCCGATTTTCTCTCCAAACTGGCTACTTCGACTCCGACCGAACTGCCCAAAGAAGTGTTTCTGAAAACTCTGAAGTATCCGACCATAGAGGAATCTCAGGACATCCTACAGACGAAATTCGAGCCCAGCTGGATCGACCCATTTGTCGCCTACCTTAAGGAGGGAGTTCTTCCTCACGATCGAAAAGAAGCTCGGAAGCTCAAGAATCAAGCCTCCCGCTACGTCTTATATGAAGGCAAGCTGTATAAAAGGTCATACTCCCTCCCATTGTTGAGATGTCTCCGACCTTCAGAGGCCAACCTCGCACTATGGGATGTGTACGAAGGACTTTGCGGAAGCCACATAGGAGCAAGGTCTTTGTCGCAAAAGCTACTTCGGCAAGGGTACTACTGGCCGACCTTATTTCGCAATTCTGTGGAATATGTAAAGAGATGCGACTGCTGCCAGAAAAATGTTAGTGTGCAGAGGCGACCGACATCCGAACTCACTCCGCTCAGTTCACCCTGGCCGTTTACGCAATGGGGAATAGATATACTCGACCTCTTCCCAACGGCGTCGGGACAGCGGAAGTTCCTCCTGGTCGCGATTGACTACTTCACCAAGTGGGTCGAAGCCGAACCACTCACAAAAATTACCGAGGCCAAGGTGCAGGACTTTATCTGAAAATCACTAGTTTGTCGGTTCGGCCTGCCCCGAACCCTCATAACCGACAATGGGCGATAGTTCGCCGGGGTCAGGTTCGCCGAGTTCTGTGAAGGATTAAACATCTTCCACCACTTCACCTCTGTTGCTCACCCGCAGGCTAATGGGGAAGCTGAGATTACCAACCGAACCTTACTGCAAGGAATCAAAGCGAGACTCGATAAGGCAAAAGGGGCCTGGGTGGATGAACTCTACCATGTCCTCTGGGCATACCGAACTACTCAAAGGGTGCCAACTGGAGAAACACCCTTCGCTTTGGCCTTCGGTACTGAGGTAGTTATCCCGATCGAGCTTAAGCTCCCTTCTGTATGGGTCGTGGGCTTCAATGAGCACCACAACCCCCAAGACCTCAGAGTCAACCTCGACCTTCTGAAAGAAAAGAGGGAGGAAGCCCGCATCTGGATATCAACCTATAAACAGAAGGTGGCTCGGTACTACAACTCCAGGGTTAAAAACAAGATGTTCAGAGTGGGGGATTTAGTGCTCCGACGAGCCGCTGTCACTCAGCCTCAGAATCAAGGAAAGCTCGCCCCAAATTGGGAAGGTCCGTATGGGGTGATGGAAGTTATCCGACCCGAAACTTATCACCTGAAGGAACTCGGAGGGATAATGCTTCCCCGACCATGGAACTCAGAAAATCTGAGGATGTATTATCAGTAAATTTCCTTCAAAAATTCCTTTGCTCTGCATTTTTTATTTTTAGCACAAGGATTACGGGATGGCAAGAGAAAAATGAGTAAAAATAGTCCATTAGGAACAGGAGGAAGATCTCATCCTAACGCGAGCAAAGTCGAAGGCCTCATTCACAAAGGACGAAATGGAGGGAGAAGTTTGGACGACGGTCCACATGTGCCCCCCACAGCCCATTAGGAATAGGAGAAAGATCCTCGTCCTAATGCGAGCAAAGTCGAAGGCCTCGTTCACAAAGGACGAGATGAGGGGAGAAGTTCGGACGACGGTCTGCATGTGCCCCCACAGCCCATTAGGAACAGGAGGAAGACCTCGTCCTAACGTGAGCAAAGTCGAAGGCCTCATTCACAAAGGACGAGACGGGGGGAGAAGTTCGGATGACGGTCCGCATGTGCCCCCATAGCCCGTTAGGAATAGGAGGAAGACCTCATCCTAATGCGAGCAAAGTCGAAGGCCTCGTTCACCTTAGACGAGACGGGGGGAAAGACTCGGACGATGATCCGCATGTGCCTCCATAGCCCGTTAGGAATAGAAGGAGGACCTCATCCTAACGCGAGCACTCGCATCAACCTCAGCCAGAGGAGATAAGATCTCCTCCAAGCGATCCTATCAACCTCGGTCAAATAATGTCTCTCCCGAGCGACTAGACTGACCTCGGCTGAAGAGTGCCGACTTCGTTCTCGGCGAGAGATAGGATTTTTTCTAAGTGACCGAATCAACCTCGGTTAGAGAGCCTCAACTTCAGCATCAACTTTAGCCAGAGATGAAATCTCCCTCGAACTTCGACATGGACCGATACGAAGCCCAAAAGAAAACTTCGGCAGTCGCCGTGTCTGCACTCCCTTCCTTCGAGTTTTGAACTCAGGAGTGGGGGGGCTAATGTTGGGGATAAATCCCGCTCCTGCCAAAGTCAAGTTCGGTGTCCAGCCTGATACGGTCGATAGCCATGGAAGAGCTTCAGCAGACGCGTCTTAGCCGAACTCCTACATCCGACCGAACTTCTCAGCGGCCGAGCCTCAGCCGAAGTCCTTCAACCGACCGAACTCTCAAGCGGCCAAGCTTCATACTCCCAACGGCCGAACTCCTTAAGCGACCATTCTTTCAGCCGACCGAACTCCTTCGGACGACCAGCGCCCGAACTACTTAGCTGCCGAACTACTTCTGATTGTCCATTCGTCGAGCTTCAGTCAGACTCCTGCAAAAGCTGAACTATCTCCGCATCGTTACGGCCGCCTCCCAAAGCTTCCTCTCTGGCCGAGCTCCTAAGGAAGCCGAACTTCCTGCGGACCTCTCCAACGACCGAGCCTCTACGGAAGTCGGACTCCCTACAGACTTCTCAATGGCCAAACTTCTTATGATGGATTCCTGCAGGCGACCTCGCTACAGTTATACGACAATAACGATCGACATTTATCGACAATAACGATCAACAATAACGATCGATATTTATCGACAATAACGATCGACATTGATCAGGATAATTACGATGCTCATTAACCAAGGCAGTTACAACAAGCTTCCTTTATAAAAAGGATCCTCTGGATATCCTTATGCCAGGTTCTGAAAACCCTTTTTTCTTCCTCTATACTCTACCGAGCACTCCATTCCTATTGGCCAGAACTAATTTGAGTGTCAGAGGGTCTTGTCGGAGCCACCTCCCCACCGGCTCCAGACGGGACTTTGTTTTGTAGGTCCCCGACGGCGACTTCGTCGACCTCAACTTCGATGAACTCCAGCGACGACTAGTTTCTGCGTCAACATTAGGGAAATTATTCGATTCCTAAATCTACTATTTCTTCAAAATAAATCTTTCAGCTTCTCCTCTATCTCCTGCCCTCCAGCCATCACCAAGCCCCGGGATCATGTTGATGACACTTGCCATCGAGAGGTTGCCGCATTCACCATCTACATCGACATTCGTTTGATGTGATCCTTCTATTGGTTTCTTGCCCTTATTCTTGACATATCTCCCAGGTATCCTTAGTGGATTAGATCTTCTATCTCCTCCTTTAGCTGATAGTATTCTTCAGTGTCATGGTTATGATCTTGGTAGAATTGGCAGTACTTCTTCCAATCCCTTTTATGTGGCTGGGATATCATCGGGCATGGCTGACATAGGTACTTCTTGCCCTTGATCTCCATCAAGATCTGAGAGCATGGGACGGAGAGTGAAGTGTAGTTGTTAAAGTAGCATTGGGGGCTCTTCATCCTCTACTGCTTCTAGGGGTCGCTATTTTCTCCTTCCTTCTTCATCCTGTGATCTTCTTTGTGGGCTCTCTTCTTTCCACCATTCTTCTTTCCTTCCTCCTCCCTACAAAGAACCTCATTCTTCTCTACCTGCGTATAGTTTTGCGTTCGAACCACGAGTTCAAAGTAGTCCTTGGGAAAATTCTTATTCAGGAAGAAGATCATGCATTTATCCCTGGGTCCTTGCTTCATCGCCGTTATGACAACGGACTCGTTAAAGTTGCAGACTTCTAACATTGTAGTGTTGAAGCACGCCATATAGTCTCTCAACAGTTCTCCTTCTCTCTGTTGGATGGAGAAAAGACTATTACTGATCTTTGGGTGTGGTCTCTAGCTGCCAAAGTACGTGATGAATTGCATCCCCAGTTGCTTGAAGATGTGGATAGATCCTCTTGAAAGATTGGAGAACCACATTCTCACTGTCTTCTTGAGCATCGCTATGAAGGCAAAATAGAAGAGGGCATCGGATGCCCCCTGCAGTATTATGAGGTTTTGTAACCTTCTAGATGGTCATACGGATTAGTCGAGCCATCATAAGGCTCAACCTATGGCATCTTGAACCGATGTGGAACCGATTCACTTAGGATCTTTTAGGAGAAGGATGACTGTATGTTCAGATTGAGATGTCATCTTGCCGACAGCTCTCAGCCTAGAACTCACTGATACGGCATTCCAGCTATGGAACCTTCTTCTCGAGATCCTCTTCACACCGTGAGTATCACCTCTGTGGGGAGAGATTTGAAGTAGAGTCATTCTTGGAGGGCTCCAGTGATTTACACCTCCGATCATCCCCTTTTATGTTATGAGGGCATGGAGATAAGCGGCGTAGAGTCTGCTTTGCTGATGGTGACCATCTTCTTGGGGTTGGAACTAGATTGGAACATAGGTGACCCTGCTCTGAGCGTTCTTCACGGGTTCAGTGACTATGTTGAGACACCACCTTCGGAGGAGCTTGGATTCTGATCATACTCTACTGCAGCTGTTGAATAGCAGCTATGAGTACTTGGACCTATCCCACCAGAGCCTCAATTGGAACCAGATTTGCCGTAGCGAACTCCTGTGGATGCTATTCTCCTATGGGTTGCATGTTGGGTGTGCTGTGGAGAGAGAATTATCGGTACGATACAAAGAAGCAGTTTTGAATCTAGTTCTCATCATCTTTCTTTAAAAATAGTTTGAGGTATTTTTTTTCTAGCGCCAGTCTGTTGCTACTCCTTTCCAACATGGATTGTAGCTGGATCTCTCGAATGAGTTGGAGCGAAGATGGTAAAACTGAACTCTCAAAAATCTGCAAAGAAAGCCTTCGACATTGGAGAAGAGGATGCGGGTTCTTCAGCAAAAGGCCTTTTGATGCTTAAGTTAGTGACAGTCAGAGAGGAAGAACAGAGGAAGAAGATGGTAAGAACTAGGAGCCCTGAGAGTCTGAGAGAAGAATCCCCTCTTCTCTTTCTTTTACCTTTTTATAGGAGGCTTATCGGAATTGTTAAACCATTAGCCACCAGAGTTATGGAGTGTTAGCAGATGGTTACAATGTCAGCATAATAGACTACCAACTTAGTAAGATCCACATGCTAGAAGCTTCTCACAACTTCTATGTTGCAGAATGACTAGTAGAGAAGTGGGTTAGATTTGAAGGTGATCGATTAAATGCTGATGCTCAGACCTTATTGGAGATAAATTTCGCTCCTGCCGAAGTTCAGTCTGAAGCTTAGCCAACTGATAATCACGGAAGAGCTTCAATCAAAAATTCTCTTCCTAGCAGTCAGATTCATTCAGTGGCCGAACTACCCAGCAGACAAATCTAGCCGAACTTCTCAACGGCCGAGCCCCAGTCGAACCTCTTCAGCTGGCCGAACTTCTCAGCAGCCAAACTTCTTCCGAACTCCTTCAGTAATCGAGCTTTTATGGAAATCGAACTTCTTCCGGACTCCTCCAGCAGACGAACTTCTACGGAAGCCGAACCCCTTCCAAACTCCTACAGCAGTCGAGCTTCTATGGAAGCTGAACTTCTTTTGGACTCCTCCAGCAGTCAGACTTCTATGAAAGTCGAACTCTTTCTGACTTTCTCCAGCAGTCGGACTCCTACGGAAGTCGAACTTTTTTCGAACTCCTCCAGTAGTCGGACTTCTATGGAAGCCAAACTTTTTTTGGACTCCTCCAGCAATCGAACTTCTATGAAAGCCAAACTCCTTCCGAACTCCTCCAGCAGTCGAGCTTCTATGAAAGTCGAACTCCTTCTGGACTCCTTCAGCAGTCGGACTTCTAGGGAGCCGAACTCCTTCTAGGCTCCTCATCTAGTCGGGCTTTTATAGAAGTCGAACCCTTTATAGACTATTCCTTTAGATGGATTTCTACAGACGATCCCACTACTAAATGGTTACAATCATCACGATAATTATGATTATCATTTATCAAGACAATACGATCGGTATTTATCAAGTCAATCACAATCGGCATTTATCAGGATCGTTATGACAGTCATTAATCAAGGCAGTTATAACAAGCTCCGCCTATAAAAAGAATCCTTTAGATACATTTTCTAAAAGCTTTTTTCTTCTTTCTAAAACTCTGTCGAACTCCTCTTTGAGCACTCCATTTCTGTTGACCAGAAGAACAAACTTGACCATCGAAGGGTCCTACCGAAGCCACCACCATCGACTCTGGATGAAACTTTATTTTATAGGTCACCGACGGTGACCTCATCTTCCTCGACTTCAGTTTGATCCAACCAAATTCTGTACCAACAGAATTGGCGCTAGAAGAAGGGCTCTCTATTCTTGAGGTTCTTTTGATCTTAAAGGAGTGCTCAACAGCGATCTAGAGTTCTTTTCAAAAAAAATATCTTCAAGAAAAGCTTCAACCCGACGATCAATGGTCTCTACAGCTAGATCCCATCCAGATACATCAATTTCCACTTCAGCTCCGATAACTCAAGCTCCACCTACAGCCATAGTGGATTCGAAGTAGTTTAACCTACTGATGCAATTGATTCAGGACCTCACTGAGATGGTACAGGCCATGTAACAGCTTTCGATGGCGACTCTACCAAGAAACCCACCATCAGATTGTCGAGAATCGATCCCAAGGAAGAGCATTTGGGATAGCATGTCCATCGCCATTAGGAAGGGGAAATAGAGAGTAAAGGATCTAAGTTTGGATCATAGTTCTTTTCTGGAGGAGACCTTCCCTATCTGTAGTTGGAAGCCCTCCAAGGTCTGCGACCGAGACGATGTCCTCAATCACAAACTATGAAAGATGGATCGATGGATTGAGGAGCTCGACTACGTCATCCCAGCTCATCATGATGACGTTCACACCAATCCTTCTTTCTCTCTCTGAATTATGCAAAAGTCCGTTCAACCGAACTTCAAACTCCCTCAACTTGAAAGCTACGATGAAATCTCTAATTCGGTTGATCATCTGAAGATCTTCCGGACCATGATGCTACTTCATGATGCATTAGACGCCATATTATGCTGAGCTTTTCCATCTATCTTGAGGAGGACAACAAGAAACTGGTACTCGATATTAAAGTCGAGTACGATCTTCTCTTTTGACCAGATGAGCCATCAGTTCGTGGCTCACTTCGTTAGCAGCCGATGTCCGCACTGAAATTCCAATTCCCTGATGAATGTTAAGTAGAAGGCGGGGGAATCTATCCAGACTTATGTTATCCGATTTAATACCACAGCATTGGAGGTCTAGGATCTGGATCAGTCTGTTGCAATGGCCGTGCTCAAGGACGGCCTTCAGAAGAACGATTTGCTATTTTTTCTGAAAAAAAAGTACCCCAAGGACTTTGTCGATCTGCTAGCCCAGATCGAGAGATATGTCCGTAAGGAAGAAGCTTTCAAATTGAAGGACAAAGAAGTTGCAGGATAGCGGTGGGTGGACGAGTCTAATAAATCCGCCATCGATGGAGGGTCGAGTGAAGTTCAACCGCGCTCACAAACTCCCCCTGGGTGCAAACGAGCTCGAACTCCTCGAGCTCATCATCAAGGAACCCCCGATAGAAGAGTGCCAAGAAGTTCTCTTCCTAGAAGGTTCCACAACTACGCCCCCCTCAATGTTTCTAAGGCTCAAGTTCTGACGAAAATTAGAAATCAGCTATCAAGATCAGAAGAATTACGATCTCCTCCAAACAAATGCGATCGAAGCAAGTACTGCCTCTACCATCATGATCACGACCACGATACTGAAGAATGTGTTCAGCTTCAAGATGAAATCGAGGAGTTCATCAAGAGAGGTCAGCTGGGTCGGTTCCTCGGACGTCAGTCTGAAGCAGGAGAAAATCGATCGAGGGCACTACTATAGCCAGAACCACCAATGATGGAGGAACAACAGAAAGGTTGGTCGCCTTCCGTATCATCGATGCCACGTCTGAGAGGAGCTTGGTACTTCGACGATCCATCATCTTCAGTATCAAAGCCAAGAGGAGCTCGCTCCAAACTATGTGATGATAGGAAAAACTATGTAAAAACTATGCAAAATACTATGCAAAAACTATGTGATGATAGGGAAAACTATGTAAAACCTATGCAAAAAAACTATGCAAAAACTAGGTGATGACAGAAAAGAAGCAGTCAATAGTGGCTGTATTAAGAACAGGAGAAGAACCTCATCCTAACATGAGCCGATCAAAGTCCTTCAACCTCGGCTAGAGATAAGATCTCTCCCGAGCGACCGC
This sequence comes from Cocos nucifera, assembly GCA_006176705.1. Taxonomy (NCBI): domain Eukaryota; kingdom Viridiplantae; phylum Streptophyta; class Magnoliopsida; order Arecales; family Arecaceae; genus Cocos; species Cocos nucifera. The sequence goes on from QRFJ01001356.1 coordinate 682,570, forward strand.
GCCAATCTCGATTAGAGATAAGATCTCTTTCGAGCTTTGAAGGCCTCATTCATTTAGGATGAGATGGAGGAAGAGGCCCTGATAATGATCCTTATGTGCCCCCATAGTCCGTTAGGAATAGGAGGAGAATCTCGTCTTAACATGAGCAATGTCGAAGACCTCATTCATTTTAGACGAGATGGGGGGAGAGGCCCTAACAATGGCCCTTATGTGCCCCCATAGCTCATTAAAAACAGAAGGAGAACCTCATCCTAACGTGAGCAAAGTCGAAGGCCTCATTCATTTTAGACAAGATGGGGGGAGAGGCCCTAACAACGGCCCTTATATGCCCCCATAGTCCATTAGGAACAGGAGGAGAACCTCGTTCTAACATGAGCAAAGTTGAAGATCTCGTCCATTTCGATCATTTTAGATGGGATGAGAGGAAAGACCTCGAAGACGATCCCATTATGCTCGACAATAATAGGAGACAAGATCTCTCCCAAGCTTCAACTATACTTTCAACCTCGGTTGGAGACAAGGTGCATAGCCTTGAAGAGGATTTCGGCAGTCATCCTTTTTGTACTCCCTTCCTTCGAGTTTCAAACTTGAGAGTGGGGGGACTATTGTTGGGGATAAATTCCACTCCCATCGAAGTTCAGTCTGAAGCTTAGCCAACTGATAATCATAGAAGAGCTTCAATCAGAAATTCTCTCCCTAGCAGCCGAATTCATTCAGTGGCCGAACTACCCAACGGACAAACCTAGCCGAACTTCTCAATGGTCGAGCTCCAACTGAACCTCTTCAGTCGGCCGAACTTCTCAGCAGCCAAACTTCTTTCAAACTCCTTCAGCAATCGAGCTTCTATGGAAGCCAAACTCCTCTAACAGTCGAGCTTCTACGGAAGCCGAACTCCTCTCGGACTCCTACAACAGCCGGGCTTCTACGAAAGTCAAACTCTTTTCGGACTCCTCCAACAGCTGGACTTCTATGGAAGCCAAACTCCTTTCGACTTCTTCCAGCAGTTGGACTCCTATGGGAGCCAAACTCCTTCCGGACTCCTCCAGTAGTCAGACTTCTATGAAAGTTGAACTCCTTCCGAACTCCTCCAGCAATCGAGCTTCTACGAAAGCCGAACTCCTTCCGAACTCCTCCAGCAATCGAGCTTCTACAGAAGCCGAACTCCTTTCGAACTGCTCTAGCAGTCAGACTTTTAGGAAGCCAAACTTCTTTCGGACTCCTCATCCAATCAGACTTTTATGAAAGCCGAACTTCTTACAGACTGTTCCTTCAGACGGATTCCTACAGACAATCCCACTACTGAACGGTTATAATTATCATGATAATTATGATTATCATTTATCAAGACAATACGATCAGCATTTATCAAGTCAATCATGATCGATATTTATCAGGATCGTTACGACAGTCATTAATCAAGGTAGTTACAACATGCTCCACCTATAAAAAGGATCCTCCAGATATATTTTCTAAAAGTTTTTTTTTTCTTTTTTGAAATTCTGTCGAACTCCTCTCTGAGCACTCCATTTCTGTTGGCCAGAAGAACTAATTTAACCATCGGAGGGTCCTACCGGAGCCACCACCACCAACTCCGAATGGAACTTTATTTTGCAGGTCACCGACGGTGACCTCTTCTTCCTCGACTCCAGTTCGATCCGACCAAATTCTGTACCAACAGACCTCATTCGGGAGGTGGTCCTTAGGTGATTGATAACTGCCTGATGCCTTTAGTGCTATGCTAGGTTTTGGATGTTCGTCACTCAGTTATGTCGATGCTGCCTGAAAATCGATCAAAAATGGTCGCTATCCAACTGAGGATGCTAGCATTGAACGACACATGGGATTTGGGCCGTCCACATTATACTGCTCGGTGTTCGCCATGTCATTAAGGTCGGACATGTCACTAGGTCAGTCAGCCACCGTCCAACAATATCTATACTGATATTAATTATTCAGTCCGACTTACCAAAAAAAAATATCAAACTTTTTTTGTAGAATCGTTCTACTATTTCTAAGTAATGGGCATGTTCTATGTCTATTCCATGAGCTCTTTGGAAGTCCCTCTTGAAATGATTAAAGTCTTATGGCTCATTACCAAGAATAGAATCCATGTGGCTAATGTGTTGCTAAGGAAAGGGTGGCCTGTAGTTTTGGCACTTGTCCTACTCCACTAACCTCAGCAATCTATTAATGCGTGACTGGTAATGGAAGCCAACTCCTAATCCATTTGTCCTACTCCACAAACCAATATCTTGATGCGAGACTTCTAATGGAGGCCACATCCTAACCCATTTGGCAATATCCATCTGTTGATGCAATGCTGTGCACCAACAAAACCTCTAGATACAGTAAAATATGTAGTTCAAACATCAAAAAATACAAAGCTCTCCTACTCTCGAATTCGGATCCTCTACGCTACAAAGTTCAGTATAGTATGATGTATGATGTTATAGTATGATGTATGGTGTTATAGTGATGAAGAAGAGTCGGATGATATGATGGGTGGTTTTTGAAATAGATAGTATAGCAGGTGTCTACCTACAATGCATAATTCAAAGAGATTCGATATTCTTGACGTTCTTTCCTAGATTCTTAATATGATATTTTTATGTGATGTGATCTCTCTTTGGAATTTGTTGTTTATGGGTATATACCCATCAAAGGTGGATGGTATCTTTTACAAGACATCAATAGTATGATGTATGGTATTATAGTGATGAAGAAGAGTCGGATGATATGATGGGTGGCTTTTGAAATAGATAGTATAGCAGGTATCCACCTACAATGCATAATTCAGAGAGATTCGATATTCTTGACGTTCTTTCCTAGATTCTCAATATAATATTCTTATGTGATGTGATCTCTCTTTGGAATTTGTTGTTTATGGGTATATACCCATCAAAGGTGGATGGTATCTTTTGTAAGTAAGAATGATTGATCCTTTTTTTTCACAATATTATTCATTGGATAATATTTTCCATGAATTTCAGAGCATTTTATTTTTTTTTCATCTGTCCGTATATATCTCAAACTCAAAAAAGATAATATGTAATCCAATGATTGATCCACAAGAGAATGGAATCATTCTTCCATACTATAGTTTGCACAATGTTTTCAGCATTACCAAGCTACTGTATGTTTGTTTTAAGCTCACCAAAATGGGTTTTAGCCAAAAGTGATGGTACCTTTCTTTGGATACGCAAGGAAAAGGCCTTGAGCTTCAATTGCTTAGTTAACTAGCATGTTGTCTGCAGGGACAAGAGCCAGGGAGGTCTAGGAGTTAAAAATGCACGATATGAATTCATAATTACTTGCTATTTGCTAAATGGGCATCGGCATGCTTAGAACAAGAAAAATAAACTGTGGGAAAAAAATTGTCCAGACCTCATATTACTCCAAGAAAGAAGCAAAATAGGTATGAGAAGTAGGAGATCCGCGACAGGCCTATTACCGTTTGGTAAGACATCAACAAAAATCTTGCAGCCTTTCGGATTTGTGCTTGTTTTAATTTAGGGAATGTTTGATTTTGGGAGCTGGCTGATACGATGGTGTAGAGGTTAGAATTTCCTCAGCTATATATATAGTTTGCTAAAGAAAATATCACTTATTTCAGTTGGGCAATACCCATTACTTGGAGATGACTAAAGGCAGCTTCTTAAACTCAATGCTTTGTTTGCGCACGTGGGGTCAACAAAATGCAAGCATGAACTATTATGAAAGCATCATTTTTTGAATATTTTATTTAATTTTGAGCATTTTTTTTCTAATTTCCATATATGTATCTTGTTGTTGTGTCAAAGCCCTTAGGAGGCTGATATAGTTGCTAAGCGGGCACCAGAGATTGGTGAGGACTACAAAGCTGGAAAGATCTACAAAAAAAAATCCTCCCATAGGGAAGTCCTTCGGCGGAGGACTCTCCGATCTTTAAGTGAGCTGGAGCTTTGAGCAACAGTGGAGGAAAGAGAGAAGCATGGTGCGAAGTGAGTGATAGAGCATTCGTTCCATTGTTACCTCTCCACTTTTTGGGGGTCCTAGATTTATTTCTTTAGATAGAAGGTCGTCGGAGTTTATCATATATTTAACCTATAGGCCATATGGATAGGTGGCATAATTTTTTGGTCGTGGGCGTTTGCCGAGCAGGTGCCTGTCAGGTTTATTAATCGTGGGCGTTTGCCAAGTGGGTGCCTGCCAGATTTATTGATCATGGGTGCCTGCCAATCCACATACCCATGATATATTAGAAGATTTGGCGATGTTCCGCATGATCGGTAGGATATGGCTAAGGTCGGGGTTCGGCCGTGGGTCAACATACCTGTTCAGGGCCCTAATAGGAATCTCCTAGGATCATCAGCATGGATTCGACCCGGAGGTGCCTCTACGTGTCTGCTCTAAGCTCTAGTGGAGGTCTTCCAGAATCATTGGTATAGATATCCGATCTAAGGGTCATGTCGGATCCTACTCGGAGGTCGAAGGGACATCCTTGCTATGTTGCTTGTGGAGAGCCGATGTCGAGGGCGGTAATCATCCGCTCGTTGTCATTTCCATTGGTCATTCTCAATGCTTGTGAAATGCAGACCCCAAGGAATACTGTCCAGATGGGTTATCTCCACAACACTCATATTAATTATTCAGTCCAACTTACCAAAGAAAAGAATATCAAACTTATTTTGTAAAATCGTTCTACAATTTCTAAGTAATGGATGTGTTCTATGTCCATTCCATGAGCTCTTTGGAAGTCCTTCCTTCTTGCAAAGATCGAAGTCTTTATGTGGCTCATTACCAAGATAAATTCCATGCTGCTAATGTGTTTTGAAAGGAAAGGATGGCCTGTAGTTTTGGCATTTGTCCTAGTCCAAAAACCCCACCGACCTGTTAATGCGTGACTGGTACTGAAAGCCAACTCCTAATCCATTTGCCCTATTCGACAAACCAATATCTTAATGCGAGACTTTTAATGGAGGCCACATCCTAACCCATTTAGCAATATATGCAATGCTGCGCACCAACAAAACCGCTGTGTAGTTCAAACATCAAAGATCTAAAGCTCTCCTACTTTTGAATTCGGATCCTCTACACTATAAAGTTCAGTACCATCATGGATGGTCATCATGCCGCACGATGAGTAATTCTCATTCACTTCTAAAATATGATAAGGCATCATTAGTATGATGTATGGTGTTATAGTGATGGAGAAGAGTCAGGTGATATGGCAGCTGGTTTCTGAAATGGATAGTATAGTAGCTATCTACCTATAATGTAAAAATTAGATAGATTCGATATTCTTGCTGTTCTTTTCTAAATTTTTAATGTGATATTATGTGATCTCTCTTCCTTTCAATTGGAATTTGTTGTTCATGGACATATCTATCAAAAGATTTGGATTGTATCTTTTGGATTGATCTTATTTTTTTTCAAAACATCAATTATTGTATTGTATCTTAAAATATCATAATTTTTTAATTTATCTATATAAATCTCAAAGCATATATTTTGTAATCCGATGGTTGATGTTACGAAAGAAGGAAAATTATACAACCGGAACCGAAACCCCAATCACGAGTCAAGACCCATGGTCAAAGATCATGGCAACATGCTTACAAGACAATGGCGACACCCTTGCACCATCCGCGCCAATCTCTTGGAACCCCAACCCAGCTGCTCCCTACCACGCCCTCGGAGCGGGCTCCCCATGTCCTCATCCGCCCTCCACACGCGCGACATCCTCCCACATCTCCTCCCCCTTAAATCGCGCCTTCCCTTCCCTCCCACCGCACGCCTCCTTCACGTGCTCCTCCCCCGCCTCCACATCTACCTCTTTTTGACCCCACAAAGACCCCGCCTTCGCCTCTTCTGTTCCCAAACCTCCCAAGCCCCGCCCCCGCCCCGCCCCCGCCGCCGATATTCCTATCATGGGCTCCCTCTCCACCGACGGCGACGGCCTCCCGCCCCTCCGGTACCCCCCCGCCCGCCGTGACGACTCCGTCGTCGACGACTACTTCGGCGTCCGCGTCCCCGACCCGTATCGATGGTGAGATCCCCATCCGGATCCGATTCGCTTCTTCTAATCCCTTCTTGTCTGACAAAAGATCCCTTTTTTATTGGGTTTCGGGCGCAGGTTGGAGGATCCGGATTCAGAGGAGGTGAGGCAGTTTGTAGAGAAGCAGGTGGCGCTGACAGACTCCGTTCTTGCCAAGTGCGGCGAGCGCGAGCGGCTCCGACGGCAAATCACGACGTTGTTCGACCACCCGCGTTATGATACCCCGTTCAAGCGTGGGGGCAAGTATTTCTTTTTCCACAACACCGGTCTCCAGGCCCAGAGCGTCCTCTACGTTCAGGTAGTGGCGAAACTTTCTCCATGTTCGAATTTTAGGCGCGTTTATTTGTCTTCTTCTGATGATTTGGGATTTCGGGTTTCCGTCATGGAGTGATTTGGAAAGGCAAATCTCCATCAAGATCATATTTTGAGAATGTTTATGTATGTTTTTAATGTTTTGGTGTCATGGTTTTCTATTTTTTTTTTTTAGAATGACTCGGGGGGTAAGGTGTGACCTTGTTTATGTTTTGGAGATGTTTTTATGCATTTTTGATGATTTGGGATTGGTGGTTTTGTTGTAGAATGATTTGGATGCGGAGGCAGAGGTCTTGTTGGATCCCAATGGTCTCAGTGAAGATGGGACGGTAGCTCTTAGTATTTCTTCCGTCAGCAAGGATGGCAAGTATTTAGCCTACGGGCTTAGCGCGAGTGGCAGTGATTGGGTGACAATCAAGGTCATGCGGGTTGATGACAAGAAACCTGAACCAGACACGATATCATGGGTGAGTGAAGAATTTTGAAGCTGTTTTCTTTTATTTTGAACTTATGCTGGGAAATTTCTATGGATGCAGGTCAAGTTCTCTTCAGTTAGCTGGACCAATGATGCAAATGGGTTCTTCTATAGCCGATATCCAGCACCCAAGTAAGTGGGACTTCGTAGAATTAATAGTATTGACCCATCGATATTTGCAAAAAGGAAGGTGTTTTGTGGTTTTTGTCTTAATGGTATTGGCTCATGATTATCAATAGGGAAGATGGTGAATTGGATGCTGGGACTGAGACAAATATTAATCTGAATCACCAGCTTTACTACCATTTCTTGGGTACGGATCAGTCCGAGGATATATTGTGTTGGAAAGATCCCGAGCACCCAAAGCATACATTTGGGGCCGGTGTTACCGAAGATGGGAAGGTAAGTTGCTGCCTCATCAATGTTTTCTTTAGTTAAACTTAGTGTCTAATTTTTAAAAATATATTTTTATTTTCTGGTTCTTATATAGTGTAGAACTTTGCAACAACTCTCTCATCATCTACATATAAAAAAAGGCCGTCTCATTTAGTAATGTATGAGATCATAGGAGGATCAGGGCATTGATGCACCTTCTGTTTGCTTCCAGTCCGGTCATATTTACTTTTTATTAACTTTGCTGTTTAAGTTCCGCATGATTTGAATATGCATTATGAAGCTATTTGTATGGTATTCCTCGATTTCAAATCATGTCTAGCTCATAACTTGCTTGCTTTTTGAGGCGCATGGCTGATATAGCCAACCAATCAGATGTTTCTGTTTCTTTTATTTTTAATATCAATATATGAACTATTGTCATTTAATCTGAGTCATTGGTCAGGCTAGTTTAGTTAAGCTAATATTGTATGGTGACAAAACAGACAACTATGGCTATATAATTATATTTGTATGACAGGTTATATTTGGATGGTGGAGATGAGAGGGACACTAGAATTTTAGTTGAGTAATTAATTTTGGTACTTAAAGTGTAAAGGGAATAATTCACTATGTTTAAGATGAATGGGTGTTTAGGCCATATTTTAAAGGAGAGAAATGGGCAAAAAACCCTCTTTAACCTTAATGCCTTGGTTGGGAGAGAAGAATAGGAGATAAGAGAAAAGAAGAGGAGAGAAAGTTAATACTTTCACTTGGTTGGGAGTTTTTTCACAAAAGAAAAGGAGAGAAACAGAGGGAATACAAAACCCCTAAAACTTGCAATTTTTTTCTCCTCCAAATCGAATGGATTAATGAAGAACAAAATTAATATTATATTTCAATCCTAGGGCTTATTTCAAACCTCCTACGATCCCACCCGATTTAGACTCTAGCAAACAAAAAAAAAAAAAAGGAAGCCTCTTGAAGCCTCCCATCCGATTGAGACTCCTATGGATGGGAAAAATGGTGGAAGCACTTTTCAACCGCAAAATCAAAGAAAACAAAAGGAAAGATGGAAAAAATTAAAAGGTAAGACCTTTTCCCACTTAGATTTTTTTTTTTTTAATTTAATTTTTACTTGTGTTTTTTGGAGATCTGTGGGGAAGGAGAGCACTTGAGGGAGATGGAGGGGTTTCTTAGTTCTAGAGGATGGAAAACAAAGGAAAAATCAGTGGAAAACATAGAAAATAATCAAAGAAAACAAAAGAAAGATGGGAAAAAATCAAAAGTTGAGACCTTTTCCCACTAAGAAATTTTTTTTTTCCCCGCCTCACTTTTTCAGAGATCTGTGGGGAAGGGGAGAGCACTCGAGGGAGACGAAGGGGTTTCTTGGGTTCATTTCTTGGTTTTTTATTTATTTTTTATTTTTTTAAGTTGTGGTGATGTGAGTTGTCCCATGAGGTTTTGTGGGTTTTGCGGTTATGAATATGATACCAAATCCATGGTGTGCTTGCTACCCATTAGCTTTTTTTCTCTCTTCATGTTATTCTCATTTCAATAATTTATTATTATTTATTTATCATATAACACAACATATTTATTTTATTTAAATTTAAATTAAAAAAATGTGATAGATGGAAAGACAAGAAAATAAAGAAATATATGAGTTTCTTTTATGAAAGAGAAGTCGACGACTAACTGCAGCTGAAGTTGTTTGTCATGTTATAAATTTTGTAATGTGATGCAGGCTTCATCATCGTAAGAATCATATTGATTGGCCTATTAGTCAATCTTCCATAGAAAGATAAATAGTATGGGATGAAATAATGCAATATTTAAGCTTGGCATAGATTTGAATAAAGCTCATTTGAAGAACTGCTTGAAGTCTTTTAAGACAAATTTCAATGAGTGGTTTTAGTTGTTTAGAAATAGATTAAGTGGTTTTGCTTGGAGTTCAATTACAAAGCTGTGGACAACATAATCTGAGGTTCGGAAGGAACTAATAAAAGTATAGTTTTGAATTTGATTATTTGTTTTTTTTCTTAAATTCTTAATTTGATTATTGTTAATGCAATATTTACATATCTATATATATTTTTTGTATTTAGACACATCCAAATGCAGAAAAATGGAGGACTAAACATGTTCATAACTATGAGAGTTTAATGGAACTATTTGCTAAAGATAGGGTAACAAGTGAAGGTGCCGAAATTATGAAGGAGAAATAACGAAGATGTGCTAGCTCAAATGGGAGTCACATAGATACTATTCATAATATTGATCAACTGATCCCAAAATGAAGTTATGTTGGAGGGCTTTGATGATGTGAATGATGGAATTGATATGCCATCCCTAAGACTACAAGTTCAAGTTCAGACTCAAAGTGCAATAAGTTCAAAAGGTAAAAAATGAAAGCCTTCAACTGATATGGATCAAGAGATTGAAGTTTTAAACTCAGCAATTGACAATGTTGCGGATGCAATTAGGAGGGAAATTCTATTATCCAAAAAAGTTGGCCATGTGTCTATACAGGAGAAGAAATTTTTAATGAATTGGTGGCTATTGGAATGGAGTTCCACTTGATGATTCTATCTTTTTCTCATCCAAAATCCAGAAAAAGCAAGGGCTATTTTTGGTTTGTCTAATTGAGAGACATAAGAATATATTAGAAAAAATGATGCATGGCACCTAAATAGGTTCTTGATGTAATATAGTGATGGCTGTTTTTGATTGTCTAGCTGGTTTTGGAACTCTTGCTAAATTGTTGGAGTGTGAAACTATTACAAGCTGACTAGTATATTGTGATTGGAACTCTTACTAGCCGACTGGGAAAAATGATGCATGACTAGTATATTTTGATTAACCTTGATGGAACTCTTATTAGACTGGTTTTGGAACTTTTACTAGCTAGTTTATGTTATATTGAGTGAATTCTAGACTTTGGTTGTCAAATGCAATGTCAAAATAGTAAATTCTGGACTTTGACTGTCTTCAAGGATACACTGAAAGCAAATCCAACTATTATTAAATTTTTGTATATTCTTTCAAAAAAAAATCTGACTGCATTCAAAGCATGTCCAAGAACGATATGACTTTCTTTCCTAGTTTTACACTATGCTTTGGATGACCTTATCATTTCATCTTTTTCCATTTTATTTCGTTTTCTTTCCTGGTTTAACACCCCCTAAGCATACCGCAGTATACATTTTCAAGTTAAGCATACCACAGTCTAATAGCAATTAGCAGATATTCCTGTTATTTTTCATAAATTGGTACTGTATGTATTATGTTCAAGGGTATAATAGTAAAAGAAGGTTGTAACATTTTCTTTCTTTTCCTTTCTTCTTTGCTTTCAACCAACAAAGGAAGGAATTATTTTCTTTTCTTTCTTTAAACTCCCAACCAAGAGGAAAGAAATACAGTTCCTTTTATTTCTTTTCTCTCTTTACTAATATTTTCTTTTCTTTTCTTCCCCAAACTCCCAACCAAGGTGTAAACCTTGCAATTAATGGGGATCTAGAATAACAATATGATAATGGCATCTGAACTAGATAGTGATACCAAAGACAAGAAGGAAGATATTCTATCTCTTCTTCTGAATTAGTGTTTTAGAGATTGAATTGGAGAAGCATGAGCAGGGGAATTAAAAAGGGGATGAAAAGGAGGAGTGATTTGATGACTTAAGGGATCATTTGGACTTTGTTACCTAGACACTTTTGTCTAGTTTCTAGAATAGGTGTTGGATACATGATCTGAATCAGAATTCCTTAAACATTTAGATACTTAAAAGGATTTTTGAAATTGGTATGGAGTTTGACTCTTCCAATAATGAGTTGACTATTTTGTAATGACACAAACTGAACTTTTGTTCTTTTCAGAGATTGATCAATATCTAGGTATTAAAATAACTTTGTTAAGTGCTATTTTTCTCAAATCTTTATGCTATTTGGAAAGTTTGGATGAGAAACATGTATATTGGAAGACACTAACAAATCAAACCTTTTAGTACTTTTTTTTTTTTTGCAACATTTGAGTATCCATGTGTGCGTTTGTGTGTATTAGTTACAATTATCTTTTCCATTTATCCATCTATCCCCCTTCCCTCCTCCACACACCCCCCCCCCCGCCCCGCCCCTAAAAAAAAGAAAAAAGAGAGAAAGCCAAGCCAGACACATGGACATGTGCGTGGACTGGTTTTCATATTCTTTTCTCTCTTCTCTATAAAAAGATTAGTGTTTTTTTGGCCTTTAATGTGATTTTAGCTTGTCCATGTGTATTTATAAAAACAAATGAATTGGACTACTCTCTTTTCTTATAATCCTTTTTATTTTTTACCAAAGTTGTTGACATCTTCATGGCCATTGATGTATGCCAAGATCACTACCAATGTATTATCCTTGTAGAGCGACGGGGCATGTGGCATGAATCAATTTAAAAGCTAACTTAGACACCTACCTTGATCTAGAATTGTGGCTTAACAGTTATCTAGCCTACTACTAAATGTTTAATTATGTTTAGCCTATCTTTGTTTAAATGCTCACGGACACCAAGTTCAGGCATATGTACATCAGAGGATGCATGCATTTCCCTGATCTCACTTAAAAAGGTTTTATATCATAAGCAGTGCTTTAGGTTTCTCTATCTTTCAAAGAGAGAACATGATCCAAAAACAAAAGAATATGTGTACCAAAGATGGATTTATGTATAGAGGATGGTGAATACTAAATAGGGGTATGAAGTTGGTCGCTTGTGAAAAGGAATTTGTGTCATACAAAATACACCTAAATATCAAATCATCTCTTGAGAGACCTATGCTCATATCCTGCCTTCAAAGGTTAAGGGATTTGGGGAAGGGATGCCCTGCTGCAGAGACCATTACCTCTTCTATCAAAAAAAGTTGGCTTGTCACAGTTTCTTTGATCAAGCAATGACAAATAGAATGCCCTTGCACGGAGTGGTTAATATCTTTTGCTATTACTTTTTGTTATATGTATAATATAATATAATGTGCATGGGCGTCAACAAAGAGGAATTAATAAGTGCATATTAAAATTAAGGGGTTGTAATTATGATGAAGCTTGTGTGACATATATGTTCTTCACTACACTTGTGTTTCTTGCCACACATGGATACTTTTTTATACTAGCATCATAATTGTACTTCTGTACGTATATGTATAATCCGATACATGGCTATAAGAATTATAAACAAATGAAGTACTTACAAGAAAAATAGGGATGTGCTTGGTGAGAAGGAAGGATGCTTGAAAGACAAACTTTTATTTCCAAAATAAAGAATGCCCTGAAAATGCACTCCCATTTTCATGTGCATATGCTCCTACATTGTATGAAGAGTTAGAAATAAATGAAGTTCATAGAAGAAATGAAAGCACTGCAGTAATCAAGAAAGGATGATCAGCAAATGTGGATGCACAGTGACAAAGCAATTCTAAAGAATGGCTGTGAATTTTTTAATTGTTGGAATGTGGCCTACAATGTTTGTGTTAAGATCATCTTAGATCTCTATGATAGAGTGAAAAATGACCCATTAACTTTTGGGGTTGAGTAAGCTATTTTTTTTTTGTCAAGATCCTTTTGATCCACTCAAGCCTGATTAGGTTGGTCCAATTCTACAAGATTGATGCCCAATCTAACTAGATCTTGGGTCTTGATTTGGATTTATGTTATTATTTCTTATGTGAATTTTAACAGATGAGACTCCGATAGTGATATACACATTTCCTTATATCTCCGAGTAAAAAAAATCAAAAGAATCAGCTATTTGCAAACATCGTAACAGCATAATGTATATTTTGATAGCATCCTTTCTGTACTTCCATCTTTTTCAAGTCCCGCCCCAATTATTGCCGGACCTTATTTTAGGAGTTAAGTGTCTAATTATGTGTTTGTCTCAAATGGATGAATGCAAATAGGTGGTTTCCTTGTTGAACAACCTACCTTCACCAGTAATCAGAGTCAGCAACTCAGCTATCTCTCTGTGGAGCTTACTATATGCATATTATAGAGGTCGGCCCCAACATCACCACCTTTGGTGTCAGGGGATTATCTGCCCAACATTCATCCTGATCTCAAATAGCTTCGTAGATGGATTATTGATGTTTTAGTTGAATGTAAAAATAAATTCATGTGCTGATGCAGGTTCTTAATTTAGATCATTTGAGGAACAACCACACTGATCTTTTTATACAATGTCTAACACGATGCTCAATGTCAACCATCATGATCAACAAGTTTTAAGCATCCATAAAAATCTACCTCCCTACTAGTTCTAAGTCGAGCACTTCAATACTTGATTGATATTAACCCTGGTCTCTCTCTCTCTCTCTCTCTCTCTCTCTCTCTCTCTCTGGCTTTGAAGTTGATCTCTGAAAATACTTGACAGTGATATGAGTGTGTAAATAATGATCTATTTAACATCTCAATTAGTTAATTCAATACAATCAGATTGCTTTAAGGGTATGTGCTGCCACCAACTCCTAAAAATAAAACTAATATAGGAAAACCCAAGTCAGGTCCACATTCTTCTTTACATCACATTAATTTGCCTTGAGCTTATTAGAGCAGTTTGTGTGAGTATAGTTTGCATGCAAACAAAGTCTTTCTACTCTTGTTTGACCCTAATAGAGCATGAGATTGCTATTTTGGTGCTTAGTAGTGCTTCATTGTTGTGGATTTTGCTTGAAGTAAATTGAATTTTGTTTGTTATCCATTTAGACATGATTTTTCTTTGGCTAATAATGTTTTTTGCTTTTTCTAGTATGTCCTTTTATACATTGATGAAGGCTGCGACCCTGTTAACAAACTATATTACTGCACTTTGTCCTCACTTCCTTGTGGGCTTGAAGGTTTAAAAGGGAGTACCGAAATGCTTCCCTTCATCAAGCTTGTTGACGATTTTGAAGCACGTTATGAAGCTGTTGCAAATGATGACAGTGAATTTACTTTTTTGACAAATAAAGGAGCTCCTAGAAATAAATTAGTTCGAGTAGATCTTAGGGAGCCAAATTCATGGACTGACATTCTGCCAGAAGACCAAAAGGATGTTCTCGAATCAGCTTATGCGGTCAATGATAACCAGCTTTTGGTGAGTTACCTAAGTGATGTTAAGTATGTGTTGCAAATAAGGGACTTGAAAACAGGAACATTGCTGCATCACTTACCCATAGACATTGGTACCGTCTTTGGGATTTCTGGTAGACGTGAAGACAGTGAGGTTTTTATTGGCTTTACTAGCTTCCTTACTCCAGGTATTATTTACAAGTGCAACTTAGCAACTGAAGTTCCAGAAATGAAGATATTTCGAGAAATTTCTGTTCCTGGATTTGATCGAACAGTTTTTGAGGTTAAGCAGGTAAGAGTTCATCTCAGTTATTTCCAATCTTGCATCGTGCTAATTAGTGTTTAAAAGATGTGAAAGTGCTTAGGTTCATCCTTACGTTTTGAATCCAAAAATTCAACAATGCTTTTCTTTGCATTAGAGAAGTTTAAATATCTGATTACCTTTTGGTCAACAAATTCCTGTAGAAGTTCGATTACTAATGTTGGGTCAGGAAAAGTTACATTTTACATATTCTTGTTGCCTTTTCTCCCTTTTTAATAGTGGTCCTTGAAAGAGGCAGGATTTTATTTCTTGCACTGTGACCAATATTTTTTGATATGTTTCCTTCTGTAATTTTGTCTCTTAGGTTTTTGTTTCTAGCATGGATGGAACCAAGATACCTATGTTCATTGTGTCAAAGAAGAATATTGAGCTCGATGGATCGCATCCAGCTTTATTATATGGTTATGGAGGCTTTAACATTAGCCTTACACCTTCATTCAGTGTGAGCCGTATTATTCTATCAAGGAACTTAGGTTTTGTATTCTGCATTGCAAATATCCGTGGTGGTGGCGAATATGGAGAAGAATGGCATAAAGCTGGATCCCTTTCAAAGAAACAAAATTGTTTTGATGATTTTATTGCTTGTGCTGAATTTCTTATTTCTACTGGTTATACCAACTCGAAACGACTATGTATAGAAGGTGGAAGCAATGGTGGACTTCTAGTTGCAGCTTGCATTAATCAGGTAAGGCCCCTTGTTAACAAGTACTAATTTTGTTCTCATATGCAACATATTTAGTTCAAGTTGTTTGAATATGCTCTAAAATGCTTCTCTACAAATCATCACATCATCTATTTAGTTATTTTTAAAGCATCTAAATTTGAAAACCCGATGGCAGAGACCTGATCTCTTTGGATGTGCTCTAGCTCATGTCGGTGTCATGGACATGCTCCGATTCCATAAGTTCACAATAGGTTAGGCTTCTTTATCAGTTGCAGCTAGGAGTATACTTTAGTTGCTATTTCCCAGTCTGGTCTTTCTGATGCATGTATATGTTTTTGCCATGTAGGTCATGCATGGACTACTGATTATGGATCTTCAGACAAGGGGGAAGAATTCCACTGGCTTATCAAGTATGTAAATCCACACTGCTATTCATTCATTTTATTGAATGGTGATGAATTTTGTTTTTTCATTGGTTTCTACATTCATTTTGTTATTTCGCAATTTTCCAGGCACGGAGTTTGTTAACCTTCATGACATTGCACCCATTGGTGTTACCAGGGTGCTTCTTATTGTGGGTTATTGAAGTTATAGGCATTTTTTTCATGCTAGGAAACATGGACACCTCATAATTGCAGCGACAATTATAATTATTATGCTGTATCCCAGCTATCTGGGCTGGGCTTAGGACTCCTTATTTCCATTATTAATAGTTAAGTGCCATCTCTGGTGATATTGTAAGTTTTCCAAGCCTTTTCTTACAATATGTATTGATGTTATCTAGGTCTTTCCTCCTAATATTGAAGTCTATAACTCATTCTTGTACTTCATAACATGGTAAAACAAGAATCTTGCACATTTTATCTTTTCCATCTATGCAATTGACACTTGAAGTTATATGCTTGATGTGACTCAGCTCTACTAGTTTGACAATTACACCTGGAACTGAAAATGTTCAGACTGTTATAGTGAAGCACAAACACTTCCTTTCCAATATTAGATTACAATAAGAAGAAAGATCCGCACATAGATTCTCCACCAATGTTCGTCATAGTAGGAAGGTTTTCAGTTTTTATACAATTGGACTGAACATCTACCAATGGACCCAATGAAGGCTGGAACAAAAGGAGTCTTTGAAGCCATATTTACTGTTTGCACTGGCTAGATTCGTTTATCATTCTACCATCCCTTGCTCATAGTTTATTGGAAATTTTGGGTCTTTACCGCATGTCAAATTTATGCATGTTTTGTCTTTGTACAGGTACTCCCCACTTCACAATGTGAAAAGACCATGGGAAAAAAGTGCCAATCAAGCTTGCCAGTACCCGTCAACCATGTTATTGACAGCTGATCACGATGATCGTGTTGTACCATTACATTCATTGAAGTTACTGGCAGTAAGTTCCTAATATTTATAATGTATGAAAATAAAATTTCTCTATATTTGCATATCTCAGTTTGCATATATTTGCGTTCAGCCTCCACATATTGTTTATTCTTTTAACCCTGGGTACATATTTCATGCTGTAAACTGAAGCTGTAAAATACTGGAGATTGTATTCAATAAACTATAAAAGTATTGTACTGTTCTTTATGATGTGATTGTTATAGAGGTCAATTTTCTTCAAAATTAATTGATTGCCAGATTCAGTATTTATATCCAAAGGCATGGATAACATCCATGTTTGTCTTGCTCTGCAAATTTTTTATAAAATGATGAACCTACACTTGACCAGTTTGTATCATACCTCATGCCCAGAAGTTTGGCTATCTTTGGTAATAAATTTTAGATTAGTTCTCAAGTACCAACTTAAACAATTATCTTCGCTGTGTGGAACAGTAATGAATACGTTATTTATGTTTTAATTTAGTGAAGTCCTTTATGCTTAACCAGTCTCAACCCTCAACTGCTGAGTTTAATTCACTGTTGTGTGTTGAAAGGGATTTTATTGACCTCTTTAGACAGCATTACTCCATTATCATTTTCTTAAGATCTTTGGCAAATAGCAGATATGTTTACTCCTGAGTTATCATTGAATTTGATTCATAGATGGAATCTGGATTCAAACTAATAGTATGGTACAGACCTGTATTGATCCCTCTTACTAAAGATTATGGCTCACTTTATGTGCAAATAGGCCCGTTTTGATTGCACATACATATGTATGAGAGAGAGAGTTGCTGAGAAAAAGTGGCTCCCAAGGTACCCAGGTTCCAGCTTTAAAAATTTGATCCCACGGTTGATTATGCTATCCTGTGTGCTCAAACCATTTGGAGTTTATGAAAGTATGATTTATCTAAACCATCGAACCTTTAGAAGGTGTTATTATTACTCAGAAGTTTACAGGATTTGAGAGATCTGTGGATTTTGTTGAGCTTGATTCTAAAATTAGGCAACACTTTTGTATACTAAGCTGAATTATGAAGTAGAACTTGATAAAATTCTGTTGTACATCTGTTTGGGGTATCTAGGAGGAAAAAAGGGTCAAGAAGAATAAAGAGTGCTAGCAAAGGAGGAGAGAAATGTGAGTGGAGACAAACAGAGAAGAGAAGAAACAAAGATGAGAAACACAGAATACTGATATTTTTACATGAATAAAAAGGGTTTCTTGATTCTTGAAGAAGAAGAATCTTATAATAAATATGGTTGACATTATCCTTCTGAAATACTGACTAGAACACAATTAAAACTCAACTACTGTAAATTGTTTTATAAAAGCGAACTGTTTAAAAAAAAATCTTACTTCTATTGAAAGTTATGTGTTCCTCTGTCTCCAGATAATATATAACTTATCAACACAAATATGATGGTCATGGATAAATATTTCTGAAATTTTAGGGGTAGTGCACCAAGCATTATATATATCTGCACTTCTGCAGTGTGGCTTTGTTAATCATGTATTCGCTGAAATTTGGATTTGATATACACGTGCAACCTTAGAGAAATGGGTCAACTTGTTATGTCATATAGGTAAAAAAAAAATGTGTGATTCATCTTATTGTAATACCGTTAAGCAATA
Source organism: Cocos nucifera (assembly GCA_006176705.1). Taxonomy (NCBI): domain Eukaryota; kingdom Viridiplantae; phylum Streptophyta; class Magnoliopsida; order Arecales; family Arecaceae; genus Cocos; species Cocos nucifera. Next base: position 700,851 of record QRFJ01001356.1, read on the forward strand.
AATTGTGGAGAACAAAGAAAGTTTATTAATAAACAAATAAATGTTTGCTCAACGTGACTGGCATCAAGCAAGGTCATCGTCACTATGCCATCTGATTTCACTTGGACCATAAAATTAGACGATTGATAGAAAAGTATTCTAGCTTATTCTTAAAGATATCTCCACATAATAGTTCCTGTAGCTGCCATCACTTCTCATTAACATGCATACTTGCACTCGTTTGTGAGCCATCTTGTGTCTTTGATCAAATCATCATATTGTATGCAAGGTTTTGAATCCTGTGGGACAAAAGTGTCCCGATTTTTCATGAAACGGAATGTCCTGCCATCCTATCTCATTTTGACAGCTGTAACGATCATATATCTTAGTAGCTAACCTCTGTTTTTCTCTCTTTCTTTCCTTCATTTCTTTCTTTCTTTCTTTTTTCTTTTTATCATTTTTTTCTTTCTTTTCCTCTACCTTCTTTTCTGTTTTCCTTTCCTTTTTCTTTCTTTTTTTCTCCCTTCCTTTCTCTTTTTCATTTTTCATCTTCTTTCCTTTCATTTTTTTCTTTTCTTCATTTTTTCTATCTTTTCCTTCTTTCCTCTTTCTTCTTCTCTTCCTATATATATGGGTTTCAAAGTCTTGAACCCTTTCTGGTCCTGTTTTCTCATAGAAAAGGGACAGGATGGGATGGCCAGAATGCCCCACGTCCCGCAAGGATACAAAACCTTGATTGTATGATTACTTGTTAGCCAGGCAGCAGTTATGCTGTTAATTTTATCCTATAAGGTTTAACGATGTTGTTTCACTGATTGTTTAACTTACTTTCATATTCTTATATCTTTTTCTGGCAATTACTCTACTTCTGGTTTACTTGTCCTCAGACGATGCAGTATGTCCTCTGCACGAGTGTGGAGAACAGTCCGCAGACAAACCCAATAATTGCCCGTATTGAGTGCAAGGCTGGGCATGGAGCTGGCCGTCCTACTAAAAAAATGGTCAGTATTTCTACCCTACTTTGGAACTTGATCAGCATACATGATATTCTAACTGGTGCTTCTGTTTTTTTTTTTTGTGTGTGTGTGTTTTTCTTATGGTAGATCGACGAAGCTGCTGACCGTTACAGCTTTGTGGCAAAAGTAATGGGTCTCACATGGATGGATTAGTTTGAATGCCGAATAGATTAAGAAAATAGGGTTTGATGCAGAAAGCACAAATGCTCGTCAGCATGCATGATCAGATAGTTTTTTTTTTTTTTTTCTTTTTCTTTTTCTTTTTTCCTTTTTCCTCTCAGAGTATAGCATTTGTCCTCTGCCTCATGCAGATGGGAGCATCATTGACTCCCTGGATAGCTATGTTTAAAGGATATTGGCCATTAGTGTTGATGTTGGTCATAATTACGCATGCAATCTCTTCTTTATCATGTGTAACTGAAATCATCTTCTTGGTTTAATTATGGTAGCATGATAGGAGTCAAAGGCTCCCAGGTGAACAGAGAAATCATATAAAAGCAGTCCTAAATGGTTCTCTCACAGATATCACTTAGAAATTTTTAATTTGATGTGTATCTTATGCTGATAGTCTCTTTGGTAGTTTCTTTGCTAAACAGTCACTTAGCTTGAATTTGAATATCTACTAGACGTGCTTGATATTTGTATCATATATATCCAGTTTAAAGTATGTGATTCGATATACCCGATCTGACCGGTCCGGTACAGCATAAATGCCTTCGTTTTCACGGCAAACACCAGATCTCATCACGTGCTCAAGATTCCGGGGAGATTCAAAGCCAAGCCCATAAATGCCTCTGAAATAGAGAATTTTTTTTTGTACATTGTACCCGGCATAAAAATATATCATCCAATCTGTTTGGTGGGTCGTGTAGTTATTGCTTTTCTGTAGTTTTATTTTTTTAATTTAAAATTTTAAATGATGAAAATATTTTTTTTATTTTAAAAAAATTATGGTATTTTGTAGTTATGATATTTTATAGTAAAATTTATGATTTTTTTGTTATTTAAAAATTTTATAAATTTTTATTGATGAAAATATATATTTTTTTTTATGATTTTTGAAAGAAAAATTATGATGTAATGTTATAATATGGTTATAGGATGTCATAATTTTTTTTTATAAAAAAAATATTTTTATTATTTAAAATTTTAAATAAAAAAATAAAATTATGGGTGTTGGAAAACGGTAGTTATGCAATTGGTTGGTATACTCCAAATAACGTAAAAGATGGATGCGGCTACCGATTGGTTAGGTGGAACCATGGATGATTTATCCGATTTTATCCTCGCCGTTTCGTTGATAGATTAATGGGGACTTATACCTTTTCATTCGATTAGAAAGGGCTTGACGGCTATGGATCGCTGACGGTTCTGGCCGAGGTCCGATTGTAATAGACGTGTGGCATGTTTTGGTGGGTTGTTATCTTGGTCGGGCTATGGATCGTATAGCTTTTTTTGAGACTAATTTAAGGTTTCGGTTCGTTACATTAACACGGTACTCTAAATTGGTTAACAATTGTGGGTTAACTTCAATAAAAAGTATGCTTCTGTCCTGAGTATAATGGAGGAGGTGGCTTCCTTCTTTGCTATTGTAAGGTTGGCTCCTTATCGTTTACCTATTTGGGATCAGGGATCAGGTTTGTTTCGCAAAATGCTTCCAAGATATTGCTGGATGTCTTTGTTTGAAAAGTTGAGTTCAAGATTTGCATTGTGGAACGATATGTTACTCTCTTTTTTGCAGCTTTAAGATTCGTGTGGCTAAGATTAAGTTGTGTTCTTTCGCCACTACCAGCTTACCTCACGTTGATTTTTAAGCCACCAAATTGGGTTGCATCAAAGGCTATGGAAACGTGGTGAGAGTGTTAGCGGATTCAACTGTTTGGTGGGGAGTGCATTTGCCATTCCAAGGATGTAGGTGATTCTGTGATAAAAAAAGAACATTAATGACATGATGCTTTTCTACTCCTAGAAATGTAATTAGCAGAGTTGTTGATTGAACACGTCGGATCTTTTCTAACTTTAAAAAATTTTAAATTAATCATTCAAATTTCTAAATAGTTTTAAACTGATCCTCCAACTCGCCCACCAGCAGGTGGCGTTAGCCTGCCATTTCAAATGATGAAAGTGTCATCTCTTTTAGCTTATTTGAACATCTTTTCAGTTACCCTTTCTCTGTTCCAATCGTTCCCTTCGAACCCTTTGCTCTCATCCTCCATCCTTCGGTGGTTATTTGATGACTACCAACAATCCGACTCTCCATTTGTCCCTTTATTCTTGTACACCCCTCTATGCCATTGTTTAGTTCTTGAGAAAATGAAAAAGAATAAAAAATGAAAAAAGAAAAGTGAGGGGATGAATTCCATTTCCGTCTTGCTAGCATACTCTATTATGTTGTTCTATCTTATTCATCTTTTTTGTTGGGGGCAAACTCGCTCTTGCCAAAGTTCGACCGATATCTAATCATTGAATAATCCCGTCCGATAGTGACGGCCAAGATTGACCCTCGACCGAATTCGTAAGATCCCTCCAGACCTTACTCAGATGAGCTTGAATGGTAGGGATGGTCGAGCTTCTCCACCCCAGTCAGTCAGCTCTCCCTGATCACAAGTCTTCCAAACTTCTTCGACGGTCGGACTCCTCTATTAGTCAAACTTCTTCCAGATTTCATCTTTAATCGAATTTCTCCATCAGTCGAACTCCTTCCGAATCCTTCCAGCAGACCTCCTTCCGGATTCCTCCAATGGACTTCCTTCAGAATTTTTTCAGCGGACTTCCAAACTCCTTTCGATCAAACTCCCTATAGTCACCTAGAAGGGCCCTACGCCTATGCGGATCTAGCAATCTGCACAGTATGAACCCACTTACACACAGACGATCTTGAAGAAGTTCGAACTCCTATAAAATTGATGAAACTTGAAGCTCTTCACCACCAGCACCTACCTACTCCGAACTTTAACTATTAAATCCCAACGGATTGGTACGTCACGACAATGAATACCACTTTTTGCAACAAAGTCTACGTGTCCTGAACGACCCACTACTCAACAGTTACGGCTGTCACCATCTGTTTGTTATAGGCTTCGTCTATAAAAAAGACCCTCCAGATACATTTTTTCTAAGTACTCTTGTACTTCTCGAGACTCTACCATTTTCTTTTCTAAATATTCCATTTCTATTGGTTGAAAGAGCTGACTTGATCGTCTAGGGTCTTGTCAGGGCCACCACCTTCAACTTTGACCGAAACTTATTTTGCAGGTTGCTGACAATGACCTCCTCCTTTCCGACTCTAGTTCAGTGTCAACTAGATTTTGCACCAATACTTCGATATCCTAAAGAAGAAGAAGAAGAAGAAGAAGAAGAAGAAGAAGAAGAAGAAGAAGGAAAATGAAGTTCTATTCTCAAATCTACCTTTTTGATTCTATAAGGTCAGCTTGTAGCAATAGAACAAGTTAGATAAAAGGTACAAGAGCACCAGGTAGCGACGAAGACCGCCAGCTATTCATGGAAAGAGTTGTTGTTGATTTATCTTGGTAGAAAATCCCTCCAATAGCTCTCATTCAGCAAAAAAAATCTGTTCTTATTCCATTATAATTAAGTACTAAACTCAGCCGAGAGGTTAAAAAGGAAAGAGCCGACGGAGGAGAAACTTCGTGGTCATTCCATGCCACACGCATGCTGTCCTCCTCCATGTAACCTCCTCTCTTCGCTTACGATCCCACCAAACACTTCCCTCTCGTCCCGACAAGGTTTTTCGCCAGTGATGTCGACAAGGAGTAGGATGCCGCCTCAGGCGATGAAGGGCCTATCACCACCGGTCCATGACACCCCACCACTCCCCTGCTTCAGCCAATGCCTTGGCCCGATGCACCCCAATCTCCTAGATGACCTCCGAGAGCCCCCCTCCTTGGTCTCTCCTCCCTCATCCTGCCATCATCGACGAGCACTTCACTACCCAACTTCAAGAGATCCAAGGCCTATCGACAACCAGCACCTCGCTACCACCCATGTCACCCTCAGGCAGGAGCTCACGGCCGTCCACCACAAGATCAAGCATGTCAATCATGTTGCCACCTTAGCTCATGACGAGAGGGATCTCTTTCTCCACAAGGTCCACTTTCTTACCCTTAATAGATCAATTTTATTGTCTGCTTGCTGTTTTTGTTTTTGTTTTTCTTTTTCTTGATCATATATTGTTTCTTTCTTATTAATTTTTGGTTTAAACGCTGACAGGGATTGGCAGCTAGATTGTGAGAAGCAGGTGATCCATCTGTGGATTTCACAGTGATTTTGGCTGTCGATCGAGACATTCTTATTATCGAGCTCCTCATTTGGTGCTAGGACTCCAACCTAGATAACATATATATATATATATATATATATATATATATATATATATATATATATATATATATATATATATATATATATATCAAGGACATTTTTATCCTACAATAACGTTATGCTAGCTACCATATGATGGCCACCTAACATTACTTTGTTAAAGAAGACGAATGGTATTAATATGTCGCTTGAGGAATACCTATCCACTCGAATGATCAGTGTTTCGTCTGCATGGTGACGGAAAGTGAGTCCTCAGAACCACGCTCAGATGAAAATAGAGAAGTGAAGTGCACCAGCATCATTCGGTCGATGGTGCTGGCCCGTCGTTGGTTGAGGATGTAGTCATGGGCTCAGGTGACTCAAGGCACAAGACGGTATCGTTGGGAGTCCAGCAAAATGACAGATGATGAGATTGCTGGGCTTCAAGTGAAATTCTCAGAAAGTGTTCTTCTTCTCTGATGAAGAATATGAGGGGGCCTGTGAATGCTGGAATCGTTGTTTGATTTGTAAGTTTCCTGGTGTGGGCTTGTCTTATGATTTTGCTCTCAAAGAACTAAAAATAAGGTGGAAATCGGTAGAGGATTTTAGGACGATAATATACATCTAATGTTTCGGTTCTCTGGCAAGGTGGATAGAGACTGGGTTGTGGCCAATGGTCCTTGGGTGATGGCTGATCAAATCTTGGCTATTGAAAGATGGTGTCCCAATTTTCGACCTAATACTGGTTATGTTATTCATGCTTCGATCTGGATGAGGTTTTCGGATTTGCCGGTCAAGCTTTGGGATAGAAATATGTTACTGAAGATAGCGTCTTCTGCTGGTACTCCTCTGTTCATCGATACTTGGACTGAGGAGGTGATTCGTGGAAGCAATGCGAAAGCCCGTGTTCAGATTGATTTGTGCCGGCCATTGCATCTAGGAATTGATATAGTTGCTCAGGGACGACGATATTAGCAACAATTTCAATACGAGAACATCTCCATAGCATGCTTTCTCTGCAGAAGAATCGCACACCTTGAAGGCCGTTGTTCTCATGTAACATGGGATAAGGTTGAACATATTCATTGAGAAGGGAAATATCTTTATGGTCCGTGGATGGTGGTGAACAGGGCTCCATCGGTGATGCCGAAAGGAGGTTTTGTCCTCTCCTGCTTTTTATTGGGAGTATCAACATGCTTTGATATTATTTATTAAAAATGAAATTAGAGCCATCGGATCGAAGCAATCTTTTGCGATGGTACTCTAATGATAATTATTTAGATAATGAATGATGAAGATGGATATTAAATTTTAAAATTATATAATATTTAGAGAATAAATTAAAAAAATTATTTCTAACCTATGACAGCAGTTATCAAAAATTGTTGCCATAGATCATAAATCTATGACAGCGATTTTGGGTAACCGCTGCCGTAGGTCTATGGCAGCAGTTCGATAACCGTTGTCATAGGTTAGATTAAAAATCTTCAAATTTTTTCTTCCCTTCCGTACGCGTTCAATCTCTCTCGCTCTCTCTCTTCCCCTCCTCTTCGTTGCTGGTGAGACTTCTTCCCCCTTTGATCGGCGACACTCCTCCTCCCCCCTGGTCGGCATCGCCCCTCCTCCCCCTCGGTCGGCGTTGACCCTCCTTCCCCCTCGACCGGCGCCACCCCTCCTTCCCCTCCCTCTCCAGCCCCCCATCCCCAACTGCCCCTCCCTGCCACCCCCCACCCGCCCCCCACCCCTCCATCCAACCCTCCCTCAGCTCTCAGCGAAACCCCACTCCGGCGAACCTCCATCCGACCCTCCCTCGACCCCCTACGAAACCCCCTTCGGCGAACCTCCCTCCACTCTCGCTCGGCCCCCTGCGAAATCCCCCACCCCTCCATCCGACCCTCCCTCGGTCCCTAGAGAACCTCCCCCTCCGACAAACCCCCATTCGATCCTCCTTCGGCCCCTGTGAAATTCCATCCCCCCACTACCACCATTTTGACCCACCCCCGACCGAGTACGAAGCCTTCTTCGGCCTCCTCGTCACTGTGCCCCTCCCCTTGGCCCCCATCCTCGGCCGCCCCTGCTCTTTCTCTTTTTCCTCCTTTTCTCTCTTCTCTATCTCACTATCTTGCTTTTGTTTCGCAAGATTACCTCTAGTACCATCGTCCTCCTCTAGCGTCGTCGCCGACGACTCTCGGAGCTTTCGATGCGATCCGCTCTCTATAGCCATAGGTATAATTTTTTTTTAATTTTATAGTACTATTTATTAATCATGTATATTTATAATAATTTATAAAATATTTATAATAAATATTATAAATATTTATTATAAATATTATAATTATCTGCATGCCATAGTTTTTGAGCCGTGCCATGGCAGGGAGCCTTGGGCCGTGCCATGTCAGCGTGCTGTGGACTAGATCTTATCAACGGGTTGGGTTCGGATTGAAATCTGGATATTCAAATTTAGACTCAATTTTAATTACTGATACCGAATCCGAATCCGAATACCTGACGGATCTGTACTTGAGAGAGGAAGGGAGGGATTCAACCTCGCCGCCATCGTTAGGAGGGAGGGGGTCTAGACATCGCCGGGAAGATCGAGAGAGGGAGATCGAGAGAGCAGAGAGAGGGAGGGGGGGTCTGACCTTGCCGGCATCACTGGGAGGGATGGGGTCCGGCCTTGCCGGCGAGGGAGATCGAGAGAGGGAGAGGAGGGGGGTCCGGCCTCGCCGACGAGGGATCGATCGAGAGAGAGAGGAAGATCGAGAGATGGAAAAGCTGGGAGGGAGGGGTTCGGCCTCGCCACCGTCGCCGATGAGAGAGATCGAGAGAGGGAGAGAGGGAGTGAATCAAGGGGATGGCACACAGCTAAATCGAGCTCGGGCCGGAATCGAGCCGGTTAGGCTCAGGACCGTGATGAGCCGAATGTCTTAGGCCCTGGTCGAATGTCCAGGCACGGAGCTGTCTCAGGCATGGAGCCGGCTCGGCTTCTCGAGCGAATAAAATTTGATATGTCACGATGTTATATTGATTAATGTTCATTAACGTTGCAGGTCACGATGGCACCAAAATGCCATCTAGCTTTCACCCCTGCCTCTCAGCGGGTTACGCGCAGTTCAGCATTCCGAGGAGCAGTCGAAGCATACTCTATCCACCTCGGTATCAGACTGCTCAGGGACCTTCACCATCGGCATCTACTCCACTGATGATATCTACTCCACCGACAGCTGAGCCTCTACCATCGCAGGCATCTGAGTGTACATTTTTATTATATTAGTATAATTTATTTTTTATATAGTATTTGTACACTTATATATTTGTATAACGTATTTGCATTGCAGGTGCATCATCCAGTCGGATATTTCATGGTCCCACACGTATGGCACGTATGAAACCGTCCAACATCATGGTATGAGCAGTATGATGTGAAGAGGACCGCTAGATCAGGTGGGAGACCGCGTGGAAGATGCATTTCTTTTTTGGAGTGCTTGTGAGACAGTCGGACATCATTCCCATAAAGCCCAGAGACTGACGTTTGATGGATACTGCCATTAGGGACCGGATATAGGAGGAGATATGGGTAAGTACGCGCATCTTAGTTATATTTATGCATTTTATATGTTTACACGATATATGTTTGATTAGAATAATTTTGTAACTGATTTTTGATAAATTTGTGCAGAGGAGGTACGATTTTTTCGATCATGAAAGGGCTCAAGATGATCGATTGAAGAAGATCGGGGAGTTATACCAAGGTTAAAAGGTCAAGCTCCATAGAGGATGGCTTGAGCATCGACGAGACACTTTGGAGGAGCTTGTTCCTTAGATATAGGACTGTCCTCTGAGTCAGTGGGAGAGGATGGTTAGATACTAAAAGAGCCAGGAGTTCGAGATAAAATTCCTAACTTTTGAATTTTTTAATATGCTTAAAATTTTATTTAAATATTTTTTAAATATTTATTATTTATTTGAATACTTGTTAGACTACCTTCCGTCAGAACCGGAAGAATTGTGCAGCACAGAAGTATACGCACACTCTAGGCTGCGAGTCTATGGCCAGTCATGTGCATAGAGACGTAATTAATTCTAAATTTTACTAGATAAATTAAATTCATATTTTTTATCAGTTTTTTGATAAATTTATTCTTTATTATAGCTGATGAGAGATGGAGTGATGCCTAGCCGTAGCGAGATCTTTCGATCCAGTCATACGGGTAAGACGAGCAGGCGATGAACGCCGCGATCGAAAGTATTTTTATAAGTATTAAATATATTAGTATATATGATTAGTATTATAGTATTTCTTATAAAATTTTATTTTAATTTATAATTACATGATCAGTTAGATGCGCTCACGAGTGAGGGCTTGGATACCTTTGGGCCCCATGACCATCTGTCTTAGGTCTTGAGGCCTAAGCACTCTGGGAGGATCCGATGCAGGCCCGGACACACGCTGACGATCTATTGGTCCAAGACGAGCGTCTCCTCATAAACTTCTGGTGTTGTCAGTTGGGAGAAGCTTGAGGAGGCATTGGCACGGGCAGATCATGCTGCGACACAAGCAGATTGGGCTGAGAAGCACGCATCTCATTTGGAGGGCATCGTGAGAGATATGATGTCGATGCTCAATACGCGTTTTGGAGTCACAGGCTTCGAGGATATATTGGCCCACATTTTAGCTTCAGCTCCGGCTCCAGCTCCAGCTCCCGGTGACGACGACGACGACGACGATGTAGATTTAGGAGATTTTTGATGTATTTTATTTTTTTTGAAAAATATTATAATAAATTTTATTCGGTAATAAAATTTTAGCATTTCAGAATAATTTTTGCATTTATTATATTTTCTTATGTTATATATCTATATTTATCAAGTAAAGTATATAAAAATAAAAATTTTATTTTATTTATTTATTCAAGATCTACGGGAGCGGTTTTATAATTGCTGCCATATCCGTGCCAACCGCTGCCATAGGTCCGGTGCCAACTGCTATACTAGACCTATGGCAGCGGTTAAGAAATCGCTGCTATAGATTATCTTTGGCAGCGGTTATGTAATCGATGCTATAGATATTCTATGACAGCGATTACATAACCACTGCGATAGATCGATCTATTACAATGATTTATAAATCGCTGAAATAGATAATCTATGACAGTGGTTCTAACTATCACTGCAACAATCACTACCATAGAGCTACGACGACGGTCATAGTAGCAGCAATTTTTTGGGCTACGGCAGCGGTTTATAACCGCTGCCGTAGCCCTTTTTTGTAGTAGTGCTCGTTGGATTCTGTTCGTCATTCTGGATCTTGCTATGGGCTTAATGTGGAAGAATTCAAGGTATTTTTTTTAACAATCTCCACTTCGACTCGATATTCAGTCTCCACCTATCCAAGAGTTCATCTAGCACCCCCATGTCTTGGGGCAATCGCCTATTGATCATGGATGGACAAATATGGGAGTCGAGCCAGGCCACTCGATCCTACCTCCATCAACTACTGTGATCCGCCTAACCTGAGATTTGCTCGGGGTAACCTCCTGCGATAATAGGAACTTCACCTTGCGACATTGCATGTCGTCCTCCCGAGTCTCTCGTCCCGTGCCCGATCCTTCTCTACCTAGAGCTTCACCTCATACTGGGCTCCCTAACATAAGGTAATGTTCTCCATACTTTTTTTCTTTAAATATCACCCTACTGTCGTGTATGACCTTCAGGATTCCTCCATCAGCTTTCCATCTGAAGCCGGTTGAATCCAATCTACTCAATGAGATTAGATTTTTCTTAAAATTGAGTATGTATTAGACCTCATGCAACTTCTTCACCATTCCATCATGGAACTTCATGCTGACCGTCCCGCTGCCCTTGATCTCACAGCTCGATCCGTCTGGTAGAAACATAGTGCCGTCACCGATCTCCAGGAAGTCAAACATCTCTTCTCTATAACATACATGATGGAAACAAGCAGAATCCATAATCTACTGGGAGGAAGAAGTAGATACCTCATCAGAAACTAGAAGGACATCATCACTGCCTTCTGTATCGCTACTGGCCACGGCCATAATAGCCCTTATACGATCCTTGAGTTGTGGGCAATTTTTGACTCGATGCCCCAACTCGTTGCACCTATAGCATCTGATCTTGCTTTGGTCCTTTATTTTGGACCTGGATCGTCCTCCTCGTGATCTTCTGCCGCTCCGTCTACTGTCTCTTGCTCCTTCAGAAACTGTCAAAGTTGAGCTGCCGCCATCTGAGCTCAAAGCTGGGTTCTCCCTCCTAAGAACTTCGTTCTGGAGTATCACTACGGTGACCTCGTCCATCTTGATGGTGCTCTTCCCCACTAGAAGAGCAGTCATCAAGGACTCATACGAAGGAGGAAGTGATGCTAGCAAGATCAATGCCCTGGTCTTCTCTTTAACTTTTTTACCAATGCTGAGGAGGTCAATGATGATCTTTTGGAAGCTGGACAGATGCTCCCACATGCTCTGGCCTTTGTCTATTCATAGTCGATAAAACTACCTCCAAAAGAAGAGGATATTGGTGAGGGACTTCGTCATGTACAATTCCTCGAGCTTCGACCACAGCGCCATCGGAGAAGTCTCACCAAGTACATGGATCACCATATTATCTGCTAGGTATAAGTGGATCGTTCTCACTACCTGCATTTGGATCCGCCTTCAATCCTTCACCTCTTTGATGGCTGGCATCTCATCGTACAAGAGAGCATCGATCAAATCATGTTGGATGAAAACATCCTTTACCCTTGCTTGCCACAAGAAGAAAATTATCCTTTCTATCAAATCTGTTGATCTCTACCTTGATTTCGCTTGTCTTCTCCATATTCTTCAATCTTTATCACTATTGTTGCAATCTGTACTCTGGTACTATCTGGGCTCTAATACCAATTGTTGAAAGTATCAACACGCTTTGATACCACTTATTAAGGATCTTGTACCAGCGGATTGCAACAGAAAGAAAGAAGAAAACCAAGACGAGAACAATCAAGTACGTGGATCAGCCTAAAGGCTCGCCTCCATGGGGTATGTAGAACTTCACTATGAAAAAGAAAGAGATATAAGAGGAGATTACCCACTCTCAACTCACGTATACAATCCTCTCAACAAGAAGTTATTCTTACCAAACTCTCTCTTGAAGACCTCCTAAAATGATCGCAGTCTATCGCCTAGCTATCTGTCCGAAGCCCCTGCTCCTATTGTCGCTAGCGTCCTTCTCTCTGCTCCAATCGTCTCAGGCTCTTTCAAATTCACCGAGCCACATCTTCTATCTTAAGTCACGGCCCTTCTGCCAAGCCACACCTTCTACTTTTCTCGGTCTACTGCTTAAATAACCACGGTCACAGTCCAAAATCCAAGCAAAAATGGAGAAGGATCGTGCGTAGTCCGCATGGAGAAATGACTCCCCCGCATGTCTGTGAGGCCGCCTAGGCCCAGGCCGCGCCCCCCCATGTGTGCGCCTGGCCTGGGCTGCACCCATGCATGCCCGACCTAGGCCGCACGCTCATGGGCCTACCAACCGTGGGCCTCACATTGACGATTCATCGAATACTTCGTATGCTTCTTTCGCACGTATCTTCGCCATCCGGTCTCCGATTGAGATGTTCTTGAGCTCGATGGACTCCGTTCGTCGTTCTGGACCTCGCGATGGGCTTAATATGAGAGAATTTGAGGCATTTTTCGACAACCGTGGTAATTGCAATGCCGAGTTGTCCACAGTAGTCATGCAGGGGGTTGGGAGATGGTTGAGAGAAGGAGCAATCAGAGGAGGCCACGTGGATATAATCCGTTTTGCAGTGATGGTGGGATAGATAAGTGTGGGATCATGAGTTGGGGATGCACAGAATCGGCCAATGGACGATGTGATTGTTGGATAAGTGGATGCAAAAAGAAGTCGAGGATCCTCAGCGCCCAATAGACAGATCATATTCTCTCCCCAACTCAACCCGAGCCCAAACTTACTGAAGTTGATAATGTGGTGACACCAGGTGTTGCTGATGGTTTGGTAAATTGGATGCCCCCTCCCCATGGTTGGTTAAAGGTAAATTTTGATGGGTCCGTGAAGAATGGTAAAAAGGCTTATGCTGGTTTCATCATTCGAGATCACTTTGGATTTTGGAAGATTACTTTGTGCTGGTGCTCATGTTTTCTTTTCATCCTCTGTTCCTTTCACTGGACTTCGGGCAGCATGGGAAGCTCTGAAGTTGGTTTCACTAATTGGGCTCATCCTTCCATCATTCTTGAGGATGATTCTCTCACAGTGATCCGATGGCTTTCAAAGAGTTCTCCGAACTTCTCATCTTATCCATTGATCAAAGAGATTTTGGTTCTGTCTTCTTCTTTTCATCGTTGCTCTATTTAGCATATATTCAGATAGGGGAATCTCATGGTGGATTAGTTGGCAAATTCTTGTTCATCTTTCGACATTTTTTATACCGCTCAGCTTCGCCCGGAGTTGGCGTTGTTATTAGCTGCTGATGCTCGAGGATTGTGTTATCCATGCCCCTCCTTGAGATCTACCTGGATGTTCTTTTATGCTTGTCTTATATTTCTGTTTTATCCTTTTTGTCCAAAAAAAAAAGGAAGATGAATGGTAGGACCATTTTGGAGTGGTTTGGAAACTCGAAAGGTTGGTTTGGAACTTTTAAAGTTGAGAGGGTGTCCTTAGGACACTCCAATATCGAGGGAGTGTCAATACAATTTTTCTTTTTAAAAATTTTCTTGGATGGTCTGTGAGAAGTTTCTCCAACTCCAACAAAGAACCTTCTTTATGATGGAGTACATCGAGCGGTTCAATGAGATCACTATAAGGTGTTAGTTACCAACTATAAATACTAACTTGCTGATAACAACATCTTTTTCACCCTAACATTGAAGTTGAGTTGGCTCTCTATCAACCAGGTTGTGGACACCCACTTTAAGTCCTTTTGTGCCATCTGGGAGTGGATTTTCTATGCCAACCTAATTTCTATAAGACTTTTCAAGTTGCTTGTAATATCTCGGAATATCGTATCGGACTGAATCATTTGGTACACCCTATATTGAGCCAGACTGGTGGAGAACCGATCCAATTTGGCTCTTTTTTTTGGTAAATTCTTTGAATCATATCGAACCGTTCGGTTCGATATGGTACGGATCGATATCGGATAGTTTGGTTTAGTATAAAATGGTATAGTATTGGTATAGAATGGTACGTATCGGTACGATATAGTTTTTTTTTTACTATTGGATGAATTTTTTTTATTTTTTTATTCATGGTATGGAGCGATATGATATGGTATGGTATGGTATGATACCATATCATACCATTCAATAACTGATATGGATTGTGATATCGAGACTGCAGATCTTACTCACACATTTAAATAGGTGGAAATGTAAGCCAACAAGATCATCGTGCGTGTCTTCCAGAGCAACCTATTGCCAAGAAGAGGTACTCCACGAGTCCTCGTAATAGTTGAAGCCTAGAAACACTGATGACAATACCTGATTTTTTTTTTTTGTTTTTAATAATGAGAGGGGCATGATAAGTGCCACCTATTTATTCTTTTAGAATCGAGTGATTACAACAGGATTCTACAAATGGGGGTGTAACGATGACCGAAACATTTAGTAACATGTTGTGAGGCCATTACAAGAGAAAAAGCATAACCGCAATAAATATAGAGTCTGAAGCAATCAGTCTAAGAGAGAGAGATTATGCAACGGAGATTGATTGAGGCTATGTTATAGCAGTAGATTGGGAACTCAAAGATCAGCAGTTGATGGTGAAATGGCCCTTTGGAAGTAAATGGATTCCAGCAAATGGATTTCTTCTACATCAGAGTTCAGATGCTTAGTTCTTTCTATAAATAAATTCATATGGTTGGACAAAGTGGAAGCTCGAGGTAAGAAAAAGAAAGGAAATGAACATTGAGAATGAATCATAGCCTTCTTTGTATGCCTCCGACTTTTCTCCAGGTTCGATTGATGTTAGCAAGGGCCGGATTTTTGCATTGCACCAACCACTCATTGAAGGAGTTCAAAGCGACATTGGCAACTGAGACCAAGGAGGAGGACTTGAGGAGATGTATTCGAGCATTGCATTCCTTCCAACACGATCATGCAACAGCTACGATCAGCATAAGAATCAATGACTGGAGGTTCTTACAGAAGTTTCTGATTATCCAAACTAGATATAGATATTTGAATGAAGAATGAGTGTGGAGCACTACTAATTCTCCACAAACAGCTTTCCAAATGCTTGAAAAAAATGGGCAGTTGGAAAGAAGATGATCAATAGATTCCGGAGTGCTAAAGAGAATGGGAAGACTCCAAACAATGGGCGTGAATCTACATTTAATTCCAGTGGAGTTTATAAACTGATGCAGAGAATTGGTTAAAAATTTAGCACTACTTTGTTGCATCCACAAAATCCTGTCTTCTTCATGATTCAAAGTGAGGGAGTCTAGCAATGCTTGCAGCTACAAGAATTTTACTCTCGTGTTGGAGCAAATATTAGGGGTTAATCTCAACTTCCATTTTCTAGTTCTCCAATTAAAATATTCAGCAACCTTGCTATTTTTCTATCGATGAGAGTGAAAAGATCTGGAAACATGGTTTTCATGGTACATTGAACAGCCAATTGTGCCTCCAAAACAAGGTTTCATAACCGTTATCAACTTCATGCTGAATTCTATTCTTAAAAATAGGTAAGGCTCGAATTATATTCTTCCACAAACTAAAACATGATTGGTTTCCAGCTCATAGATAGTTTCTCCCTTCTACAGTATGCATCATAAACTTCATCCTTCAAGAGGCCATTTTCATTTGAAAGCAATCTCTAGCCTCATTTCGCAAGAAGGAGGTGTTTAGTTAGGATGTATTTGGTTATATTTTTTGATTTTTAATTTTTTATTTTTTAAGATATATATATATATATATTTTTTTTTGCTATTAAGCAAAAGCAAAAAAAAAAGCAAAAAATATGTTTGGTAATTATGTTGCCAAATATAGAAAAAAATATCCACAAAAAAGCAAAAAAAAATAAAGAATTCGAGAAATATCGCCTTTTCCTTGGGGCTTGATGATAATAGATAAGTCAAAAAGAGATTTCTCCACTTATCAAGAAGAAAGCATAGTATTAACATTGTTCGGGCTCGTTGGCTAAACAGATGGAGGGCGAGAACATAGAAGAAGGGAGAGAGAAGAGGACAGGGAGGTGAAGAGCGAGAGAGAAGAGTTTGGAAAGAGAGGGAGAAGGGGGCGGGGAGGTGAAGAGCTCACAAGGGAGAAAGGTTCGGGCTCTTTACTTTTTGGTTTGACATTTTAGACGTAAAAAAGCAAGTTTTAGAAAGCAAAAAAAGGAAGAAAAATAAGTTTGGAAAAGCAAAAAATTTTTATTTTGCATATAAAGTAATTATTTTAATTTTTTTTAGTTTTTATTTTTTACTTTTCACGGTGTTAACAAGCATTGCTTTTTGATTTTTATTTTTCAAAAATCAAAAAAAAAAAATTTTAATGGCCAACCAAACTTCAAGTCCCTCTTCTTTCTCTCGTAAACAAGTAGTCTTTCAATTGACTTTTTAAGAGACTCCATTTTTTGAGGCAGTGTCATTCCAAAGAAAGGATCATCTATATGCATCAATCTTCTTCACGATCCACAAAGAGAGCTTGAAAAAAGAGACATGTAGTAGTATAATGGAAGAGAGGTGAGTACAACATTCACCAATTGGTGAGTCAGCATACAAAAGAAAACAATTTGTCCTTCGAGGTGGCGAGTCTAGTTTCCATGTGATGTAGAAGCAAACTCCACTCAATTTTTGAGAGTTTTCTTCCCCTCAATGGTAACCCAAGGTGCTCAGTAGGAAGAGATTCAAAGGAATAGTTGAGACAAGAAGCAAATTCCTCACCAAAAGAAGTTTGCGAGATTATAGTAGAGATGGAGCTTTTTTGGTAGTTTATAGTAAGGCTGGAGGTTTGTTTGAAACAATAAAGAATGATCTTGAGAGCTGCTACGTATTCCTTCTTAGCATCAGTGAAGATGAGTGTATTGTCATCATATTGCAAAATTTTTGTGCCACCTCTAGTCCATTGATTGCCTAGATCTTCAAAGATACTTTTTGAAGCTGCCTTGTTAAGCATTTTATCGAGGAGGTCAACGGCAAGAATGAAGAGTAAAGGTGACAGTGGATCATTTTGTTTGAGGCCATTTCTGTGAAAGATCTAATCACCAATTTCGCCATTTATGGATGCAACTTTGGAAGAGCATAGGATGTTCTGAATCCACCCAATCCATTTAGAGGAAAAGTTGCATTTTGTCAAGACTTTTAGAAGATAGGAAGAATGACCATCAAAAGCTTTAGAGAAGCCAAAGTTGCAAATTACCCCATCTGTAGAAGATAGTTTAGAATGGTGGATGATCTCCATGGCGTAGCGAAAGTTGCCTAAGATAGATCTGCCCTTGATATATGCAATTTGTGCTAGATGAATCAGAGTATCAAGAAAAGATTGCAGCCTATTAGCAAGAAATTTTTTAGCATTTTTAAGCAACCGTGAACAAAGCTTATAGGCAAAAGATTGGATATTAGTCTTGTCGCTTCTTAAGGATTAGAGTAAGAGGGACATAATTAATCCTAGCCAAATTAGTGTAGGATTCATGCAATTGGTTGAAGAAAGAATAAGGTCACCAGGAGCCATAAGTGTTGGAAGAAACACGTGGTGAATCCATCGTGACTGGGCTCTTATCTCCTTTGAAGCTAAATGTTGGGGGATGTTACTTCTCTGCCCGACTCACTAGCATTGCAACCAATTGATTACCGATCTCCGATGGATGCCCACCAACATAATAATGGAGAAGCCGATGCATTATCATCCGATGGACGTACAGTTCGACAAAATCGACTAACCATCGATCGAAAATTATCTGGACAGCTGTCAATCGCTCTTTCTCGAAGTCATCCGATCGATTATTGTTCGGTCTCAAGTCTTCTGACCGACCGACGATCGATTGGCCTAATATCAACCAACCGACCGGCATAAAGTCAGCTGACCAACCGATGAGTAGTCGGTTTTAAATTAATCGGTCGGCCGACGAGAGCTTTCCAAACAACCTATCCGACTTTCGATCGACCTTTCAAAATCACCCCCGAAAAGAGTGGGCCACGATGATTAGTGGGTGATTTTAACTACTCACCCATGATCACACTACTCCGAAAAAAGAGGGATCCACGTATCAGGCAGTTATCACTCCGATACCTATAAAAGAGAGATAATCTGGCCAGTCAAAAGGGGAGGCTAAGAGCAAACTTCTTTTTCTTATTTTTACTTTCTTGTTCGATCAGTTCATCCCTCTAACTTAAGCATCGGTGGATTTCCGTCGGAGCCAACTCCGGTCAGTGTGGACTTTTCTTACAGGTCCCTCGGCATTCAACCACAGGTGCGGATGGATTGACCGCAACAGATTGGTGCGCCAGGTAGGGGGAGGAGATCAAGAATTAAAAACTTTCTAAATGGCAAAGACTCGTGCTCAAAACCCGTCCAACTCTGCCGGCCAGTCATTTCGGTGAGAAACACTCCTCCTTCCACCATCGTTAGTGGCGGAACCAAGCTCTTCGCATCCAACAGTCACGACGAACTTGCAAGTCCAACAACTAGCTGCGTTGACGCAGTAGGTCTGAATGCTGATGGAAGCTGTTCACAGCCTCCAATAGCAACCGCATGCAGCGGCGGAAGGTCCAACGATGCAAACTATACCATCTAGGCACAACCGCCATATCTCAAGATGCTCTGCCACCCCTTCACCGAAACAACCATCTTGATATTTTCACCAGACGGAAACCCCATCACCTTGCCGTTCACGAAGAGATATCCATCGGTCACAACGTTCCATTTCCCCATCCACTAATTGGAATCAGCATAAGGAAAAACGATCTTGGAACTCGACCACCTCCTCTTCCACTAGTTCTTCGGGAGGATCGATGCCTGAAAAATCTCATCGATGATGGCTCGACGATTATGAGCAAAAGCTCAAAGAAATCGACTGATGGCTGGCCCGAATCTAGGAGGACATAATAGGAGGGTCCTCCGACAGTCTCCATGTCTAGACCGCCCCTCCTTTCTCCTCGTACATCTTGAAGGAATCAATTTTATCACGATTCAAGATGCCACAAGTAGAGCCGTATGACGGCTTCACCGACCCAGTTGATCATCTTCAGAGTTATAAGACTCTCATGATGATTCAAGGGGCGAATGACACCCTCATGTGCATAGGCTTTTCGGCCACTCTTCGAAAAGTAGCTCGAGCCTGGTACTCCAAGCTTCAGTCGAGAAGCATCGACTCTTTTGAGCAGCTTGAAGACTCGTTCGTGGCTCACTTCAGTACTAGTAGGAGGATGCCACGAACTTCAGATACCTCTTCTCGATCAAACAAGGAGAGGAAGATACTTTTCAGGCCTTCGTGGCATGTTTTAATGCCACCACGCTCGAGGTCCAAAATCTTAATGAAGATGTGGCCATCTTAGCCATAAAACAAGATCTGCGAGGCTCTCAATTCACTTATTTGCTAGACAAAAACCATCCTCGGACCTATGCTAAGCTCTTGGAGCATGCGAATAAGTATATACGCGCGGAAGAAGGCACTTCTGGTTGGCGCCAATCGAACGAAAAAGATTAGAAGAAGAAAAAACAGCGAAAGAATGACGTTCCTACTGGGCTGAATCAGACGGCTCCAAATAGAGAAACAGTCTTCTCCCGACCGAATCCGGTATCGACTAACATGAAAAGTTGGTACGATACTTATACTCTCCTTACCACACTGCGTGCGCAAATCTTGATGGAGATTGAAGGGGAGAATTACCTTCGCCGATCCCTGCCAATGAAAAATTGAGGGAAGGACAAAAGGAAATATTGTCTATTCTATCGCGACTACGGCCACAACATCGAACAGTGCTTCCAATTAAAGGATGAGATTGAAGCTTTCATCCGACGGGGACTTCATGCCAAATACCGACTAGATCGTCCAACTCAACCCCATGATGATCAGCCACCAGCATCAGAAGAGGTTCAGCAAAATCGACTAACTACTGGGGTGATCAACATGATTTCTAGTCGATCAAGAGCTGAGGCAGCAACATTTGAAGAAGGATCGACCAAGAATGATGGTTCGATGAACTTATCTCTTTTTTGAATGATAATGTAAGAGGAGTTCAAACTCCCCATGATGATGCTGTCATCATCTCAGCGACGATAGCAAACTATGATGTAAGAAGAATCCTCGTCGATAATAAAAGTTCAACCAATGATTTGTTTTACTCTGCTTTTTCCTAAATGAAATTATCGATGGAACGCCTCCAAAGAGTTCCTATCCCTCTAATTGGATTTATAGGAGATGCCATCGATATTGAGGGAGAAATAGATCTTTCATTGATCATGGGGGCAGAACCTCAACAAAGCACTGTAATCTTAACTTTCATAGTCATTAGAGTCCCGTCGGCATATAACGCTATACTCGGACGACCAGGACTCAATGTCCTTAAGGCAATAGTATCGACATATCATTTATTGATCCGATTTTCAACCAATGCTGGAGTCGGAGAGGTGCGAGGTGACCAACAAATCACTCAACGTTACCTCGTAATTACTGCAAAGGAGAATAAGCCAGTAGGCTCTTCACCATTAGAAAGACTTGATCAATGGAAAGATGAAAAGTGAGATGAACCGATCGAATGGTTAATCTCCATCCTGCTGTAAGAGAGCGACCCGACTAAGGCCGTATAGATTGGGTCGCACCTTCAGACGATGGAGCATGAACGGTTGGTTCGGTTGCTAAGGGCTAGCGTCGATATATTTGCTTGGTCGACAACCGACATGCTAGGCATACCTCTAAAAATAATTACTCACCGACTGAATGTTAACCCAAATGTTAAGTCGGTGAGATAGAAAAAGCGACCATTCGCTCTTGAGCGACAAAAGATCATCCACGAAGAGGTAGACAAACTCCTCATGGTGGACTTTATTAGAGAGACCTATTACCTCGATTAGCTTGCCAATGTTGTCATGATGAGAAAAGCCAACGAAAAATGACGTATTTGCATCGACTATACTAACCTAAATGAGGCATGCCTGAAGGATAGTTTTTTACTCCCGAAGATCGATCAGCTGGTCAATGCAACATCGAAACATCAGTTTTTGAGCTTCATGGATACTTTTGTAGGCTACAACCAGATCCAAATGGCATCCAAAGATGAAGAACATACTGCCTTTATTATAAACAAAGAAATTTATTGCTATAAAGTTATGCCATTCAGACTTAAAAATGCAGGAGCAACCTACCAGCGGTTGGTAAATAAAATTTTCAAGCCACAAATTGGACAAAATATGAAAGTATATGTCGACGATATGTTGGTAAAAAGCACTCAAAGACAAGATCATTTTTGAGATTTAGAAGAGACTTTCGACACACTCCGACGACACCGGATGAAACTAAATCCAATCAAATGTGCCTTCAGAGTTACAACCAAAAAGTTTCTTGATTTTCTTGTTTCGCATTGAGGAATTAAGATAAATCTCGAGAAAGTAAAGGTGATCATTGACATGAAGCATCCAACTTCAAAGAAAAAAGTGCAACAGCTCAATGAAAAAATTGTCGTGCTCAATTGATTTATCTCTAAGTCTGCTGAAAGATGCCTTCCTTTCTTTAAAACTTTACAGCAGACTAAAGATTTTTCATGGACTGACGAATGCCAACGATCCTTCGAAGAGCTGAAGAAATACCTGATGACTTCTCCATTGCTCATCAAGTCGGTGGAAGGAGAACCTCTATACTTATACCTAGCCACGTCCAGCAAAGCTGTTAGTTCGATTTTGGTTAGAGAAGATAAAAGTTGGGTGCGGCATCCTATATACTATACAAGCAAGGTACTCCATAATACTAAAATCTGATATTCAAGGGTGGAGAAGATGATCTATGCCTTGATTATTTCAACATAATGGCTTCGTCCCTACTTCCAAACCCACACAGTGCATGTTTTAACTGACCAACCTCTAAAGTCGATTCTGTATTGACCAAATACCTCAGGTAGAATGGCAAAATGGACAATAAAGCTCAGTGAATTCGACATCCAATATTGCCCTCGTCCATCAATGAAAGTTTAGATTCTGACCGATTTCATCATCGAATGTACCATTTTGGAAGGCAAGCCCGATCAAGCAGAAATAACTCACAAGTCGGTAGGGAACACCCCTGAAATTGGTCATAAATCAGCTTGGGTGTTACATGTCGACAGAGCATCCAATGCTCTCGAAAGTGGTGCGGGACTCATTTTGACAAATGTCGATGGAATAGTCATCGAATACGCCCTTCGATTTAATTTTAAAGCCTCAAACAATCAAGCCGAGTATGAAGCTCTTTTGGCTGGCTTGAAAATTGCTAGGGAGCTTGGTGTTGAAGAACTAAAAATATTCACTGACTTTCAACTCATCGTAGGATAAGTTAAAGATGACTTCAAGGCCCGCGATCCGACAATGCAAAAGTATTTAGAGAACGTCAAAGATCAAACTCCTATCTTCAAATACTTTGACATCACACACATCCCTAGAGCAGAGAATGCTCGGGCTAACGCACTCTCCCGACTCACCGTCACCACTCCTAATGAGCTAGGCCGAACCTACATTGAATACCTCGACATGCCAAGTGTCGAAAGGATGGAAGAGATATTATAAATCAATGACGAGCCGAGTTGGATGGATCCAATCATCAAGTGCCTAGTCGAAGGGATCCTACCCAACAATCCATCTGAAGTGAAATGTTTAAGATGGATGGCTTCGCAATATGTTATAATGGATGGACGACTCTACAAGCGGTCTTTCTTTCTTTTGTTGCTAAAATGCCTAGGACCTTTCGATGCTGACTACGCACTTCGTGAAGTCCATGAAGAAATCTGTAGAAACCATTTAGGGGGCAAGTCCCTCGCCTATAAGATCCTTCGATAAGGATATTATTGGCCAACAATTTAGAAAGATGCAACTGAATTTATCCAAAAATATGAGTCATGCCAAAGGTACGCAAATATCCAATGCCAGTTGGCGACAACTAACATCGATCGTGGTCCCATGGCCGTTTGCACAATGGGGGATCGACATACTTGGTCCTTTTCCTCCGACATCTGGTTAGAGAAAATTTTTAGTTGTCGTCTTTGATTATTTTATGAAATGGGTAGAAGCTGAATCTTTGGCGCAAATTATCGAAAGTAAAATGGAGGATTTCATTTGAAAATCTATCATCTATAGATTCAGACTCCCACATATAATTATAATCGATAATGGCCAATAATTTGATAATAAAAAATTTAAAGACTTCTGCACGACATACCACATCGTGCACAAGCTAACGTCTGTCGATCATCCACAGTCAAATAGAGAAGCAAAAGTTACGAATCAAACAATCTTCCATGATTTAAAAATATGGCTCAATGAGGCCAAAGATCTTTGGGTGGAAGAATTACCTTTGATATTATGGGCATATCGAACCACTCCACGAGTCTCGATGGACGAATCTTTCTTTAACCTATCGTATGAAATTGAAGCAATGATACCTATGAAAGTTGGACTACCATCGATGAGAGTAAAAAAGTATGATGAATCAAATAATTTGGATCATCGAAGGACCGATCTAGATCTATTATATGAAGTTCGACAACATGCATAACTCAGAATGGCTGCTTACCAACAGCGAGTTGCAAGATAGTATAATAGAAGGATTAAATCGAAAGAGATTCGCCCGAGGGACTTAATCTTATGGAAGGTAAAAGTATCCAAGCCACTAGACCAAGGAAAGCTATCCCCAAATTGGAAAGGGCCCTATCGAGTGATAGAAATCGTTCGACCTAGAGCATATCGACTCGAAACACTCGATGGAGTTGAAATCCTCTAAACATGAAATGCTGATAATCTTAAAGTGTACTATCAATAAGAATAACTCCATATACTTTGAACAAATTTGAAAAATAAAATTTTTTATAAAGTCCTCTGCAAAGATGTTTTCCTCATGATCAACGATCGGTTGACTGATGTATTAGTCGATTGAAAATCGGACAAATTGACCTGACGAGAACTAAAAAAAACTCAAAAGCAAGGAAGGACAATTCGATCAATTATCTGCCGGTCAAACAATACAACTGACGAACTATCGACATTCTTTCACTCAATAAAGTTTAACAACCGATCGATAAAGGATGATTGACAATCAATGTCTCGATAACCTTCGATCGGATATCTCGAACAGACTGCATGATCGGCTTCCTACAGCAAAACAGCCAACCAATTGTTTGACCGACAAATGATGTCAATGCATAACTTCTTTACAAATGATGAAGAAATAAAAGCATGAATCTTTTGGTTGTGAACTAGTTGGTTTGCCCCGGCTAGTAAAAAATATAATCCTAATCAATTTGGCCATGGCCAAATTGAAGGACGTTTGGCTCGCACCCAATTGTCATATGCTCCTGCGAATTGATCAAGCATCGGACGGTAAAAAATCAATTAAAGTTTGGTTAGAAATCGATCCTTGGTCGGCTTAAACCCGATTACCAAGCACTTCGATTCAATATGAGTTGATAAAAATCGACTAAAAGTTGGTTGAAAAAAAAAAAAAACCAACTCAGGGTTGGCTTGTCCTCGACCTATGAATATCTCAATGAATGACTAAGTTTTAACTAGTTAAAAATCTGACTTTAAGTCGGTTTAAAAGCCAGCCGATGGTTAGTTAAATAAAATTGATAGAAGAACGGTCAACAATTTCTCAGTCAAAGTATTCATGATTGTAACGGAATACAAGTTTGCATAATAGTAGGCAAATAAAATTTTCATTACTATAAAAAGTTACAAATGGACCCTTAGTCCTTACAAAATGTTGAACTATAAGTTCCAAAAGACAAACAAAGGTATAAGTTTATTCGATGACTACCTGCTCCGAAGGATGATTGGGACTGGTTTCAGTTTCAATCATCAGTGCAGCATCCGTTGGCTGGGCGATACCAACCAGAGTAGTCCCTTGGCCCTCCGATGGAGCTTCTAAGACCAGCTGAAGATCCGACATATCTTCAGGAGGTGCAGCAACACTCGACTCAACAGCGAGAAGATCTTCATCCATTGGACCCATAGGCGATCCATCGTCTCCTCCCTCTTCCTCTTCTTCAGCACCAGGGATGATGATGCTACTGAGGTCTAGGTCAGGAAAGAGCTGCTGAACAACATCCCGATCATCGCCAAACCTGATCCAATCGGAAGCTTTACTTTCTTGAAGGATCAAGGTCTTCAAGTCGGACGAGGCCTTAAATCCCTCGACACCCAGCTCTTTCGCCCGATCGAGGTCCTCCCACAGAACTTGGATCTTCACCTTGGTCAAAGACGCCTCTTCGTCGGTAGATTGCCATTTTTGATGAAAATCCTCCACCTCTTTGGCCCAATTATCGTGATCTTTCTTCAAGTTTTCCACCACGCATTTCTTCTTTCTCGTGCGGCTTTTCTGGGCCTTCACCTCCTCCTGAGTTGACTTGAGGTTGGATAGGACCGACTCAAGTTCGGACCTGACCGACCCAAGCTCGACCCTAAGACAAGAGACTTCATCGGACAGAGCATTCTCTCGAGCGGCGGCGTTGATCTGCAACCACTCCAACCGATGGACCGCTAAGTCACGTTCAGCGCTTGCGGTCAACACAGAATCGAAATACGCACACTGAAGATCAGCCATCTTGCGACAGGCCGACTCAAGTTCAGCCATGTTGTGAGCCCACTGTTCAAAGAAAACAAAGAAAATTAGGGAAAAAAAAAGGAGGATGTGAAATAAATGGCCGACTTATCCCAATCAAAGTCGGGTAAAATGAGTCGAATAATTTTGCTAAAGTCTGACTCTTCCTGGCCTCCTGATTAGTTAGGAGAAGAATGGTGCAAACCAAGTTTCTCACCAGCTGATGATCAGAAAGAGCCAACCCACCTTCTGGAACCTGAACGTCAATTTGTTCAAAGTCCGTATACCCACGACCAGAATTGTTGCTTCCAATAGGAGCAGAAGAAGCCGATGCTTTTTCTTTTCCTTTGGCAGACGATTGTTCGGCTAGTGCCGACATACTCTCGGGTGTGGAATGGGATGGTGCGCACCTCCGACGGATCAAAGTTGATCGTGGAATGGATGCAGCAACAATCGGCTGAGCTTCCGACGTAGGAGCAGTAGTCGGCATGTCAATAATAATGACATCTTTCTCTGACCATGTGACGGTCAGAGGGGCTTCAAAAAATGCAGCAGCCATCGGAGCACATAGAGCAATGATGGGAGGTGCTACCGATGGTACATCAGCAAAATTGAGGATGATCGAAGGGCCAGTCGCTCGATTCTTCTTTAGTACGTGCGATGAACTGGCACCAAGTGCTTTTCTCTTTCGAGTAGCAAATTGGCAAACTTTCTCTAAAGAAATCCCTAGAGGAAGATGCATCCCTACAAAACCAAATAACAAAGCAGCTTAATGTCGGAAGTCGATTGAAGGAAAGAGAATTCGAAGCTATAGATACAAATATACCTACGGACGACGTCGAACCAAGTTTGGCATTGTATAAGGCAGCTTCAGTAATTAAATATTTTTGTGGGAAGACTTTCATGTCTTTCAACCTAAGAAAATCCTTTTGATCAGTCGGGTCCATCCGATTGTTTTTATTTGGAAGGATATTCGGCTCCCCCCACATCGATGGAAAATCCCAAGGGGCAGAAAAAGAAACAAAGAAGAATTGGTTCTTCCAATCATGGATGGACGATGGAAGACCGATGCTAAAAGAAAGTCCCCTCCTTGGGGCGAAGAACCACCACCTGTCGGCCTTCGAATCGGGTCGAAAAGTAAAACAAGATCTAAACAAAGAAAGATGAGGGATCGTCGGAATTAGCCGACATAGAAGAAAAAAAGTTATCAAAAGTCAAATGAAATTCAGCGCTAATTGGGCCGGACATATCTGATAATAGTCAAAGACATTCCGAAGAAACTCTGGAATAGGGAACCTAAGGCCTGACCTAAGGTTTTCTAAATAAAAGGCTATAAAACCCGATGGAGGTGAGTTTACCTGACCGTCGGGATCGGAAGCCAACAGCCGAAAACCCTCGAGGATGTGATACTGATCGCAAAGCTACTCCACAATCGATATACTTAGCATAGATATTTTGGCTGCAGGACCATGCGACGAACTGCTATGAGTACTGGCCATGTAAATGGCTCGATAAAGTGAAATAAAAGAAATGAAAAGATGCCAAAGAAAAGGTTCAAACCTCAAACCTGAAAACTAAAAGATGAGAGAACAACCATTAAAAGTTACTGCTGTTGAAAGCGATAGAAGAAAAACCTTCAGGAGGGTCCAGTATATATAGGATCCACCGACGGTCTAGATACATGAAAGCCTCACCAGATGTTGACACGTGTCAGCCAAAAATCGACCAAACGTCAAATTCCTTAAGTCATGAGACTACTGATGGTGACCATTGAGATCCCTGAAGCATTGGACGGTAGCCTTATCGAATGTCGCAAAAACTATTAATGGTAGGCGATAGAACAAAATTCAAGGCGGAGCCACGTGTCAACCCCCTGCGTTCGGTGCATCAAGACAAAATGAGAAATCATTGCACCGGACTTGGGCGTGAGGGATAACTGTTGGGGAATGTTACTCCGTCCGACTCATTAGCATTGCAACCAACTAATTACTGATCTTTGATGAATGCCCACCGACACAACAATGGAGAAGCCGATGCATTACCATATGATGGGCATGCAGTTCGACAAAATCGACTAACCATCGATCAAAAATTATCTGGATAGCTATCAATCGCTCTTTCTTGAGTCATCCGATCGATTATTGTTCGATGTCAAGTCTTCTGACTGACCGATGATCGATCGACCCAATATCAGTTGATCGATCGGCATAAAGTCAGTCGACCAACCGATGATTGATCGGTCTTAAATTAATCGATCGATTGATGGGAGCTTTCTAAACAATCTATCCAACTCTCGGTTGGCCTTTCAAAATCGCCTTCAAAAAGAGCGGACCATGATGATTAGTGAGTGGTTTTAACTACTCACCCACGATCACACTACGCTAGAAAAAGAGGGACCCATGTGTCAGGCAATTATCACTCCGACATCTATAAAAAAGAGATAATTTGGTCAGTCAAAAGGGGAGGCCAAGGGCAAACTTCTTTTTCTTATTTTTATTTTCTTGTTCGACCAGTTCATCTCTCTAACTTAAGCATCGAAGGATTCCCGCCGGAGCCAACTCCAATCAGTGTGGACTTTTCTTGCAGGTCCCTGGACATTCAACCACAGGCGTAGGTGGATTGGCCGCAACACTAAATTCAATCATCTTGATTTCATCCATTAGGAAAGGTGCCTCAAGGTAGTTGAGATCATGCTAGGATGATGGATCAAGATCTTCTCAGTTAGGTTCCAAGGTTGGTGGTGTAAAATTGCCAAACATGCTCTCAAAAGTAGTCTTTGAACAAAATATCATTTCTATTAGTGATCTCCTTGCCATCTCATTCAATGTTGGTGATCTAGTTGTAATTTCTGTGGACATTAGCTGATTTATGGAAAAAAGAGTCTTGTTGTCTCCCACTACAAGCCATTTGATTTTTGCCCTTTGTTTCCAATAAATCTCTCCATTTTTGTAAATTCTATCCTATTTGCATTTGTCCCTAAATTCTTTTTCTAAAGAGGAGAGAGGGGACCTTTTTTTCTTCTTATCAGGCTTCTGAATAAGAGTGAGAAGCTTTGACTTTTTCATTCTAGCTGAGACTCTAATGGAGGTGGATCATAATTTGAAGGCATCATTCATAGCTTTTAATTTGCAAATTGAGTTTAGGATAGCATCATCAGTAGTATTATTAGAGTGCCAAGCCTAGTTAACCACATTTTCAATATCATGGCAAGTTAGCCAACTTCTATCAATACTAAGGGAAGGTCTTGTTCTAGGAACACTAATAAAAGGATTAGCATGATCAGAGTGAGAATTGGGCAAAGAATCCTTAATGATATTGGAGAAAAGATCATTGCAGTCAGAAGCTATCAAGAGTCTATCAAGTTTGGCTATAGTTGGAGAACCTCTATGATTATTCCATGTAAAATCATGAAGCTTGAGAGGTGTGATTGAGAAGATCTAATGAATGAGATGAAGGCCTTTGATATTTTTTAGCTAAGGAGCCTACTTCTTTCATATGACTTATAAATAGCATGGAAATCACCTCCAATAACCCCAAGGTCTAGGGATGAGGATGTAATCTACTTCAACTCTATCCATAATAGATTTTTTAATGCGTGCTCCATCGATTCATACATGGTGGTGAAAGTCCAACTCTCTGTTGGAAAATCGATAGTATACATGTTGATTTTTACTGATACATTAATCACAGTGGAAGAAAATTTAAAAATAATTTTTAAATCAAATCTAAGCATGCCAATCTAAATCATAACTATCTAGGATCATCTAACACGCATAAATAAATTATTCTACAGATCTAAAATTAAATACATGAAGAAAGAAGGTACACTTGTCGATTTTTTCTTCTCCTTTATCGAACCGGATCAATCTAATCTCTGAGGCTTCTATCATAGCCATGCAAGAACCACTGGTATCTATACAGAGCTCATCTCAATCAAAACTCCTAAACCTCCAAGGTGCTAGCTCCTTTGTAAGCTTCGTTATTCAGTTTGGATCTGAATCTATTTCTCTAAATAGATTCTTACAGCTTTCATGGATTGATCAAATCACCAAGAACAATCAAGAATTGTTCTTGATTTTCTTTTTCTTCTCTCTCAAAGGGATCTCTCTCTTCTCTCAGATCAGATCTGGAGGAGGGAGAGATGTAGGCACGGAAAGGAGGAATAAAGAAGAGAAGGGATGGCTACCATAAACTTGCGGCAACTAGGAAATAAGAAACCTCAAACTTCTGTGCCGCACGCCCACCCTTCTTGTTTATTTTTGTCACATAAAATAACCTGATATCCCATGCTTAAAATAGATAAAGATATGGTTGCAATATCTAGGGTTTATCTCTTATCAAATAAGAGTCCTAGTCTATCAAGGAAATAAGGTGGCGCTTCATCTAGATCCTAAAAACCCTCATGCACATGCTCCAAAGGAAATCAGCATGATTTTCAATGCCCCAACTTCTTTCTAGTTGGCCAAGAGAAGAGAGAAGCCCAGAGGACCTGGGCTCTGATGGTTAAGGTCAATTGAATTTAAATTAGATCCAAATCTAGCCCAACTTGAGCCTGAATCGAATCATATTCGAAAGGTTGTCAAATATGAACTAATCAAGTCTGAAATCCAAATCTAATCGATTAGGATTATTGAACCCAATTAATATTAAATTAAATTAAAGTCAAATTAAATTAAATTAAATTAAAATTAATTAAAATATAATTTATATTTTAATCAACTCCTAATTAAATTATAATGCTTTTAATACAGTCAGCATGCTAACAATTAGCAGCTATCAAATCTATAGTGCTTACAAATTAGCAGTTTCCAAAATTCAAACCATCAATTTGATTGATAATTCGCACAAGATCCAAACCATTAATCGGATTGAACTCCTATGTATGATCCCTCATATTTTATTCTGTCTGGTAGTGAGGCATACCATGATCTTTATCACAATATCATCGAAACTCATTTTGATGGACTAGAATAATTTTAGCTCAATCCAACAAGGATCATCAATAAGAAAATAACCTTAATGAGTTTTCATAATCCATCAGTGATGCCTAGCAGTATGTAATGGTAACCCAGTAGATTAAAAAAATCTAAACTCCTAGGTGCATTTAATGTATGATTTAGTTCTTCTATTATGAGTCCCAACTTGATGGAGGTTATGGAGAATTCGTCAAATCCCATTGTCAATCATATGCTACATTGGCTCGACTCAAGTTCATTTATGAATCTTATAGAAACTCTTTTTTAGTATTCATACTTACTTCGGTCGAAAACATCCTCAACTCAGTTTTGCTAATTGCATAGGACTTCTCTTTTTCTACTAAGGTTGATAAATTCTATCTAGATACATCCTACTCTAAACAGCAAAACTAAACCCACTGAAGCTAACATACACAATAAGGATCCGAATGGCTAGGGACCAAGAAAACTTGCAATCAAATCTAGTAGCCTCACTATGAATAGCTAATACATAGGTCAAAGGACCAGTCACACTACTGTAGTATCAAGAAGAATCACTAACGAGCAAGCAGACATCCAAGTGGTTTTTCGTGATGGTCACGTTCAGTGTAAGTTGCTCTTTAATAACCATCTATACTCTCACCCTAGTATCACCACACTACAAATTCAAGACCCATCTACTTGGAAGAGAGATGATCCATGCACTGTTCTTGATGAGATCAATCATTGTCCTTTGTAATTATCTTATGATCGTGAGCATTTAGAAACTAACCGCTAATAATGTATGTCTTAAATTCTCAACACTTTGAGAATATACAAAATCATGTTTGTTAATTTCTAGGATAAATCATGGACATATAAACATAATTAGAAATAAGAATGCCTTTATTGATAATAAAAGATTTACAAGTATAAATATAAGTCCTGAAAATACATATATGTCAGTCAATAATTATCTTCTAGGGCACACTTCTAACAAACTCCCACTTGATTTGAAATCAATTGGCCATATACTTAAGACCCATCTTCTTAGAATGAGCTTCGGTCTTCTGCTAGCTAGGAGGCTTTGTCAGCAGGTTTGCCATCTTCTATGCAGAGTCGACTCTCTGCATCTCGACGAACTACTTCTCAAGGTATTCACGTATGATGTAGAACCATCGCTCTATATGCTTGGACCTCTGATTAGATCTGGGCTCCTTAGCGAGTGCTATGGCACCATTGTCATCATAATATAGTGCAATGGCATCTTATGGCATCACATCCAGCAGCGTAATAAACTTTTTGAACCAGTAGCCTTTCTTAGCAGTTTCAGAGGTGGCGATGTACTTAGCTTCCATAGTTGAATTTGCAATGATCGGCTATTTAAAACTTTTCCAACCGATCAATCCACTATTGCATAGAAAAATACACCCCGATGTAGACCTTCTATCATTGACATCAAACGTGAAGTCTGAATCGATGTATCCTTCTACTTTCAGCTCTGAACTTCTACCAAAAATCAAGAACAAATTCTTAGTTCTTTTTAAGTACTTAAGGATGTTCTTTATAGTTATCTAGTATTCTTCATTTGAATTTGACTGATATCTGCTCATGACACTGATGGCAAGGGCTATATCAGGTTGAGTACACAGCATGGCATACATGAGGCTTCCTATAGCCGAAGCATATGGAATCTTGCTCATGCATTGGATCTTCTCAAGTGTGTCAGGGCACACTTTTTTAAAGAGATAAACACTATGCCTAAGAGGCAAGAGACCTCTCTTAGAGTTTTTCATGCTGAACCGCTTCAGCACCTCTTCTATGTACATACGCTATGAGAGTCCTATCATTCTTTTAGATATATCTCTATAGACCTTAATACTAAGAATGCAGGACGCTTCTTCTAGATCTTTTATGGAGAATTTCTTTGATAACCATATCTTGATCGATATTAGCATGGAAATATTATTTTCAATCAGAAGAATGTCATTCACGTACAATATGAGAAATGTGACAGCACTCCCACTGATCTTTTTGTACACATAGGGCTCCTTCTCATTTCTGATGAAATCAAATGATTTGATCATATTATTAAAATAAGTGTTCCAGCTCCAAGATGCTTGCTTAAGTGCATAAATAGATCTTTATAGCTTGCAAACTTTATGATCACTATCACTAGATGTGAAACCTATAGATTGCTCCATGTAGATATCTTCCTTAAAATATCTATTCAGAAAAGTAGTTTTTATATCCATCTATCAAATCTCATAATCATAATAGGTTGCAATTGCAAGCAAGGTATGAATA
Source organism: Cocos nucifera (assembly GCA_006176705.1). Classification (NCBI taxonomy): domain Eukaryota; kingdom Viridiplantae; phylum Streptophyta; class Magnoliopsida; order Arecales; family Arecaceae; genus Cocos; species Cocos nucifera. The sequence continues at coordinate 734,143 of QRFJ01001356.1, forward strand.
AATTTTAGCATGGCTACTGATGAAAAGATCTCCTAATAGTCAATGCCTTCATGTTGACTATAACCTTTCACTACCAGCCTTGCTTTATAGGTCTCTACCTTACCATCCGATCTAATTTTTTTTTTTTGTAAATCGATTTACATCCAATAGGTACAATACCTTTAGGTAGATCTACTAAGGACCAAACATGGTTGGAATGCATGGAGTAAATTTCTGACTTCATTGCTTCCTTCCATTTCTCAAAGTCTACATCTAACACTGCTTTATCATAGTTTTTTGGATCATTCCTAATATCCTTATCTCCCATAAAGAACACTTCCTCTAGATCCTCTATAAAAATACCTAAGTACCTTTTAAAAGGACAAGAAACCCTACTTGATCTATGACGTAGAGGAGGTACCACATCAACTGGCTCACAAATAGGTTCATGCTCTTAGACTCGATGCTCTTCAGAAACTTTTTCTTTGAGGTAAATCTTCCTCCCACTGCCTCCATTTTGGATGAACTCTTTCTCCAAGAAGACGGCATGATAGCTCATAATTATATTATGATTCTCTGAAAGATAGAAATAGTATCCCATAGATTTCTTAGAATATCCTATGAAATGAGCCCTAAGTGACCTAGCCTTTAACTTGTCCGCGTGCTGTCTCTTGACATGGGCTGGACATTTTCAAATCTTGAGATAACCCAGACTCAATTTCTTTCCATGCCGTAATTCATATAGTGTGGTAGAAATGGATTTAGAGAGAACCTGATTTAAAAGATGAATAGCAGAAAGTAACGCATATCCTTAGAGAAAAGTTGGAAGATCTGTGAAGCTCATTATGGATCAGACCATATTCAATAGAGTCTGATTCCTTCTTTTGTATACTCTATTGAGCTGAGGCATCTTTAAAGGTGTCCACTATGAGATTATACCTATTAGGATATCAACTCACTCTACTATTGATTATTGTGGAGTCTGACTAGGACACCACGATCATAGGACCTTCTTAATACCACTTATGTTGCACTCGATCATGTATGGATACCATAAGAGAAAGAAAAAAGAATAAAAAATAAGAGAGCACATAATTAATTATATGGATTAGACCAAGATCTACCTCCATAGAGCATGCAAACTTCACTATGAGAAAAAAAAATCAATAAATACAAGAAAAACTTATCACTCAATCTTTGTACAAGAGTCTCTCAATAAGAAGTCCAAAAAACCTCATAAAAGCTCACTAAAATCTCTTAAAAATTCTCTCAGCACCTCCGGAATATCACCACATTTTTTATGCAATAAATAATTCATCAATCAGAGTTATGTAGACTCTAAAAATTTTAAAATAGTATTTTAGTAGGAACTCAGTCTCAAACATACCTGAGATCGTATCTGAGCCATTTGATCATGACCGAGAGCTCTCCTGACTGTCAGATCATGCAAAAATACTTTCAAATCAATCTGGATCAAGTTTCAGCCATTCGATTGTGATCAACTTCTTGTTGAGCCATCGGATCACGATCGATCCATGGAATAGTATCGTGGACCATGTGAAATGATAAGAAAATCATTGGATGGTCTAGGTAGGCTGCTATGGATCGACAATCCATGATGGACAGTGTGGGTTGGGCACTTGTGCATGCCCGTGCACATGCTCGCATGCCTAGGCCGGCCCAGCACGCGGGGGTCGGCATAGTGCGCGGCTGGCCCACGCCACCACACGTTGCTAGCCTGGGCCACATCATCATCGATCGGTGCCATCTATGGGCCCAAGGGCCATGCTGCCTTATTCGATCCTTTTTTTGCGCGTATCTTCTCCATCTGAACTTTATTCGGGCTATTCTTGGGTTTGTTGGACTCTGTTCGTCATCTTGGACTTCGTTCTAGGCTTATTATGGACCGAACCTCGAGATATTTTTTTAACAATCTTTATCTTGACTCGATGTTTAGCCTTCATCTATCTCTAAGAGCCTATGATCCATCTCGCCCCATGCCCTAGGGCACACCTGCTATCTCATTGATGGACAAATGTGGGAGTCAAGTCAGACCGCTTGATCCCACCTCCATCATGGGCTGTGTCCACTCTAACCAAAGACCTACTCAAAAAAATCTTCTGCGTCAATAAGAACTTCACTCCATGATGTAGTCTCTTATCCTTCTGAGTCTTTCATCTCATATCTAATCTACCTCTACTTAGAGCTCCACCTTGCACTAGACTTCCTCTAGCTCCTAGAGATCCATCTCACACTGGGCTCTTTGTCAGATAGTAATGTCTTCTCATCCTTTTTTTTCTAGAATAATCCTATTATTATGCATGATCTTTAGGATTTCATCATCAGCTATCCATCTATAGTCATTTGAATCCAATCTGCTTAGTGAGATAAGATTCCATCTAAAATTAGGTATATATTGGACTTTTCCTAATTTCCTCACGACATCATCATGTATCCTCTAGCTGACTGTTCTGATACCTTTGATCGCATAGCTCGATCTATTCGGCAAATAAACAGTACTCTTACTACTTTCTAGGAAGTCAAACTGCTTCTCTCTATAATAAAAATGATACGTGCATGCAAAATCTAAAATCTACTATTGGAAAGAAGTAAATACCTTATCAGATATCATTAGGACATCATCCTCTAACTTGCTACTGACCATCGCTATAGTAGCTCTCATTCTATCCTTGAGCTGTGGGCAATCTCTGACACGATGCCCCAACTCATCACATCGATAGCATCTGATATTGCTGGATCATCCATCTTACGATCCTCTGTCGCTTCGTTTACTACCATCTATTTTTTCAGAAACCACCAAAGCTGAGCTGCCGCCATCTAAACTCGAAGCTTGATTCTTCCTCCTAAGAATCTTATTATGAAGAATCACCATAGTAACCTCGTCCATCTTGATGGTGCTCTTTTTCATTAGAAGAGCAATCACCAAGAACTCATATAAAGAAAAAAATGATACTAGCAAGACCAATGCCTTGATCTTCTCCTCAACCTTCTCACCTACATTGAGAAGATCGATGAAAATCTTTTGAAAGTGGCTGAGATACTCCTGCATGTTCTATCCCTTGGTCATCTACAGTTGGTAAAACTGTATTGAACCTAAGATTAGTTTTAATGATTCAAAAATGTTGAGTATAAATGATACTAATTATATGTTTAAAGAATGTATATAGAACTTTTCAAGTACTTAAAATAAAAAAATTATCCATAGAAAAAATTCTCTCAAAAAAAGAAAAGTCAAATAAAAAAATGATTTCAAATAATCAAATAAAGCTCAAATAAGAAATTTTTGAAAGCCTTAATGATGAAAAAGATCATAAAAATTAAGATGAAAGAAGCCCTCAAAAGTTGAAGACAAAAAGCCATTCATGCAGAAAAATATGCAGAATTTTTGAAGCAAAATTTTTGAAGACTGAGGATTGAGTTGGCTTAATGAAAAACTAAGCTGATCTAGTACTTAGTCAGTTCAATAAAAAATTTAGTCGATCCAGTTTCAATAAAAAAAAAAATAGAAAGCTGATTTTTAAAATCTATTGATACTGAGCCAATCCAGCTAAAAATTAAGCCAATCTAGTGAAAAAAATGAGCCGACCAAGTGAAAAATTAAGTCGACCTAGTGACTGCAATGGCTAATTTTTTAGAATTTTAACTTTTATCCACAATGACTTTCAATGGCTATACCAAGAGTTTCAATGGTCAAAACTCATTTTCCAGCTACTTTCAAGTATATAAAAGACTAGAGATTCAATGAAAAAAGCAAGAAAATAGATTAAAAAAAAATCTTCAAATTAAGAGAGGGTTATTAAATATCATTGAGAAAAAAAAAGAGAGAGATAGAGTGCATAGAATTGAGAGCTTTTCAAGAGTGATCTTCTTTAATATCCTCTCAAGCATTGATTAAAGAGAAGACAAGCTTCAAAAGATCAATCATTTAGCTTCTTCTTTATGCTTAAAAATAGTTTTTATTTTTTATTTCTTTTATATTTAAATTATATTTTATTTCTTTTAGAAATTTGTTTGAAAGAAAGAAACTTGAGGTAAAGGCCCATCCAAGCCCATGATTGGACATATGGTTTGATTGGTGAGCCAAGGTTAAAACCAATCAGAATTGATTGTTAATCCAAAAAAATAATCATTATATGATTGTGGTTGGTGAGCTAAGGTTAAAACTAATTGGATTGTTAGTGAGCCCAGAAAACTAATGATGTAAGATTTTGGTTGGTACTCCTATTAAAAATCAACTGAATTTATTTTCTAAAAAAATAAACATACTGTAATCAAGAAAGAATTATAGTAAAATTTTCAAAAAAAGCTTGAAAAGTAAATGTAGAAGCGGATTGCTCCGAACCATTATAAATTTCATATGTTTGTTGTGCCTTCTTATTTTATTTATTTGCTTTACTTACTTGCTTTGTACTAGCTTAATTCTTACATAGTTTCATTTATACTTTGATTTTGCTGCTACATATATTAATTATATTACAATCATTCAAATAAGTTTAAATTAAAGCATATTATTGATTAGATTTTAGATTTGGCTAAAACTTTATAAGTACCCAATTCATCCTTCTCTTAGATAGCCATCCTTAGGCAATAAGTGGTATTCAAGCAGATGCTTTGTTATTAGTTATTGATCTAACGGTCAAGAGCTAAAGATATTGGCAATCCAAAATGAAATCTCTTTTTAAGAAAGGCCATTCCATAGATAGACCCCTATTTTTTAATGGCTCAAATTTTATCTATTAAAAAGCTAGGATAAAAATATTCACATAATCATATAACTATAATTTATAAAAAATTATTGTTGATGGCTCACACACCCATAAAGCATTGCTTAAGCATGGTAAAGAAATAAACCAATTAAATGCTAAAACTATGAATATACTTTATTATTTATTGAACATAAATAAATTTAATGTAATTTCTTCATATAATTCAGTAAAATAAATTTGGGATCAATTGGAAGCAACCTATAAGAAAGCAAATCAAAAAAAAATATAAACCTTCCAAGAAGACAAGAAAGCTCACCCTAATTTTTGCCTCATAGCTCATGAGAATAAAAAGAAGAAGAACAAGAATAAGAAATAAAGAAAGAAGAAAGCTTCAATTAAAAGAAAGCAAAGCAAAGAAAAGGAAGATAAAAGAAAAGAGCAAAAAGTTGACAAATTATGCTTGATGAATAAAGAGAAAAAATGTATTGCAAATTCTTGCCTCATAGCTAATAACGATGAAGTAAACATTAATAACTTTTTTGATTTTATATATAAAGCTTTTAATGATTTAATTACTGAATTTAAAAAGATAAGACTGAAAAATAAAGAGCTTAAAAGATTAAATCTTCTTCTAGCTAATGAAAAGAATAATCTTTTGAGTAAAAAAGAAGATCTTTTGAAAGAAATGAGATCATTGGCTAAAGAAAAGATTATACATTTTAAAACTAAAAAATCTTTAGTTAAAAAAATATTAAGTTGAAAGAAGAATTTAAAAAATCAAAACTTTATACTGAAGAAAAAAAAAATATTAGAAGAAAAGAAATCTCTTATAGAAAAAAATAAAAAATTGATAACAAAGATTGAAAACTTAAAGCCCATGTTTAAATAATTTATAATTGGATCTCAAAAGCTTCAAGCAATTTTAAATAATCAAAAGATTATTTTTGATAAAGTAGGAATTGATTATAATTCATTGAGAAAATAAAAATTTATCAAAAATATGTTTAGCAAAGCTTCATTTGAAAATTATCCAATTACATGCTTTAAATGCAACAAAGTAGATAATAAAATTTTAAAATATAATTTTAAAAGAATTTGCCATACTTTGGTTAGACAAATTTGGATTCTAAAAAAAATCTTGAGCTCTAACTCCAATGGATCCAATAAAGCTTGGGTACCAAAAATTGTAAATTGATTTATACAGGTATACCAAGGATCCTATAGAATGAAAAGAGAAATTTTTTTTTGATGGATGTCTTAAAAATAAAAATGGATGGATGACTGATAAAAGCTAAACTTTTCTCTACATCATACCATCAATATTTTTTAAATTTATTTAGAATAATTGATTGATTTTGATGATTTATTGGTACTTACATTGAATATGTTTCTTGATATGAATTTGAATGTAAAACTCATATTGTATTTTTATAAAAGAAGGAGAAAATACTTGAGAAAATAATTTGATCTTAAAAGATCATTTAATTAAAAATGCCTTATTTGCAAAAGTAAAAAGGAGAATTCATTGGAGATGAATTGATTACTAAATTAGTATTAATTAAAATTTAATATGATATCAAATTAAAGATGCTTAACTTGAAAGAAAAGGAGAAAGTAACAAAAATTATAAAGCTTAAGTATGCAAATTTTGAAAAAAATATGAAAAGATAATGCTAAAGAATGAATATATATATTTTAATTTAATAGTCTAAGTTTAAAATATTCTTATAAAGAGGAGGAGAAAGTTGAAAAGTAAATTAATTCAGCTGTTAGTATGAAAAATAGAAGAAGAGATACTTTTTGATTTGAATTGATTGAAAATATTAATGAACTTTTGATCTAAAATTTTCAATCAATTATCCTGTTTTAAGCCGTATTGGTTTTTAAATTTTCCATTAAATGTCTTATAGTTTTCCCAGTTTTTGCTTTTATGTGTTTATTCAATTTGATTTACTTGATTTAAAATATTATTAATTTAAAATAGTTTCAGTCAAATAAATTGTTCTCCAATATTGAAAATTGCTTAAAAGTGGCATCATTAATATGCTAGTTTCATAATTTGATGTACATAAACATTTTTGATATTCTTGGAGTCAAATTGAATTGAAATCTTAATTTTACTCCAAATACTAAATCTCTAAATTAGTATTAGCATTATGCAAATCATTTAAATTGATGAAGATATCATTAAATTTTTCTTGATGTATAATAAAAATCATTATAAAATTATTTTCAGCTCTGATACTATCCTCGATATATACTCGATACATATCTTTTTTGAACTTAATTGATTAAAATTTTTTAAGAAAAAAAGATTCAATGTTAAATTATATATTAGGCTTGATTTCATGATCAAATCTTTTAAAAAGCTCTATTTCTCTTAAAGCTTAAAAGTGTACATTTGAAAATCTAATCAAAAAGATCATATTCATTCAAAAAGAGGGAGAGCCTTTGATATTTGAATTCAAGCTAATTTTTAAAAATGCATGAAGTATTTTAAACATCTTTTAAATCAAAATATAAGTTTTTAAAGAGATAATTTATTTGACTTGATTTTTTTTTAAATCGATACATCTCTAAATTGATATAATTCTCATATATTATTGATTTTGATGATTTTTCTTCATCCTTCTAGACCTATCAACGGATTGAATTTGGATCAAAATTTGGATATCCAGATCCATACCCAATTTTAGTTATTGGTACCAGATCTAGACCTGAATACCCGACAGGTCTGATCTTGAAGTACCAAACTCGGATCCTAATGGATCCCGGATATCCAGACCTGATTTCGAGATTCGAAACTGAGAGAGGGAGAGATTAAGAGGGAGAGATGATTCGAGCCTTCTGGGACCTAAAATTGAGAGAGGGAGAGATAGAGGGAGACTGAGAGAGGGAGAGAGAAAGCATCCAATCGCTCACCGATGGTTGATGAGCGAGATCGAGAGAGGGAGAGAGAGGAAAAGGGTCCGACCACCGACGAGGAAGATCGAGAGAGGGAGAGACTGAGAAAGGGAGATTGAGAGAGGAGAGTCTGAGAGAGGGAGAGAGGGAGACCAAGAGATAGAGAGAGGGAGAGAGGGAGCGGTCTCATCGCTCGTCGACGGTCGACGAGCGAGATCGAGAAAGGGAGAGAGGGAGGGAGGGGGTTCGGTAAGAGATTGAGAGAGGGAGAGAGGAGGTTCAGTAAGAGATCGAGAGAGAGGGAGGGAGGGGGTCCGACGAGAGATTAAGAGAGGGAGAGAGAGGAGGGAGGGGCGGCGAGAGATTGAGAGAGGGAGAGAGAGGGAGGGAGGGGGTCCGACGAGAGATCGAGAGAGAGGAAGGGGTTCTAGCGAGACATCTAGAGAGAGGGAGGGAGGGTGTCCGGCAAGAGATCGAGAGAGAGGGAGGGAGGGGGTCTGGTGAGACATTGAGAGAGATCGAAAGAAAAAATAAGTTTTTTTACTATTTTTAATATATATATTATTTTATTATTCGGATCTTGGATCTATCAGATTTGGGTATTAAATATCTAGATCCTACCCATTTACATTAATTATAATTTATTGGATCCGGATCCAGGTCTAGGTAAACAGGTCTGATGCTAATACCAGATCCGAACCTATCGAATAAATACCCATGGGTCTCGGGTCTGGATCCGACCCGTTGATAGCTCTATATCCTTCCCATGAGCTTTTTGATGCTGTCAAAAAGAGGAAGAGAGATATTGAGTATATACTTAAAGGATTAATGCTTAAGAAATTTACTGAATTTGATGCTTGAAATCTTAATATTCATTGATTTGAATTAAGACATAAACTTGAAATGAGTATAAAAAATATATGCAATGAATTTATTATATACAATGAACTAAAAGATTAATTAAGAATATTCATTAAATATTTATTCATATATTTAATCTAAACTTCATGATATATTTTTATAAAATAAATTAAAATATATTATTTTTTTATTGTGCATATACTTAAGATTTTATTATTATAAAAAAAAAAGAGATTGTTGATTCTAAGATTGATTTTAATGATTCTAAAATATTGAGTATAAATGATACTGATCACATGTTTCAAAAATATATATAGGACTTTTCAAGTGCTTAAAATAAAAAAAATATCTATAAAAGAAATTTTCTTAAAAGAAGAAAAGTTAAAGAAAAGAATGATTTTAAATGCTCAAATAAAGCTCAAACAAGAAGTTTTTGGAAGCTTTAATGATGGAAAAGACCATAAAAATTAAGATGGAAGAAGCCCTCAAAAGTTGAAGACAAAAAGCCATTCATACAAAAAATATACAGAATTTTTGAAGCATAATTTTTGAAGACTGGGGACTGAGCTGGCTTAGTGAAAGACTATGCTGATCCAGTACTTAGTCAGCTCAACGAAAAATTTAGTTGATGCAATCTCAATAAATAGAAAAATAGAAAGTTGATTTTTTAAATCTACTGCTACTGAGCTAACTCAGCTAAAAACTGAGTTGATCTAGTGAAATCTGAGCTGACTCAGTAAAAAACTGAGCCGATCTAGTGATTGTAGTAGCTAATTTTTTAGAACTTTAACTTTTTATCCACAACGACTTCTAACGACTATTTCAAGAGTTTCAATGGTCAAAACTCATTCTCCAACCATTCTCAAGCATATAAAAGGCTAGAGACTCAATGGAAAAAGCAAGAAAATGGATTAAAGAGAGAAAATCTTTAAACTAAAAGAGAGTTATTGAATATCATTAAAAAAGAAAAAAGAGAAGGATAGAGTGCACAGAATTGAGAGCTTTCCAAGAGTGATTTTCTCCAACATCCTCTCAAGCATTGATTGAAAAGAAGTTAAGCTTCAAAAGATCAATCATTCAGCTTCTTCTCCATGCTTCAAAATAGCTTTTATTTTCAATTTTTTTATGCTGAAATTATATTTTATTTTCTCTACAAGTTTCTTTGGAAGAAAGAAACTTAAGGTAAAGACTGGTTCAAGCCCGTAATTGAATGTTGTATGGTTTGATTGCTGAGCCAAGGTTAAAATCAATCAGGATTGATTATTAGCTCAAAAAAATAATCATTGTATGATTGTGGTTGGTGAGCCAAGGTTAAAATCAACTGGATTATTGTGAGCCCGAAAAACTAATAGTATAATATTTTGGTTGGTACTTCTGTTGAAAACCAACTAAGTTTATTTGTGAGCCCAGAAAAACAAACACACTGTAATAAAAAAAGGATTATAGTAAAATTTTCAAAAAAAGCTTGAAAAGTAGACGTAAGAGCGGATTACTTCAAACCACTATAAATTTTGTGTGTTTGTTATGCCTTCTTATTTTATTTACTTGCTTTACTTACGTGCTTTGTACTAGCTTAATTCTTACATAGTTTCATTTATACTTTGATTTTGCTGCTGCATATATTGATCATATTATAATTTACTTAAATAAGTTTAAATTGAAGCACATTATTAATTAGATTTCAGATTTGGCTAAAATTTTATAAGTACCCAATTCACCTTCTTTCCTTTTGGGTAGCCATTCTTGGGCAACAAACTGCCTCCAAAAGAAGAGAATGTTGGTAAGGGATTTTGTCATGTACAACTCTTCGAGTTTTCACCACAGTACCGTTGGAAAAGTTTTGCCAAGTATATGGATCACCATCTCATCTACTAGGTATATGTAGATGGTACTCACCATCTACATCTATAGCCACTCCTAGGTCCTCTTCTCCATGGTGTTCGATTTCTTTTCATTCAAGAGAGCGTTGATCAATCCATGTTAAATGAGCACATCGTTCATCCTTGCTTGCCACAAGAAGAAATTGCTCTTTTCATCGAACCGATTGATCTCTACATTGATTATACTTGTCTTTTCCATCTTTTTTGATTTCGATCAATACCATCATAATCTAGGCAATCACATGTACTAGTATTGTCTGACTCTGATACCAATTGTTAGAGTATCAACTCACTCTGATACTGATTATTGTAGAGTCTGATTAGGACACTACAACCAAAGGATCTTCTTGATATCACTTATATTGCACTCGATCACATATGGATACTATAAAAGAAAGAAAAAAAAAATAAAAGATAAGAGAGCATACAATCAAATACGTGGATTAGACCAAGGTCTACCTCCACGGAGCATGCAAACTACACTATGAGGAAAACAAAATCAATAAATACAAGAGAAACTTACTACTCAAATCTTGTATCAGAGTCTCTTAATAAGAAGCTCCAAAACCATCACAAAATCTTTCTAAAATCTCTCAAGAAGCCTCTTAGTACCTTCAGGACATCACCAGCTTTTCGACACAATAAATGGTTCATCAATCAAAGTTATATAAATTCTAAAAATTTAAAAATAGTATTTCAGTAGAAAATCTAATCACAAATACATCTAAGATTGCATCTAAGCCATTCAATCGTAACTGGGAGCTCTCCTGGCCGTCGGATTGCACAAAAATACTTCTAGATCAGCCTAGATCAAGTTCTAGCCATTCGATCATGATTGGCTCCTCCCTGAGCTGTCAGATCATGATCCATTCATGGAACAGTACCTGGACTGCATGAAATGGTAGGAAAATTGTTGGATGGTCCATGCGGGCTGTTGTGGACCGATGGTTCATGATGGATCGCGTGGGTTGGGTGCCTGCATGACCCATGCTCGAGCTACTTGTGTGTGCCCGTGCGCATGCTCGCACGCTTGGGTTGGCCCATCGCCATCGTGTACTACTGGCTTGGGCCACGTCGCTGCCAGTCGGCACCACCTATGGGCTCCTCTGGTGGGCTCGAGAGCCATACTACCTTGTCTGATCCTTCTTTTGTATGTATCTTCTCCGTCTGAACTCTGTTTGGATTATTTTTGGACTTATTGGACTCTGTTTGTCATCTTGGACCTCATTCTGGGCTTATTGTGGACCAAATCTCAAGGAGTTTTCCTTAATAATATCATTATCTTTAAGATAGGTTTGAAATTTTTGACTAAGATATTCATCTTCTCGATTAGTTCAAAGAATCTTTATGGGTTTTTTGGTTTATTTCTTTACTTTGTGTCTAAACCTTTTAAATTTTTTAAAAGTATCAGACTTGTGGTGCATCAAATATATAAATCCATACCATGAATAATCATCGGTAAAGATTATGAAATAGACATAGCCACCCCTGGCTTGTATATTGAATGGACCACACACGTCAGTGTGCACTAGGACTGATATATCAGTGGCCCTTTTTCTTTGTCCTATAAAGGATAACTTAGCCATCTTTTCTTGAAGATAGAATTTATAAACTGGATAAGACTTGGAAGTCAATGACCTAAGTAGACCATCTTTCTCTAATTTGTTAAGTCTGTCCTCTCCAATATGGCCTAGCTTAAGATGCCATAGATACTTTTGGCTAATCCTATCTCTAAGTCTTTTAGACCCTATGGTATTCACGATTTGCTGGTTAATATTTACACTCGCATCCTCATGCAAATGATAAAGTCCATCAATCAAAAAAGCACGTATAATAATTTTATTTCCAAAATAAATTGAACACATATCTTTATTGAAATGAAAATTATAATTGTCTTGTGCCAACATGGATATGAAGATTAAATTTCTACTGGCTATAGGTACATAATAATAATCCTTTAAAACTAAACTAATTTCTAACAGTAACTTCTAAGAGTAGGTTCCGACGGTGACAACAGCAACTCTTACCCCATTGCCCACTCGAAGAGTGATTTCGTCTTCTCTCAGTCCTCTAACTTCTTCAAGATCCTATATAGAAGTACACAAGTGAGCACTTGAACTAGAATCTAGAATCCAACTAAAAGAAAAGAAAACCATTATATTAGTTTCTATTATGAGCAAATCAGACATACCTTTTATAGGCCTATCCTTCTTCCTGTTCTTCACTGTTGCTAGGTATGTAGGATAATTTCTCTTTCAGTGACCTTCAACATTATAGTGAAAACATTTTTCCTTATTGTTGACCTTTTTCGAAGCTTTCTTCTTCTTCCTGCTCTCAATCTTTTGCTTCTTGATAAGCTTCTTATTCTTCTTTTTCAAAGTAGACTTTCTCTTGGAAGAATCTTGCTCCATAATAAGAACCGAACCCCTTGAACTTTTTAAGGTACCTTCTCCTATCACCAGCATATTCAACGGCTCGAGCAAGGTGCTATCAATCTTATTCATATAGTAGTTCATAATGAATTATCCATATGAATCAGAAAGAGACTGTAGGATCAAATCCACCTATAGTTCCTTATCCATGTTTACTCTGAGCTTCTAAAGCTCCTCTATGTCCTTCATCATTATTAGATAATGATCATGGATGGATTTTCCATCATACATCTTCACTCTGAAAAATCTCTGAGAGACCTCAAAGTAAGCCATGCGATTCTGCTCACCATACACTTTTGTAGGTTAGTTAGAATCTCCCTAGCAGTCATGATATCTTCATGCTGATATTGAAGATTGCTAGATATTGATGCAAGAATGTAGCACCTAACCCTATTGTCATTGTTCATCCATTTGTCAAGTGTAGCTTGTTGATCAGCCAAAGGATGAGCCGGCAACATAGGCATTTTCTGGTCTAAGACATTAGTCAATTTCTCAAAATTAAGAATGATTCTCAAGTTTTGGAGCCAGTCTTTGTAATTAGGGCTGATCAACCTGTTGGTGTCAAGGATTCAGGCTAGGGGGTCTGAACTCGATATGGTTAACTGCAAAGAGATAATTTTTAATTACAAGCTTACACTTACATTAATATTTGTTATAAGGACTTTAATAAACAAATGAGGCTTCCACTATTTCTACGGATGTTCCATACTTCTCGAATGGAGAAATAGAAATCTATACGCGATCAGTTTCTAGTGGATACTACACTCCTATTGATCTATGCATACCTTACCGAATAGTTATTGATGAGCACAGATCAATGAGTGGATAACACTTTATCCATTACTTCACTAAGCAAGATGCAATGGATTCGGTCTTTAAGTCCTGTGACCTTATCTAATAGTTATTGGCACATTTCTTAGTTAAGTCAGACCCATCGTACACTAGCAGGTGCAAAGTCATCATTGAGTCCCTCACTTAATAGTTATTGGATCCAACCCCATCTCTATCTTAGGGCATTCATTGCCATTGAATGATTGTACCTACCTGATGCAACCAAATCACTGTGACCAACCAAGAACAATCAATGTTAGGTAGGCACCTATATCTCTACAATGGTGGAAGACTGCTAGACTTAATATTTAATTGAGGAGATTTAGGTTCGGATCTCATCCTTAATTAGTCATAACGGTTATGACTAACCTAATGGCATGGGCTAGCTTGAATCATTGGCAACTTAACTCAAAACTTAATCAACCAAATTGGCCATGTAAGTGAGATCGGTGGGAGGGATATGCCATTAACTTGCCATAAACTCAATCTATGCGAGTAGCTTTCAATTAATGACCACTGATCGACACTGCCAGGCTTACCTTAGATACCAGTTGGTCAATAAGAATTGGTTAGGTTAACCTATAATTCTGGCTTGAACCATTAAGCCAAATTCAGTCTTTTAGATTTGATCGATAATATATGGCTGTTAATCAATCTGATCAAACTATAACTAATTGGGTTAGTCATGAGCATATTTGACCTAATTCTAATCAACATTTGATTAGTTTGATTAACTGTTCAAATCTAAATCTAATTAAGCACCCATATCCTTAACCCATGTTTTATGCATTGAAATTTAGATCTTAAATTCATAATTTTAGATCTTTTAATTTCAAGTCTTAATTCTTAATTAAGTACATTATGAACATGATTTAGTTTAGATGTCAAAACAATCTAAACTAATTGAATTATATCATATACAACTTCAATGTTACTAGACTCGAGTCGACTCGCCCTGGAACTTGAGTCAGCTCATCTGTGATGATGAAAACTTGTAGGCTCCGACCTACTCGGATTGAGTCAAGTCATATGAAAATGATTTCACAGACTCAATTCGACTCCAAAAAGATAAGTCAAATCACTTAGAACTTGAGTTGGCTCGAACTAAATCTGAGTCGACTCGATAGACTCACAAGCCATAATTTAGGGTTTCATGCAATAGATCTTAGGATTTTAGATCTAGAATTTTACAAAAATTAAATTTTAGATCAAGCATCTAAAATCTATATATCAAATATATAATTTTTATGATCTAACATTAACTAAAAATATATATCAACTATATGCATTAAAACAAAAAACTAGATCTAAAATAGTATCACATACACCAAGGATCTTCATTCGCTGTTCTTCTTCATGGGAGACCATCACAAGCGGCACCCTTACATGCCATAAGAGAACCCTTTTGAATGGATAAGAGAGGGGCTTCAACCCCTGCTTCCTCTTATGACTGAATGGCCATGGTGAAGCACCCAATCCAAAAACTATGCAAACAAGAAATTTAATCTAACACATCAATCATGTATTCTATTAAATTCAAATCTAATTTTGTTTCACATATCAGACATATAAATAATAAATTGGATCCTAAACAATATAATTTCAGATCTAAAATTTATTTAAAGCATGTTAGAACAACTTAGCTCTTATACCACTGTTGGATAACCGGTAGGATGCATGCATACTGATTTTTACTGATTATATTAATCATAGTAGAAGAAGATTCAAAAATAGTTTTTAAATTAAATCTAAGCATGTTGATCTAAATCATAACTATCTAGGATTGTCTAACATGTATAAATAAATTATTCTATAGATATGAAATTAAACACATGAAGGAAGAAGGTATACTTGTCGCTTTTTCCTCCTCCTTTGTCGAACCGGATCAATCTAATCTCTGGGCCCCTGTCGTAGCTGCGTAAGTGCTCGACCTCTGCTAGTATCCACATAGAGCCATCCCGATTAGAACTCCAAAACCTTCGGGGTGCTAGCTCTCTTGCAAGCTTCGTTCTTCGGCTTGGATCTAAATATGTTTCTCAAAAATAGGTTCTTGTAGTTTTCAGGGACTGATCAAATCACCAAGAACAATCAAGAACTGTTCTTGATTTTCTTTTTCTTCTCTCTCAAAGGGCTCTCTCTCTTCTCTCAGGTCTGATTTGGAGGAGGGAGAGATGTAGGCATAAAAAGGAGGAATAAAGAAGAGAAAGGGTGGCTACCATAAACTTGTGGCAACTAGGAAATAAGAAACCTCAAACTTCTGTGAAGCACACCCACCCTTCTTATTTATTTTTGTTGCACAAAATAACCTAATATCCCATGCCTAAAATAAATAAGGATACGGTTGCAATAGCTAGAGTTTATCTCTTATCAAATAAGTGTCCTAGTCTATCGAGGAAATGAGGTGGCACCTCATATAAACCCTAAAAACCCTCATGCATGTGCTCCAAAAGAAATTAGCATGATTTTCACTGCCCCAACTTTTTTCTAGTTGGCCAAGAGGAGGGAGAAGCCCAGAGGACCTGGGCTCTAATGGTCACAATCAATTGAATTCAAACTGGATCCAAATCTAGTCCAAATTGAGCCCAAATTGAATTGTATTCAAAAGGCTGTCAAACCTGAACTAATAAGATCTGAAATCCAAATTTGATTTGGATTATTGAACCCAATTAACATTAAATTAAATTAAATTAAATCTAATTTAAATTAATTAAGAATTAATTTATAATTTAATCAGTCCTAATTAAATTACAATGCTTGTAATAAAATTAGCATGCTAATAATTAGCAACTATCAAATCTATAACACTTACAAGTTAGCAGTTTTCAAAATTTGAACCATCAATCCGATTGATAATTTAAAAA
Organism: Cocos nucifera; assembly: GCA_006176705.1. Classification (NCBI taxonomy): domain Eukaryota; kingdom Viridiplantae; phylum Streptophyta; class Magnoliopsida; order Arecales; family Arecaceae; genus Cocos; species Cocos nucifera. The sequence continues at coordinate 750,618 of QRFJ01001356.1, forward strand.
AGATCCAAATTGTTGATTAGATAGAACTTCTTTTGTGTGTGACCGCTCAGATTTTATTATGTTTGGTAGTGAGACATACCATGATCTCTATCACAATATCATCGAAACTCATTTCAATGGACCAAAATAATTTCGGCTCAATCCAACAAGGATTGTTGATCCAAAAATAATTTTAATAAATTCTCATAATCCACCAGTAATGCCTAGCAGCATGTAGTGGCAATCTAATAGAATAGAAAAATTTGAACTTCTAGGTGTAGTTAACATATGATTCGGTCCTTCTATCATAAGTCCCAATTTGATGGAGGTCATAGAAAACTCGTCAAACTCCATTATCAGTCATATGCCAGATTGGCTCGACTCGAGTTTATTTATAAATCTCGTAAAATTTTTTTTTCAGTTTTCACACTTGCTTTAGCTGAAGACTTTCTGAACTCTATCTTGCTAATCGTATAGAACTTCTCCTTTTCTACTGAGATCGATAGATTTCATCTAGATGCATCCTACTCTAAACAGCAATCTTAAACCCACTAAAGCTAACGTACATAGCAAGGACCCGAATAGCTAGAGACTAAAAAAATATGTAGTCAAATCCAGTAGTCTCACTGCAAATAGCCAATGCATCACAAGTCAAAGAATCAGTCATACTACTGTAGTATCAAGAAGAACTACTGACGAGTGAGTGGACATCCAAGTGGTTTCTCATGATGGTCATGCTCAGTGTAAGTTATTTTCTAACAACCATCCGTACTCTTATCCCAATGTCACCATACTATAGACTCAAGACCCATTTGCTTGGAAGGAAAGTGATCCATGCGCCGATCTTGACAAGATCAATCAAATAGCCAATGTACCACAGGTCAAAGAACCAGTCATACTACTGCAGTATCAAGAAGAACTACTGATGAGCGAGTGGACATCCAAGTAGTTTCTCATGATGGTCACGCTCAGTGTAAGTTATTCTCTAACAACCATCTGTACTCTTATCCTAATGTCACCACACTATAGACTCAAGATCCATTTGCTCGGAAGGAAAGTGATCCGTGCACCAATCTTGATAAGATCAATCATTATGCTCCATGATGATCCTATGATCGAAAGCATTTAGAAACTAACCACTAATAATGTATGACTTAAATTCTCAACATTTTGAGATTATACAAAATTATTTTTATTAATTTTTAGGATAAATCATGGACATATAAATATGATTGAAAATAAGAATGCATTTATTGATAATAAAAAATTTACAAATACAAATATAAGCCCTGAAAATATATATATGTGTTAGCTAACAATTGGCTTATGGAGCATACTTCTAAAACTCATTGATCATCCCATCAATCCAATGAATAGTGATAAAAAACATCTACCAATGACCTTTTTTTAACAAGACAAATCTAGATTCATTACATCCGGCCTAGTAACTTTGATCGATCCAATTGCATCACATACTGTCTAGCAAGTTATTTTTCCTCCTGATAAGGATCTGACTATGGCAAAGGTGGCCTTGTCTAGCTTGGGTTCTTGTAAACCAATGTATGACCATAATTGTCAACTAGAAGATCTCGAACTAATCTTCTTTTGGCTGGATCTCCAAGGCCTCTAATGTTCAATGTTAAAATTGATATGTATTTCAAATTATAAACAAACCAAAAAGATGTCTCTGGCGGAAGAAGAGAGGTATGGCAGAATATAAGTTGAGACAAGCACATGGAGACAAACAATACAAAGGTACCACTTCCATTACCAAGCCAGACAATATTATAGAGACAGCAAGGCAAAAGTAGAATACTATTGAGGAGCAAAATGTTGGGACCATGACTAGAGATGGCACACGACACATCATTTACAATAAAAACTGCCCCTATATATATATTGGCCTTCTCTTTCCCCATGGATGGGAGAATATTAGTGAAGCGATCTGCCTCCTCTTTTGAACTCCATTTTTCTTTTCTTAATTAACAAGCATACTGAAGGTACAAATGTATCAGGTCCCTGTAGCTATCTTTTGTCCCATCGATACTATTCATAGACTGGTTGATTCGGATTGATTGGGTTGTGATATTTTCAGCATCTTCTCCCTTTCAGATAGAGCTAGTTTCTTCTTTCGAGTTGAGAGGAGTTTGGTAGTGGCAATCTTCATTGAACAAAGCATCTTTTGATGTCGAGGTCTTCCGCTTTTCTTAGCTGAGGGAGGATTGATTTGAAACTACCTTTGAACATTTCCCTTGTCTCCATTTTCTGGAATGACCAATGCAAAGGAAGCAAAAACATGAGTTTTTTGATGACTCGAGATAGCATGAGTCAAGGGAGTGATGGTAGCATTAGAGGTGTCGCTAGGATTGATCAGAGAGGAGTTTAAAGGCAACGATCTTATAGACCCATTTCTTTCCCAGTCCACTATTTGATCAATACTATTGATGGGATGAAAGGCTTTAGAGAGAGGACAAGTCCAGTTGGCGATGCTAGTGGGCCTAGCCAAATGTCGAGAGAAATTTGGAGTCAGCAAAGCTGCCCATTGAGGAGTTTAGGTTGAACCAAAGAAAAGACTAACGAGGAACTGAATTTGAGATTTCTACCTTGGTTCCACAATTTCTAGATCAATCAATGTAGGTGTAAGAGCTTGTATGTGATTGGGTTCGGTTGTATGCCCAAGTTCACCTACAGTTGCTTCAGTTGTAGAGATGTGCGACTCACTGGGTAACATCAATGACTCAATGAGTTTGGCGCGTGACTTGGAAGCATGCAACACTAAGGGAAGAGAATTTGATAGACCACCCAATCCATGGTAGAGAGATGGGCTCATCATTTGTGGCATTAGAGGGGAGGGGATCATCAATGCAAGCCAGGATGCTGAAGGAGTTACTTAGAAAGGGGCATGGTCATCCTCTTGGGTAGTTGCAACAAGGGGTGGTAGATCTTGATGGTGAGAGCCACCAGCATGTCTGTTGGAAGATGAAGTTTTGTGGGAAGTGCCATGATGGAAGGTGAAGGTTGGGAGGCAGTTGGTTCCTCTTCAACAAAGTCATCATAGAGGATCCAAAAGTTTTCAAAGTCCTAGAAGTGATTGAGGTTGGATGGAAGAGGTTGTGCCTGTGAGATATCTTCAATTTCAAAAGCAACCTAGTAGGATGGGTAGCCGCAGGTTACTTCAGTCAGCTCCAGTATCCTTGTTACATTCTCAACAAAGAGAAGGATGTGGTAGCGCTTCTGATCAGACGATCTCTTTAACCGTGGATCCATATCTCACCGAATCATAGCAAACCCTCATCTATATAAACTCTTCCCGGAGGCCCTTTTATGTAAGTCTTTCTTGAGCCATGTCTTTCAAAGTCTAAGTCCTTTCAAGTACCTACAAGTTCTTGGAAGTTGTTTGAAGTCCTAACAAGTATTTAGAGTAACCTTAGTGCCATCGACTTCCTTAGTGTAATCACTATCAGTGGATAACCACCTGAGTGTTCCTCATAGTTTCAGGCTGAGTGAAATCCCCAAGGGACTAGATCTTTTTTGAACTCATTTGACTCTCCTCCTTCCACATAAACTTTGACTTTCCACTTTTTTTCACTATATTCTTGAACTTATCTCTGTCTACCTCTCTTAGAACCTTCTCTATTCTACCAAGATAGATTAACTTAGGCATTGAAGAATCTTCACCAGAAAATCTCTAATAACGGACTTTCTTTATTTGTGGTGTTTCAAGGATGCTCGCAAAGGTTAAGATGTGGATCCGGTCTTCTCCGACTATTCCTAGATCTCCGGCTAGCTTCCATGGCCTTTGAGCCTTCACTCTGCCCCTCATCGTCAGCTCAACTCATCAATCTAAGCCAAATCGACCTTTGGCGGCAATAAATATCATTTATAATAATCTAAGACTTTACCTAAATTGGTATTTTATTGATTTGGTGGACCGCTAAGCTAGTAAATTGGGTGTAAAATATAATTTCTCTATGATATGGAGGGAGAAGCAAATTATATCCTGTATTATATGCACTACGCTAATCATTGAGGTGTATTCCTATGCATCAATCACGAATGAATAGAATCTATGACAATGTGTCTTGATAAGGATGCAAATAAGGTGAGTAGCTCGTGAGCTATTTAAGTTTGACTTAATAATAACTCAATCTAATTGAATATTTTTTTATTTTTAATAATATTATATTTTATTTATAATATATATTAATTTAATAATTTAAAATATAATGTAATATTATATTTTATTTTAATTATATTTTAAATTATGATCCAAGTTCGAGCTCAGATTCGGGCTAAAGTATGTCTTGGTGGACAATTGAGCTGAGTATTAGTTTTTTTGGCGATCGATGTTAAGTCGGATTTCAAATCCGAATATTTTGATGAGGGTCGAGCTCGAGCCGCCTCATCTCAGCTCCATCTCACCGGTGGACTGCACCGCCTGCGTGCTGGATGTAATCTCTCCGCGGGAGGCGGTGAGGCTTTATTGGCGTGGGATCGGCAACCATGACCCACCAGTCTACGGACAGAGAAACCCCAGCGCGAGAGAAGGATCCGGCGTTCCCCTTTCCGTAATTCCAATTCCCAGGGCTCCTCTCCTCCATATCAATCAATTAATCATCCATCGAAGAAGAAGAAGAAAGAAGACGAGGGCTAAGATGCCGAAGAAGATGGGCGTGAACTCGAAGGCTGAGGCGGCCCGCACGCGGCGCAGTGCGGTGGAGGCGGACCGCAAGGAGCGCGCGGCCCGCGAGAAGGAGGAGGAGTACTGGCGCGCGGCCGAGGGCTCCAAGTCACGCGCCGGCAAGAAGCGCGAGGAAGAGGCCGAGAAGCGCGCTGAGGCCGCCGCCCGCAAGGCCGAGAACCGCAAGCTCGCTGAGGTCGAGCAGCGAGAATTGGAGAAAGCCGGCCACAAGCCCGACCGCAAGGCCAGCCGCGTCTCCATCCCCGCCGTCCCCAAGGTCACCGAGGCCGAGCTCGAGCGTCGCCGCGAGGAAGAGCGCCAGCGCATCCTCCGCAACGCCGATGCCGCCAGGAAGCACCGGAGCCGCACCGCCGAGGAGGAGGAGTACGAGCGCATGGTCCTCGTCGCTAACACCAACCGCGATGACTCCGTCATCGAGGCCCACTCCGTCGAGGACGCCATCGCCCGCATGGCTCTCGCCGAGCCCCAGCTGCCGCCGGATCGCCACCCCGAGAGAAGACTCAAGGCCTCCTTCAAGGTATGATGATGATATTGCTTTTCCTCCTCCTTTCTTCTTTTGTATATTAGTTGTTATTATTATTGCTATGATTATGTTTAAGAATTGAGATTTCTAGGGAAAATAGTGTATGAAAGGTCATCCCTTTTCAAGGAAACTGGCGATTTTGAACTCCTGAATGGATCGAAAACCCACTAGTTGCTTCTGGAGATTGAAAATTTCTTCCTAGAATGGTATATAAAGTCTGCCCATTGGATCATTCATATATGGCGACGATGCAGATAATCTCACCACGGAAATTTCCGTCCCAATTATGCAGATTAAGTGGCACGGGTTCGTATGGGCAGACAGGTTGTCAACCTGCTATATGCAGGGCATTGCAGCACACATGTGTGACCAGCGCCGATGCCTTGTCGGCATGGTCAGCACTTAGAATAATTTGTATAAATCTAACTCAATTTTGTTATTAATAGTGAGAGTTGAACAAAATTGATGTGGATGGAGTGGATGCACCTCTAATAACTAAGGTATTTCTGCTTCCGATTAGGTTCTTTTGTCTCAGTAGGCATTAATGTTGTTCGCATGATCCCTTTTAGTTTACAGTTCAGAATTTCTGTGTCATTGTCCTTGGCTACTTATTTCTAAGCTGGTGATCAATGATTGATGTTTTCTTTTCTCCTGAATCATAACATGTTTAAATACCTAAAGAGATATGTTATTAAATTTCCTGTTAAATATCTCTAAAATACTATTCAATCTTTTGTTCTATATTTTGCTTCTTACTTTGATGAGTTTACCGAACATGTTGGAGTCTGAATCTTTGCAATTCTTCAGTATTTGTATTAACTGTGGTGGCTATTATGGATGCTTCTTTTGTGCTTCTAAATAATGCTTATAGGTTTTTTAGTTACTATACTAATAAAACCTAGCCTTTGCAGGTATCAGTTTTGGATTCTTTTTTCCCCTCTTCATAATTTCTTTCTTGCATTATGTATCTCTTTTATCGAAGTTCGTTTTTGATGTTCTGAGATGTTGCAAATCTTGTCATTTTGGCTTTCCTAATTAGAACCTGATTTTCTGTTTCATATAATTTATCTTTCTTTATGGAATTATTCATGACCCATCTTGGTTGTATCGTCACTTTAATACTTTTAGCTTCTGCAGTTGCATCGGCTAGGAATCTAATTGGCTCTTTGATATAACTTATTTTCCAAATTTCTTTGTGGGATGATTCCTTATCTGCCTTGTTTACTCATCATTCTTGCCTCTTTTGCTTCTGCTGTTGTGTTTACATGGAGCAGTTAATTTGAGTTTATCTTTTGATTTATACTTTATTGCCTCTTGCATGAACATTTTTCCACATTGTCCAAAATGATTTTCATGTTTGGAAGTGCATATCTTGGGTAGTTAATTTAATTGTATTAGATGCTAGATGCTGACTATTAGTTTTGGTTTTAAGCTACTCTGTTAATTTGATAATCTCAAGCTTTAGTCTGTAAAAGCCAGTCCAGGATGAAATTTTATGATGCTCAAGTGTAAGTTTTATGGTGGTCATAGGTATTATTGGAGAGAACAAGATGGTTGGATAATTGTAGAATAAATATTTAAATGGTTTTCAACAAATTTGTTTGTTGTACATGTAGGCTTTTGAAGAAGCAGAGCTTCCCAAACTGAAGGAAGAAAAACCAGGTCTAACCCTTAACCAGTACAAGGATATGATATGGAAGCTATGGAAGAAATCCCCGGACAATCCCCTCAACCAGGTATGCTTTAGAGAAAATGGTATGAGAAGTTGCATTTCCAATTGCAGGCTTCTAACCTGTCTACACATATGCTTACATATATACATGTAGAGGATTACAGCATTTTGAATACATATATGCATTTACAGCTTCAAAGCATGTATGTATGTATTGTTGTATACATTTATGCATTTAAGGACGAGAATTGCTGTCATGCTTGACTGTTTGGAAAAAATAAAATTAAACCTATCGAGAGTCACCTGTTACATTTAGCATCTAAAGGTGCGCACAAGTGCATGTTTTCTATTTTCTAAAGGCTTAAACAAAACAAAATCCTGTTAATAATAGTAATACAATGAGAAGAACGGGCAGATGAGGTTTCATATACAATACTTTAACTTAAATTATGAACCCTTGCAAATTTCAGCAGATGGCTTTGATCTTGTTTTAGAAAACATGGACAGGATTCCTAATCCCTCCATGATGGTCATAAAGCAAACCCCATAAAGTAGGGGCACAATTGATACTTATGGTTATGGTTATTGTTATGGTTTTGGTTTTGCATCATTTTAGAGTGCAATATATTTCTGTTAACATACACTGAGGACCCAAGATCCTTTTTGATTTAACTATAATTACCGATACCAAAGCTCAAATCTTGCAAATTAGTGCTTTGAGGGTTTTATCTACACCACAAACTTTGGTGTTCTCCTTCCTTCAAAGAACTTCCTAGAATTTACAATATGTTTATATGTATATGTGCATGCGTGTGTGCATGCGTGCGTGTGTGTATTGGAAGGTTTATATAGTAACATAGAATAAATAAAGAAAAATTTTAAAAAATGGAGCAGTTGATCGTTCGAATGATAAACAAGTATCTATGCATTTATTCCCACAAAGTAGGGTCAATTCTCCCATTGCATATTGGTACTTATTGGGTATAGAATAGATCTGCTTCTCTTTGTTCTTATGAATAGAATTGTTCCATTATTTTCAATGGAGCAGAATAAATATTAACTCTTTCTCATACATAATAGATAGTACATATATATATATATATATATATATATATAATTCTAACATTGTTTCTTATCAAATGCACAAGTTTCTAGTTTTCTGAACTCTTGAAAATTTTGAAATATTCCAAGTTCAGTCTAAATAAATCATCTCTTGGAGGCTGGATCTATAAACTTTGAATTTTTTTCACCCTCTTTTAGCTCCAAACAAAGAAGGTGAACCGTGACACTAATTGCCCAAATACATTGAAAGAAATAAAAAAGAGTCTAACGTCGACACCCAAACGTTCATTAAATTAGCATCCAGGATCAGTTTAGTCAGTTACAGATGAAAAGGTCAGAAAGTGGTCTTTCAGTTTTAAAATTTGATTTGGTACTCAGTTTCAGTAGTACCATGACTGATATAACTGAATATAGCAGCCATGCAGCTTTAGTTAGTTGACTATACAAAACCAATGTGTTTTAGGTGAAACTTAAAGCCTTATTGGATAAGAATTCTCCATAGTGTCTGGTTTATGCAAAAGACTGGGAAAAAAGGAATTTGGTTGAAGATCTATATAACCTTGTGTGGAAGGGTGATGATGCCATGTCAATCTAGTATCATTGGGTAATTTATGAAGACATTTAGTATCACTTCTAGAACAGTATGGCAGTTTTGAGTTATGGAAGGAAAAGCTTGTTGATGCAATTTATAGATTTAATGGTGGAATTAAGGTGATATAGGTTATATAGCAGCGGATGTATCTAAAAGATGGTCTTGAATGTTGAAATATAACATTCTTTATAACCTTCATCAATTTTTAGTTCCCTCAAATTTTCTGACATTACTTTGTTGTTTTCTTTTGTTTATTTTTTACTTCTCAAAAGAAGAATGGTATTAAAGCACACAATTCTGCAGTTGATATTCAACTAAAACAAACATCTGATGCCCTTTTCTTTGCACATGTTATGGAAAATTATTAAATGATTTCTGTCATTGGAGTATTTGAGCCTTGCATATTTTTTTAGATCCACTACATTTTCTAGAATTTCAGCTGAATTTTAGCTCCTTATCTTATGTGAGGATTAGGAATTTGGCTATTAGGAAGGTGGAACAATAATAAGCAAAAATGAGCTGCTTAAGATCTTACAATTGGTGATAATAATATTTATATGATCTTGAACAACATTATAACTAGGAAGTCGGATTGTTGCAACTAGCCATCTGGTGAACATGGGATGGGAGCCGGAAAATATAATCAAGCTTAGGGGTGGGTTATGCAACCAAGAGTTTTTCTTAAGTAATAGACTTCTGACAAATGGATGATGGAGTTTGGTTGAGGCATGATTTCCATACTTTTAACCCCTGTTGAGTTGCCACAAGCATCCACTTTGCTCACCTATAGAGTCTCCAAATCATGGTTTTCGAAACCATCCCAAATTGGATGTTGCAGGCCGTACTGAATCGTACCGACGAGAAACCAGTCTGGTTCCGGCATAGAAATCGGCACCACAGCCATATCAGAGGAAGGGAGAAGAAAGAGAGAAAGAGAGGGGGGAGAAGGAGAGGGAGAGGAAGAGAAGGCCTCCGATGGCCTCTGGGGAGGAGAGGGAGAGGAAGAGAGGGCCTCCGATGGCTGCCAGAGGTCGCTGGAGGCCATTACGGGGTCGGTAATGGCGGAGGGAGGGAAGAAGAGAGAGCGAGAGACCGGGAGCTCTTATCGATTTTCGAATAGACATCACCGCCATCGTGAAGTCTCCAATGGCCGACAAGCGAGCATCAAGGGTGCCCGATGCCGGAGGAGCGGAGGAGGGCCTTCGCCCTTCTCCTGCGCGGAATAGGGGTTCACCCCCTGTTTGCATTCTTTTTTTTTGGATTTTATCAGTTGAAGTCGGTGCTCTCTTACTCTCCCTCTCCTTCTTGCCCCTCCCTCTCTCTCTCTCTCTTCCTCTCTTTCTTCTCCCTCTCCCCTTCTCTACCTTATCGGTTCGGCCAGCATGGACTGATAAGGAACTCTATCGAACCGTACCGGTGGTCAGCCGGCATGGCGACCGGTTTCGATTCCACAAACCTTGCTCCAAACCCTAGCTTGCATAGGAATATTGAGGAAAAAAGGGAAGGTGATTTGGTCGGAGAGGGAAAATGATTCCTTCAACCTACTCAACTCAAATATCTGAAAAAAGAAAAAGAGCAAAAAAAGGTGGAAAACTTAGCGAAAGTAGGATCTAGGTCTTCTTTTCTTTCATTGATGAATAATAAAGTGAGATACATAGCTTTTGTTTATGCTAGTGAGATCTATCCTCGTACAATTTGGATTGGATTCTTTTTCTAGTTCAAACAGGACTCAACTTTCCTAAGTTAGACATGCCTAGTATAAATAAATATGAGAAAACTAAAATACTACAGAAGGTAGATCTTGTTTGACGAGTAATTTCATAACCTTCATCTTATCGGAACCCACAATAGGACTGTATCACACGTTAACTGCACCTAGAGGTTTATTTTATTATATTTTGCTAGAATGCTACTACATGCTGCTAGATGTCACTGGTGGATTGTGAGATTCATGAGAATTATCTTGATGGTCGATAATTCTTATTGGGACAAATTGGAATTTTTTCGACCCATTGAAAAGAGTTTCAATGATATTCATGATAGAGATCATAATATATCTCACTACCAGACAGAATAAAATCTATAGGGTCACACACATAAGAGATTGTCTGATTAGATGGTTGGATTTAATTTGATAGGATTCGGTTTAAATCTGAGTCAAAATTTTGACATGTGAAAGGTTGATAAGTCAAAGATTTGACATGTCAAAGAGTTGACACAATCAAACTCAAAAACAGTAGGACTCCTAATAAACTTTGAACGATCAAAGATCCATCAAAATTTGATCCTCAATGTAATTGATATTCAGAAGGACTCCTTATGCCTTAGGTGTTAGCGTCCAAGAGATGTGGTGCCACATATTTTCTCACACCATATGGAGGCATGCGTTCAAATTGTTGGATGCCCAAGTTTCCCATGCTCCATCTCCTCATGCTGATTGGATCATGCCCAAGAGTCCTTGCGTCTTGGACTGGTCAAAGGCTTTGATATGTCAAAGACTTGATGCAGTAGGACTTTAATGTGAAGGAGTTCATAATTATAAAAGAGATAAGATCTCATGCCTCCTATGGTTATGCGCCATTGAATGAGCCCAGATAATTGTGAGGCTTATCGTCTTGAAGGAAGCCAACTTTTGCTATTTTTAGTGTTTAAAAGTATGGTGCATTTGGCTGCATAGCATATGCAGCCTCCTGACCACATACCCTATAAGCAACTAACATGCAAGGTTGGATCAAATATGAGCCAAAGGGATGGATTGCTATGCTATGCAGCCTCCTGACCACATACCCTATAAGCAACTAACATGCAAGGTTGGATCAAATATGAGCCAAAGGGATGGATTGCTTAGCACTTTTCGGGCATATTTGCATCGGGATTAGCACTGTCTGTATTTGTTTGGCCATTTTAGCATTATGCAACTACATGTGTGGCCATTCTTAAAGCAGGCTTATGCAACCAAGGCAGGTTCAAGCTAATGGTTATGTTGGATATAGGTTTATTGCTAACAAGGATTAAGAACTAAATAGTAAGAACTAATTGGTAGATTTCTTGTTATTAATACTACTGTTATTATAAAATATTTCTATTATTAAATATTTAATATACTAATCATATATGCACTTGCAAATCACGGCCACCTTTAAAACATGGCTATTTTCATACAATAGTGCAGTCTTAAGTCTCCAAGTGCATTTTGTGCCTCCCACCTAGTAGGTAGGTAATTTCTGTTATACCCTCAGTTGAAATTACACCGTAATCTCTTCTTTGTTGCTATAAAAATGCAACACCATCCTAAGAAAATACCTACTTCATTAGAGGCTTGTGGAAACTTTCACAAAATCACCACAATATTCTGTTAAACCAGGAATCAACAGCAAAGCTGCGAGGACTCTGGTATTGTGGGAAATGGAAATATGTTTCGTGAAACCTTTTTGGTGCATGCTGCTAAATATATTGAAATGAGACATTAATTAGGCACCTTCTGTAATGGGTTTCATTAATGTTTCATGATGGGCATGGTATGCACTCTGGTACTGATGACTTGAATTTGCACATGCAGGGTGCTGAGTGAACATATAGGATCAATTATTCAATAATCACAATCAAGATGTTCTCCAGCTTCCTATTTTGCTGCTATAATTTCCTCAGCCATATTATCATAATATTCAGGTGACTGGATCATACAGAGATGTGTTTCTACTGGTTGTTTGCATCAGATGGAGCTGCTTGTGCTTTACGGTAGTGTCTGTTCATAAGACATCCGTGTAGGCTAAAAAACACCATTCTTGGGTACCTTTGCTGATGATAGGCAGTTGCGAGCGATGTATATCAGGAGAGTGCAGCAGAGTTGGAATCAATAAGAGATCTTACTGATTTACTTTTCGGTATCTTGGCCAAGAAACCTGTTAAACTTGGCCTTTTCTGTATCAGGAACCAGAGTGTTGGTGCCATCTCTGAAACAAAGTCGGACGTATACAAGGTATAAGCTATATGATGTGAATTATTGTGGCTGTGGAAGATACTGTTTGCTGAATGGGTGATGTCAATTTGTTTATCTAGACCTAAAGTTCATTTGGCATAAGCCATCTTGTTTTCATTTTTTTTTTTTTTTTTTTTCTTAAGATCAACAGCATCTCTCGAATGTTATGAGCTTGAGACGTATTTACCTAGGAACGTGTTAATCTCATACCATAAATAGGCTCCGTTCAATGGATGAGCCAAGGTTGGCTACAAGCTAAATTTCAGATGTACTTCTTGTCTGCATCTATACCATGTTTTGACTGCCATGATGAGGTATGGCTGGGACAAAAATCAGGGAGGTTCTCGCTGTGATTGGAGTAGAAAACCCTGCTAAGGCCACCACCTGCAGTGCAAATAGTTCCAACACTCATATTTGGCTTCATATACTCTAAAAGGCTTTCCCAATTTTCACATCATTCTAGAAAGCACATCACGTTTACTCCGGTTTTCCTTTTTATGTTGCATCCTCTTTTAATTCATTAGCATTTTTTCACAATCCTGTTTGGTTGCGTGGAAAGCCATTCAAGCTCTGTTAACATGAATGGCCAGCAATGGTGATTTGCAACATACATTTGGCTCTGTAAGCCCTGCTAACTTCATGAATTAACTGGAAAAAACCTGCATGAAAGAACCCATTTATTCAGCTTTATTCTACCGTGCAACCTTTCCAGCACCAGGATAAACTAACTTACGAATTTCAAATAAGCTGAAAAAACATTTTGTATGTACTAATTCCTCCTTAACCCTGGACAAAGCTATTGCACCAAAAATGGTTGAATAATTCGGTTCAGCTTTTGTTGCTGTTTGCTCCGACTTACATCTATTTAGATGGTCCAGAAAAATATATCACGGAACCAAAAAGGGCCTCTGGGTTTTTGCTTTTTCCGAAGTCCCAAGAAAATGCAAATATATAGCAAAATACTGAAAAAAATACAGTTCTCAAACCACGCCAACCAGCCTGAGACTTCCGCAGCTTAAGGTCCGATAGCTAATGCCTGTTATCAGCTGCAGTGGAGCTTTCCCTGCAAGATGTTCCTTGGCATTTGTATAAGAATCATATGCGTGCAATGTTGTACAACACACAAAACCCTTTCAGTTTCGTTTACATGGCATTCTGAGAAAGAGTTATAAACCAGAAAACATGATGCCAATGGTTTTAATGATGGGTCTTATCCTGCCCTCTTCATTCTTGATCGATGAAAGCTTGTTCACCCGTGGCCCAGGTACCTGGCACCAGCGTCGATCACATTGCAGCTATGGATCCATACAACCAATGCTACATGCTTGTTCCCTGCCCAGAGCTAAGGGTTTATTCTATTTATTATTATTACTATTATTATTATTTTAAAGAACAACTTCACGGTTGACAACGTTCAGTTCATTATATTACCAACAAAGTTTTCATATTCACCAGATTCTACTCCATCCTACATCATATCATGATCTGGTCTTCCTTAAATTCCAAAACCCCTTTACATCTACATCTCCAGAAGATACCATATAACTCTCAGGAAGAAGAAAAAATAAGGTGTTTTTTTTACCTTGAAGCTGCTAGTTTGTTTGGTAAGTAAGCCGCCGAGAACAGAACTGGCATCACTAGTCCATTGACTGAATAAAAGGCCAAATTTTAATGGATCCCAACACACAATACTGGATATCTGTGAACATCCTTATCCACAAAAGTTAGTAAACTAGAAAAGACTTTGATCAGTGCGGTAGCAATAACTGGAACAAATTTTGCTCCCAGAAGAGTATTGCCATTAAGATATATAATTATGAGCAACAGGAAATGGCATGCTACCATATGAAAGTTTCCAACAGAATATAAACTTGAATACTAGATGATAAAAAAAAAATTTGAGTGACACAGGGAACTCTTCACAGTTTTATGTTGTAGATTGTTTCGTGGAAGTGACAAACTTCAGTACTGCATTTGTGGACTGCTGAGCAAAGTGTTTCTGCCTAAGCTGCACATACGGATAGGCAATAACTGAGAGGAAGTGTGCAGGCTTTGAGAAGGAAAATGTTTCATACCAGATCTGGTCATTCTCATCCCACTCAATTGAGAACCGCTCCTCTCCAGCCTGCGTGAAACATGATGCGAAAAAAGAATGCTAGAAGTTGGACAATCTGGCAGAAAAATATAAAGCTATAAAAGCAAGAAACTAGAAAACTGACAACCATGATTAATTAATTAGTGTAGGATAGCAAGAAGTGGATAGAACTGAGATGGAGAAAAATAACGGTGAGGGCTTTCTTTTCTTTCAATTTTGATAAGCATACATTTCATCTGCAACTAAAACCAGTAAATTATCCATGCTCCAGAAACATTGCACATGTGATCAGAGAGGGAACACAGAAGGATAACCCAGGTACTAAGTGAAAGGCTTGTGAAATTAATGAATTGCTTTCCACTTGTTCCTTTAAGCAATAAATTTGAGAAAGTAATTCATCATGGTAACATTCATAAGTTCAACAAATAAGATATGTAGATTATATGGTTGGCATTGTTCTATCATAGTTCTCTAACTCTAATATCTGAAACTAAAGAATGTAACTCAATATGAGTGTCAACAGCCTCGCAACTTCTTTCTGATTGATCTTTTTTAATTTTTATTAGCTGATAAAAAAATCATACCAGAAAATTAAAAGAATATATATCAGTTAACAAGCTTCTAAGTGATCATTTCAAAAAGTTTCAAAAGCCCTGCTGCATTCACAAATGACAAAAAGGCCTATGTACCATAGGAGACCGGTATGCTACAGTGCTGGTATCATATACCCTACTGAACCATATTGATACACCCAAAAAATATTTTTTATTTTCAAGATTTTTAAGATTCATTTATTTTATTTTATTTTGAGTGGAAAATAGGATTTTGTGAATTCATTTTTGATGTTTAACTGTAACATATTTTAACTTTATGTTACATGTCTAAATAATGGGAAACTGTATAATATTAAATTAACTAAGTATAAAATTGAAAAGAAAACTACTTATATTAAAAATTGGAATGGCAACATACATGCATGCATTCAATTCTAAGTTCAATGTTGATGTCCCTCATATGCATCTGGTTCATGTTCATAGATGGGCCATAGGACTTGACACATTATAAAATTATTCCAAAATACAAAATTATGGAATGATCTCCCTTTTTCTCCTATTTTTATCCACTCATGGGATGTAATAAGGAAACACCTGGATAGGAGGAATGGCTCACCTTCCACTCTCTCCCTCTTTTTCTCCCTCCTTTTCACTCTTAACTTGAAATAGAGGGAGAAAATGGTGCTGGATCCTTTTCTCCCTCAATTATTGGGGCCTAGAAGTGGTACAGGGCCCTTACCATGTTGAACTGCCTGGAACCAAGCGCTTTTGGGCTGTTCAGCATGGTAAGGATTGTTTCCTTGCAAAATCCTGTATAGAGACCATGAACCATCCTGATATATGATAGGTACAACACAATACTGACCGACTCGGATGAGTTTTGTGATGACCCATGCAGGCATGTATTCAGTCCCACATCGGTTATTCGTTACGAAGATCTTGGGTACTTATACAGAACCAAGGAACCCAAATAATACCTTCCAACTAGTCCTTTTGGATAAGATCCTGGATCGTTACAAATGGTATCAGAGTAGATCCGACCTATAACTCATGTGGATTAAAGGATACTACAGCATTAGTTCATTGGACTGACTATAAACCGATCATGGTGTTTATGAATGGATACATGAATTTGGACCCTTTGCCTAGTAAGGACGCCAGGACTTAAATAGGGAGAGTATGTGATGAACCATGCGGACGTCTATTTAGTCTCACATCGGTTATTCGCTGGAAAGATATTGGATACTTATACAAGACCAAAGAATCCAAATAATACCTTTCGACTAGCCCTTTTGGATGAGGTCCCAGGTTGTTATAGATTCAATACTGTATTGCATTCTATGAGACAAACAACCTGAGAAAAAGCAAAAAGGCAGCTATATTTGAACAACCTAAGTAAAAGCAAAAAGACAGCTATATTTGAACTGCCTCAACATGAATGTGCAAACTAAGAGTATCAAACAAACCATCTAAGATTCAAATCAAGAATTTAAAGAGGATATTAAAAAAAAAAAGAGATTGAGATAGGTCAAATAGAAAGCACCTACTAGTGGATGGATGTGTTAAATTTAGATTTAGTTATCTAAATCCATCACCAAAGATGTACTAAGAGACCATAATGGTGCTAAACTTCTTACAGGAGAAAAGTAGATGCTGGTTGATGCTTGAACCAAAACTAAAGCATGCTTCTTGGGCCTCAAGTTTGTGGATAAATTATATATTTAAAGAAGTATCATTAGTCATTGAATCTAGTTGTAAAACAATGCAAGGAAAGTACTATATAGAAAATAAACAAAAATATTGGAGGTTATCCAAAAAATAAGCTAGCATTTTATAGATATAGAGTTATCCATGTCATCCTTGAAGAAAATCAGCTTGCTGATCTAAATATAACCTAATTACCCCAAATATGATTTTGCACATCAAACCTTAAATCAAGGTTTGCTGGACTAGTATCGAGACTCATATTGGCCAATGACCGATTAGTTATAGTAGAAGTCTATACCATGCTATCCTAGGACATACCGAAACAAAAAGAGGGAGGGGGGAGAGTGAGGGAAGGGGAGGGCAAGGAGGAGAGAGGGAGGCTAAGAAAACCCAAACCCTATGCTAGGAGAACTGAGAGTGGGACAGAAGGGAGAAAGAGGGATGGGAAGAGTGGAAAGAAGTAGGAGAAAAAGGGAGAGAGAGAGGGAGAGAGGGGTGCGCACTTGAAGTTCCAACCATGGTGGAATCAAGGGGAGAGGATACCATGGGGCTTTTGGTGGAGAGAGAGAGAGAGAGAGAGAGGCATCACCTCCACCACTTTCATTATGTCGTGGAGTTGGTCGAACATGGTAGAATTGAGGGAGGGGGGAGAGAGATGGAGTAAGAACGGTTGAAGGTCTGAAGTCTTTGAAGGGGTCACGAGGAGTGAGGAGGACTTGAAGTTTATATTTTGGACCAAACCATCCCAATTCTTGACTGGTCTAGTTCACTACGACCCAAACCACCTAACCCTGCTTTAAATTATGAAGAATGCTAGGCAGTTGAAAGCCTACATCATGCAGAGAATAGTAAGGAATATATATAGAACATCAATATTCTGGTGTTTTGTTATTTAGAGATTCAACCAATTAGCAGCTTATAATGATGTAGCCCTTAATGCACTCTAGTTAGTCACTCTTCGGTATCATTAGCATCAAAATTTGGCATAAATTCTTCTAGATGTATACAAATGTTTCTTTCATGTTCCAATAGAATAGCAAACTAGTTTTTCATTGCACCAAATGGCTCGAAGTTGCCCCTTGAAGTAGGCAAAGGATGGGCAATATGAGAAAATTTTCCTTATGCTATATTCTATAAGAAGTATCAATATTTTACGTTTTGAGTTGACCTAGAGAACCTAATTACAGAGGACCGTCTAGCAATAAATCTAGGCACATTTATGTTAGGGACAAATATACAAATTAAAAAAAATTATTTTATTTAGAAATTAGAAAATTTTATTTTTATATGGACTCTAGGACGAGAATTTTCCGAGGACTACAATATTTTATTTCTATGCGGACTTTTATTAGGATATTGGATTGTCTATATAAATTCATTATTATATTAATTGAGAATACAATTTAGATTATTGAGATTTGATAATACAAAATATTGAGTTTCCCTCTTCCTCTCCCTTCTCTTCTCTTATCTTTCCTCTTCTTCTCTCTCCTTCTTCTATCATACATCACCTAATCATCAACCCATCCATCCTCTCCCTCTTGCACTCTCTTCTTATTTCCTCTCAAACCCAAGCTACCACAACTCATCCCCCCCTCATCCCATAGCCCAGGCCATCTGCATGCCACATTCCCTCTTTCCTCTTCTAATGGGAACATTAATTGTGGAGCAAATATTAACTCTAGAGCATTTCATGTCCCAGCAATAAAGTGAAGGCATGTCAAAACAATAAAAAAAAAAGGCATGGAAGTTGCAGTAAAAGTTTCTAGAATAGTCATTAGTAATGTGGCAGCAATGTTACGGAGAGTGGCAATGCCGGTTAGCCATCCCCATCCAAAGCAATAGACAAAAATTCCACTACTTATAATGGAATTTGTGATGACGCAATGATGTTGCCAAAATAAGGATGGAGTCACTACCTATAAAAAGGATGTTGGCACCATTTGAGAGGTGTGGTCAATGATGTGAAGTTAAGAGTTGAAGAAGCTAGAGGCCTGACGATATCGTATGCATTAAGGCTTTCAGATGATCATTGTCATGTCCCATGGTGATGGGAGACTGAAAAAGTGAGAAGGGAAGAGATTTAGTTAAGTGGAATAAATAGGAAATGAAATAAGCAGTCATTGGAAAGAGAGAAATAGGTCAGCAAAGCAAGATGGTTGGAGGAAATAGGGAAGTTGAAAGCCTAGGACAGTTATGCTACCGAAGGGATATAATGAATAAAGTTGGTTACTGGCTTTGGGCATTGGTAATTGCAAAGAGAAGACAGGGTTTTTGCAACCCTAAAGAAGGGGGCAAGGGGCAACTATGGAAGTTGAATTTGTGGTGAGGGCCCCTTCCAAAGATATGAAGTATTCTTCAATTTTTTAAGTGAACATTCACTGCAGAGCTTGCTTTCAGGTTTCAGCATTGATGATGGCATGGAAGGTACAGTTAATGATGACAATTTTATGTCAATCGTGAACCTTATAAAAAAATCTTGATAGAGAGTGAGGAGTTGGGGTTGATTACTCTCTTTGAGCCAAGGTAGGCAAAAACTTGAATGGGCTCAAAAGGAAAGGCCAACAGATGTAATCCAATGGGTTAAAATAGTTTAAAGCTAATTCGATTTAATATCCTGCAGAAAATCAATCTGCAGTGCAAACAGTCCAGTGATGAAGAAGAATAACAGCAGAAATAAGAGAGAATTGTACCAAGTTGGGAAGAAATCAAGTGAAGTAATAAGAGAAGAAGAATGATAAAGAAATAGATAAGAAAATAGGGATAGAAAAAGAGGAAAATAAGAAAGGCCAAACCTGTTCTTAAAAAGGGACCTTTTATTAATTCAAAACAAATCATGTATAAAAGTTTTTCCTTCAACCCCAATAGACCCCTTTATAGACTTTACATGGCTTGCTTTCCATGCAAACTAGGACTCCTGGTAGGCAAGTACCTAATCCCCAAAATATTTTCTAAAACAAAAAAATTCGAAATAGCACATCACCCTAGATAGAGAGATATCTAAAACAACCAAAAATCAAATCCTAATGATTTCATGACTTCTCCAACCCAACAACTACCTAAGATAGGACTCATTTAGATTGATTTCACTTAAAATAGGACTCCAAAAATAATTGTACAGATTACTTAAGTAAAAGTTCCAAAAAATACAAAAAGTTGAACTACACTTCTTTTTTTTTCTTTTGTTTTTTTTTAATTTGCCATCACCAACAATGGCAATAGTGCTGGTGCACCCGTTTTAGGTGCTTATTTGGATGTACATGGGTCTGATTGGCTTGTTGGGATTAGTGGGAGGTTTTGTGTGGTGATGGGAAGAGGGAAATCAAAAGAGGAAGAAGTGGATAAGAGGATGTGAGGGATGGAATCATGGTTGGATGTGCAAGTAAGAAGATAGAAGGAAGAAGAGGAAGTGACCCAATGGATATGTGCATTGATTCTAAGAAGCCTTTTTGAAAATTTCATCTTGCATTTTACATATATACATTCATAAATATGTGTGTGCGCGCGCGAATGTGCGCATGAATAAATATGTGTACATATATATGTATGTGTGTGTATATATGTATGCATACATGTGTGTGTACACACAAAGAGAGACTCCGTGTGTGTGTGTGTGTGTGTGTGTGTGAGAGAGAGAGAGAGAGAGAGAGAGTTAGACTTGGCTACACTTGAATAGATCTCCACTCAAATCCGATCAAGTCAAGATCAGATGATGGAGATTCCAAATTGGTGATTCAAGCCTTTGGATGTGATCTACCATATTAAATTACTTATTATGTATATATATATGTGTGTGTGTAGAGAGAGATAGAGAGAGAGAGAGAGAGAAAAGAGAGAGATTAGCATCCAAAAATTGCCAAAGTTGTCCATGGAAGTTAGCTTTTGCAAGGGCAATATGTGTCATTATACCCTTTGAACAACCAGCCAAGTTTTTCCTAGGAGGAATAAACCTTGCTCCATGCATGTATGTATATGCATATTTCGCTTTGTATGTACATATGTGCAAGATTTGCCATCTCAATACTGGGCCCTATACCAGTGCCAACTTGTTACCATATTGGTACAGGGCTAGTTCGGCATACCGAGTGTCGGTACACACCCCGTACCGTATACCAGTATCGAACCGGTATGTTATGGTATGCCTCGTACCACCTGATTCAGTACAATATGGCAAACCTTCCATATGTGTATATATACATATGTTTATGTGCGGGCATTGAGGGGAGTGGAGGAAGAGGACAATTCTTTTAAGATTCATTAGTTCCCAGGAGTGATATCTTGGTCCATAAGGGGAACATTTCTACTTCACTAGCTTCTAAATGTTGAGCCAGGACCATATGGCGTTAGCTTTAACAATAGAAACTAGTTAGTTATAGGCCTTTACATTGTAGATAAGCATTGTTTCATTTACAAAGTTGTTCTAAACCATAAAATTACATGTCCCTTTAGAATGGTAGAAAATCCTAAAGTCTTGATCAAGAAACTGGACTTTTATATGTGCTCATAATCTTCTTTTTAGAGCCACAGCTGCATATGTAGAAGTGGGCAGCATAGTTTAGCTATTTAACAAAAATAGTTTGCTGAAACTTCCAATTCCTTATGGCATCATCTGTATCCTTGTATATACTGAATATGAGGATGAATACAGTTATAGTAATTCAATCAAGACTATAACATCAAACCAAAAAGTCCAAATGATAATGATTCAAAAACAACTACCTGGGACTTCATTGCCACTAATGGCGAAGAAAAAAGACTACCATCCACCATGGTCTTCCATGGGGGAGCGTGAATTTCCCACTAGGGAGACTACCAGTATACAAGAAGCTGGCAGAACTTTAGTCATTGGACCACATCCATCCTCCTACCTAGATAGTAATGATAAATTCACTTCTCTCCTCTATTCAAGATTGAATGCTGATTCATTAGTGTCTATTTAAGTAGTATATGTGCTCATAACCCATCTCATATCCTAGATTTAATGTTTTTTTAACATTAAAATCCTCGAGAAAGATTTAACTTAAAAGCCACATCAAAAACAGTAAAGTTATGATTAGCTACAGAAGTTCTACTCTGTACATGTGTTTGAGACTCTTTTTTTGGTTAACATTATGATAAGAACCTAGAATGGCAATAATGAAAACACTTCAGCCTGGGCCAGAACCTAGAATGTTAATGGATGGAAACAGTTCAGTCTAGGCCTAGAAAGTTAAAAAGCTAATAATCTTGCATGTGATTTGGACAAGAAGAAAAAAGATTAAAACAGGCTTTGTAAATTTTTATTAATATAAGTATGGAAACACAACCATATTTCTGACCACCAAGTCTCAAACTATGTGCAACAAGACATAACACATTTAAATCGCTAGAAGAAAATACACCACCAGAAACAAGTCACATTTATCTTTTTCTTGTACAAGGTCCTGCTTTTGACTTTGCTGAATTGCCTCAGATGAATGCAGACTTAAATCTTACTCCATGTATATATGGGTAATGGAACCACATGTAGTACAGTGGAATTTGCACTTATAAATGCTTTTGCAAGTAGTTAAAAGGGAAAGGGTATGATGGTCCCGCAAAATTAAAAATGAATTATTTCTGCAAAGAATAAGTGGATCATTTCTGTAACTTGGATAATTAAATAATTTTTCCGCAAATATCCTACTACCTTAGCTAGATTTTCTTTGAAATCAAAATTCAAACAGTTAGTGAAATTTTTCCATTCAAAACTAACAGAAATTAAAACCCATAAAAATTAACATACTATTAACATATAGACCTAGTATCATCTTAGGTACATCAGTCATAGACCTAGTCTTCATTCAGAAAGCTTTCTCATTCACATCATGTCATGCATACATATTACAACAATATGATTTTTCGTGAGCCTGCCACAATCACTTTTTAGCTGCCACTTTTAGGGAAGCCAGGTGAAACTTAGATATCTCTTGTTCCATGTCCAAAATAATTTACTACATAGAAAATTCTATGAAGAGCCAATTTTCTTTTCTTCAAGCACTCTGTACGCCACTTGCAAACTACATGTAAATGAGAAAGCTACCCTCCATCAATGAAAGCTTCCCCCTTCATGGTAAGACCCAAAGATACAACGGTTGCAAACATATTCAAAAATCCTCTCAAGTCTGATCCTATTGCCTTTGATGGATTACGAAGCCGACATAAATAGATGCACATAAAATAGCCGCTAATTCCATTAGCCCCCCTTTCTTAGGAGTAACCTAATCATATGTAATTTTCAAAATTTACAATGCATTTCCTTATCATTATCTCAGCAGCAGCAAGAACAGAAGTAAAAAGCGTTCTCTTTATCTCAGAATTCTCGAATGGCACAATAGCATTTAGCATGAAAGATAATTTATTTTTTTTGCTAACCCTATCAAGTTTCTACAAGCAAATTCAAGAAGCACAAGGAAATTTTAGAAATGGAAGTTATAACTGGAGAGAATACCAAGAGGTGGCCTTGGAGAGTGCCGCCGCCGAAGCCAAAACAAGCCTTGATAGGCCGAGAAGCTGCTGCTTCAATGGTTGTGCGCCTGGGGGTGGCAATATCAGTGACGTAGGCAACCTGGAGAGGCATCATGACCCATGGAAGCAGCTCCTTCACACAGACACAGAACTTCACACCAGTCTCGATTGGGGTCTCCAAGTCCACGAACGCCCACCCCAACCTAAAATGCCTGCAAAATCCCACCCACCACATCAATTTATGTTCGAGAAAGAGAAAGAGAGATGGGATGAGGATGATGGTTATCATACGTCCAAGAGACGAGGGCAGATTTGGCGAGGCGGAAGGTGAGGGGGCCGGAGCCGAGGAGGACGCGAGCACGATTGATGAAGAAGCCATTCTTGGAGAGCGCTTCTTCTACTTCCTTTCTTTCGTTTTGGGAAGGAGGAGGAGAAGAAGCGGCGTGGAAACGGGGGTCGTAGTTGAAGCCTCCGGCTTGAGCGATGCAGGCTTTTTGTTGGTCGCGGGAGGGACGCCTCCAGCTGAGAAATAAACCCCCCACCATTTTTCCTTCCCCTCTCTCACGCTGATGCTGGCTGGCTCGCTTTTTTGTTTTGGATAGCGTTGTTGTTTTCTACGGATTAGTGAAGTATCAGAAACAGATTAATGTTCACAACTACAGTCGCAAAAAACGGTGCCATCCTTTATTTTTATTTTCACTTTTTTTTTTTCCAAACAATAATCTTCGCTATTTTTTTATGCAAACAATTTAAAAATTGTTTAAAGTTTCATTGGCACGTGTTAATCTAGTTGATAATTTTTTTAGATTTTGAAAATAAAAATTATAGATAATTAGATATCAATCGGTTTATTTTTTTTATTTTTTAAGAAAAGCAAACATACCATCCAATTTAGGAGAAATTATTGCATGCATCAGGTGCAAGTGAGCCAGGGCAAATGCCGAAGCAAATACAAGGTGGATAGCGCGCCATCGGGAATCATATAAATACAACAGGTAGCGTGGCGTGTCATCCACCATGGGATTTACGCGGTCCAATTGCATCCGGTGCATGCAATACGAAGGCCTAATTCAGACTGAATGATGTCAGCCGCTGGATTTTATGGAGAACCTAAAGGTACCATCTCTTCAGACCATTTCATTTTCGTGTAAAAAGGGAAAAAAAGTATACAATTTATGTTACATATATCAAAAATTTATCTAAATATCATCGAACACGAGTATAATAATTTTACAAAATTACTCGGTCCAAATTATAGAGCAAATTTCCCTTAAATTTTTGCAATTGAAACTCCAAATTTGTAAAATCTCTGTTCACAGCTGTAATTACATGGAGGGAGAAGATATGCCGGTCAATGTAAACGGCTGCTAAATATTCCAATGCAGAGAAAGCATCAAGGCATCAGGCCTCCCCTAAACCTAAGCCATATGGTTGTCTTGTCCATCTTATATACCTCAAGTTTAACTTGAACATGGTCATAAGTGGATACCAGATCATTAGTCGAAAATGACAGGAACATCGAACGGTGATAATTTTCATATTGTTCTCCTGTTTCTAGTGAAGCAATGGCTAGACTTGCACACATGTTCTATAGCACAGCTAATGAGAGACAAGAATTGCTCTTGCTGAGAAAGGAGCCATCTCCTAGCGAGGGCGGTAAATGGTGATGTAACTGAACCAACACCTGCTGACCAACCAATACGCGGGCTGTAGGCATGAGAGAAATATTGCACCATATTGTGTTGCATATCTCACTATCTGTAAAGCACTGAAAAATCTTCAGAGACCATCTTCGACCTATAGTATCGTTACAAAATATCTTCCAAAATTGCACCATCTTACATTCTCTAAGTGACAGAAAGGGAAACAGAACATAAACATCAAAGGAACCAACAGAGATTATGCATTGCGATCATTCTTATGTCAATGAGTTCAAAAAGTTAGAACTGCCCAAACAGTATTATCATCAGTGCATGCAAATACTACATTCCTTCTCACTCCACCTCCCTCCGTGTGGCATCGTAGGTGGGCTTGCAATCACAAGCAGGGCAAGAAAGGCTAACTGAAAGTTTTACCCATGGAGGAATAGTCGAGGAACCTGATAGGATGGATCCCAGACAATCAGACTTTAGCAGCAGTATCAGCCACTCAGTCGAAATAGTCCATCTTCACATCTGTGACATCAAGCTGCAGGATCTCAGCTCTGCAGCCCAAGATGGTGCCAACACTACAAAAAACAAAAAACAATAATGTGCCACACAACCATAAAATAAGCAACTAAATTGCAATATTTATGATAATCATTCTTTAAAAAAGAAGCAATAATGTGCCACACAACCATAAAATAAGCAACTAAATTGCAATATTTATGATAATCATTCTTTAAAAAAGAAGCAAGAAAAATTTTAACCATTTCCGTATTGTCAGTTTATAGAGCCTCATTAGATGATAATGATGACTCGGAACAATCCAACCTCTCCAAGAGTCCATTTTCAACCTTCCTTTAAACTCATAGCTTGCTGTATCATATTTAAACAAAGATGATAAATCATATGTCAACAATTCAACTGACCATTCACAAGAAAAAAGAATATATTTCTATGAGGAATGCTACAGGGTTCCCATCAGGTATATATGAACAGTTTTCTTGCCATGTGGCGTAATAGGATTGGCGCGATTTTATGGATTTGTTGCAATCCATGAGGGTTGGTCAATTATTGAATTGCCAAATCAGCATTTGCATGTCAAGTGACCTTTACATGTGCACATAAACAAATGCCATGTAAATCTGCAATTTTGGCAGATCTATGTGTGCTCAGACTGACTGGAAATCTACAGAATCAAGCAAATGCCACACTCTGGTTCCACAATCACCAGGTTTCACAAGCAGCATCCTTTGAATAGTCACGATTGGTAGCAGTAATATGTAATTTACTGCTCTTTATATGCAGACTCAGTTACCCATTCACACCTTGCATAAAAAGAAAACATTTCTGGATACACGTTCCAAGATTCATTCTGAAGAACCATAAATATGTCTACAGACCATATCTTCCATTCACATATTGCCAGGACTGTAATAGAAAAGCTATAGCTTAACCTAACATATCTGTTAAAATTGCAGAAACTGGCTTTCACCACAGAATGTCTTTGCAAGATGTAGGCAACACTAGTTTGTGAGAGTAACACAGTGCCAGATCTAATTGTCAGGAGAATGTTCTCAATTCTGTTTTGATCATGACGCACCCCATCCATATGATGGCCAATATCATTGGAGAATCCATCAATATACAACATGACAATTGATTAAGGTCTAGGAATGATGAGATCATGTAAGATAGATTCCCATTGCTTTGCTGAAAAGATGACATCACAGAGTAAAATGTGCAATATTTTTGATCAGGTATCTCGCCACGACGTTGTGGAACCAATATCCACCATAAACTCATGACATCCATACAGTAGAATAGCATATTGGAGCATATTAATAAGATATTTCATGAGACTTGTGCAACAGAAAACAAATTTAAGTACAATACATAAATGCAAAATAGGTTAGGGTCTATTTGATTTCTTGTACGTTCCAATTTACTTTTAGGTTGCCTTTTCAGAGTTGCCAAGGAGGTCAAAATAGGATTATTTGGACACAGACTCATAATAATTAGTACTGGATTTACTTTAGGGCGCTTTCTTGGAGATGTTTAGGGCAGAGAGGGTGATTTGAATCATATGACATAGTAATTGACATAAAGTTGCACAAGGGTTAAGTCACTTATTAGGGTGGTATTCTGACTGCTTTTTATGAAGCTTCAGACGTTTTTACTGAGGATTGATGGGATACGAAATTTTGTTGTATTTCATGACTTATTTGAATTTCTTTTGTATTTTCATGTTGTTTTTTGAATGGAAACAGTGTTTAGGTTTTGGAACAAATCCATTGTATTTCCTACATTTCTTAACTTTCTTGTCATTCCTTTTTTATAACTCCAGTACTTAGATCTGTTTTTCAAGAAGGAAAATCCATCATGAGGGTTGATTCTAATGATTATTTCACATCATGATGCACCATACAAAGTTAGTCATTCTATCAAATGAAAGGATTTACTTTATTTTTAGATTTCTGGAATTCAACTAAATAACATGTTTCTTATTCTTAATTCAAGAATCATGAATGTTGAAAATCTATGCCATGACAAGCATACAAAGTCCAGCTTTGCTCTAGGAAGCTGGAGCAAAGACAAGAAGGAAAAATATTTCTATT
Organism: Cocos nucifera; assembly: GCA_006176705.1. Classification (NCBI taxonomy): domain Eukaryota; kingdom Viridiplantae; phylum Streptophyta; class Magnoliopsida; order Arecales; family Arecaceae; genus Cocos; species Cocos nucifera. The sequence goes on from QRFJ01001356.1 coordinate 778,230, forward strand.
TCAAGGTTTCTATTTGGTCCTCAATTTTGTGCTCTCATCATTTTGCTTGAAGCACTTCTTTGTGTTGATGTTGCTTCCTATCTTCTTTTTCTTATTTCTTTTGCAATTTTCACCTTTTATTTCTCAAGTCTGTTGTTCTGTTAACTACACAGAACAAGCAAAGATAAAGAGAGAATTAGGAGAGGGATATGACTAGAGAGATAGCAAGGAACAAAAAGCAGGGAAAAAAGAATCAACAAGATAGGAATATGGAAGGAGGCATTCCTCTACTTTTCCTTTAGGCTTTCTGCTCTATTTAACTAACAACCTAGGTAGATGCTACCATGGCTGTGTTGGGCTTAGGAAAGACTTACACCATGTGAATAAATTAAAATGTCGACCTGTGCTGACCGGCACTTATGATGCTAGGCCAATATTAGCACCTAGAATTGGGTAGATACTGGGACCCAAGCATCTTAGCACAAATTGACCCATTCCAGCCCATAGACTTGTTTCATCTTGGCACATATTGATATGGCTCCATATTGCTCAATATCAAGCAAAAATCTTTTCTTTTTTCTGTTTTCTAGTTTTTTTTTTTGTTTCTATGAGAACCCTTGCAGGTACTTGTTTAGTCTTACATTGGATGCAAACTGGGAAGATCTTAAATATTTATACAAGATCAAGAAATTCAGTAATGCTTTTCAACTAGGCTTTTTGGGTGAGAAAGGGCTATTACAAATGGTGTTAGAGTGGATCCAGCCCATAAACAACATGGACCAAGGGACACTATAGTGCGGGCATATTTCGAGTTGACCACAAGCCCATCATGGTGTTTGTAAATTATAATTGGATTAGTAATTGAATTTGATTCAATCACTATCCTTAGCCCGACAAGGATGCAATAGCAAAAACAAGGAGAGTATGTGAGGACTCATGGGGGCGCTTGTTTAATCCTAGCGTCCCACATCAGTTGTGCAGATCTTAGGTACTTATCTAGGGTACTTATCTAGAGCCATGAACCCAAATAATATATTCCAATTAGTCATTTTAGATGAGATCCTAGCAGCATCAACAGAACCATCTTGAACCACTCAATTTGAGACGTATCGAGTTGTACTAATGGTAGATCAGGATGATTCTGGCCTTTAAATTGAGAAAGTGGCAAAGGAGGGGGGAGGGGGAAGGAAAGAGAGGAAGAGAGAGAGAGAGAGAGAGAGAGGATGGTAGACGGCCAATGGAGGGCCATGAAGGGCTAGAGAGGGGTGGAAGACTCTGCCCTCTAGTTTTCCTATTTCATTCAGTCCTAGAGGAAGGTCTCTTTTTCATTTTGAAGAGTTAAAGTGAAGCTAGCAACCCTTTGGCCGACTTCACTAAAATTTTTTGAAATAAAAAAAAGGAAAGGAGATTGCCGACTTCACTTGAACTCTTCAAATAAAAAAGGGCACCCCTCTAGGACACTTGTTTCAAACGAAAGAGGGGAACCAAAGGATAGAGCCACTCTTTTGCCCCTCCATGGTCCTGCTGTTCACCACCCTCCTCCCTCTCTGTTGTGTTAGGCCGCACTCCACCGGCCTCTGCCAGCCTTCTCCCCTTCTTCCTCTCCCTCCCTCCCCACTCTCTTTTTCTCTCCCCTATCCTCTTCGCTGTGTTGATATAGGCCCAACATGAAATAGCATGAGGGCATATCGAACGATGCCACCAGCCAATTGGTATGGGCCTTGGTACCGACACAATGATGCTTGCATTTAGGTTGTTGCAATTTCAGCACACCATAACATATGGGTATGATAGCACAATGCATCATGTGTTATGCTAGCTAACTACGTTTAGATCCTTAACCCTAAGAAGATCCACACCACGCCAAACTAGGAGACTAAGAAGGATAAACTAACTAGGAGAGGGAGAGAGAGAGGGTGTGAGACGGACAGAGAGAGAAGCGGCTCCATTGTTTCTTATTGTCTTTGCATTTCTAAGGATGTTAATGGGGAGAATTTGGTGGTGTGGAAAAACCGAAACTAAACCCAAAATCTACCACTGCTCATCGAAATTGAAAATGAAACCAAATGATTTTTGAAATAAAAAGCTATAACCATCATTGGAAAAAAAAAAACACAAAACTAGAACTGAAATTGAAAAACCAAAAGTCATTTAACTTTTTTTAATTAAAATATTTATATATGAATATCTAAATTAAAGATACCATCCATAATTTTCAGATAATTCATACCAACTCAACTAATAAATATGTCTAAAAATAATAATAACACAAACATCCAACAAAAATAATTCTAAAATAATAACAACCATTTGACGAACTCAATAATTCTAAAATAATAATACAACCATCCAACAAACACATTAATCATGAAAAAGAACCAAAGGGAGGAAAAGAGACACCTCTCTAGCCTCTAGGGTTTGTCCATTTAGTAATTTACCCACCCACGCTCAATGGATGGTCCAAATCGAATGGGATAGAGGGCTAGGATTTATGCTAAATATAAATGATACTAAGACATATCAGGCATGTTCAAATTCGGTTTTGGGCGGGTTTGAGTCAAAGAATTCACCAAAACCAAAACCAAAACAAAAACAAAATGGTTTTTGATTTCTAAAATCATAACAAAAACCATCCCCATTTAATTTTGGTTAAAAGCACCCCATTCAGTTTGAAGATGGGTAAAATATTCGAGGATCCATCTCTGTGGACATTCCTACGCATTTCCTTCCTCTCTTTGCTCTTTTTCTCTTTTTCTTATTCTTCTTAAACTAATGCATGTCAAGTCATGTTCCTTGGCCAAGTTGCATGATAAAGCTTCCTTGGCATCAATGATTCACACACCTATTGCGCACATTTGGGTAGAAGGCTCAGGTGGCTTAAGCCAAGTGCGTGCCTAAGTAGCTCTAGCTTAGACTGATTGCACAGATTCACAAAACAAGGTCTAATGCATACCCAACATGCATTGCTCTAGGGCAATGTGCATGCAAAATGAGGTAAAATGGCCATATACTTGGGGTGACCTCCGTCTACTTCATGACTTGATTCAAATCCAAAGTGTCATGACATGCTGTATGGTCGGTTGCTTGGCTTGAATTATGGCATGGTTAGACATTAAATTGAACAGAATTGAACCCAAGACAGTCCTACAAAGTCATATGATTTTGAGAACCTAGGGATGCTTGGACCTTTCTTGTGGTTCTTGATGATAACCCACATTTGCTTAAGGGCTGCCTTGGAGGGATATTTTGTTTGAATAGCCTAAAGACTTCTCAATTTGCTATAGCATGAACCAAATGACCCATGATGTAGCAAGACAGCTGCATTGGCATCACAAAATAGGGAACTTGAACCAGTAAACTTGGCTTGCTAGTGTATGCTTAAATTATTATTATTGCCCTTAATCATTGTCACTGTTCTTTTGATGAAAAGTCTCCTTCTGCATGCATGGGAACTCCAAAGAACTTGCAAGAAGATTATGAAGATGATCAGCCATGACAGATGATGGTATGGTTTTAGTTGGTAATTTGTTCAGTGAATGTAGAGCTCTAAGTTGTTATCAAGAAAATACGTGTACTTTTATAGGAAAGCAGGGAGTTGTAGGTAGCTCCTTGAGAGATCAACAACTTGAGAGGATAAGGGCAGCTTTTGACACTAGGCCTTTAATGAACAACCAGAGTGGACTGGAGGACAACTACTGCATAAATAAGCATCAGCAGAGAATTCTGAAACTTATTTTGTGAATGTGTGTGCATGTTATACAGGCTGTTACATGGAGGTCTCTGGTGAGAGTCATCCATTAAAAGTCAGAATGGAATTGCCTTTTTCTCTATATTCTTTGGAAACCCTGGTTCCCACTAAGAAGTTGGGATTACAATAAGTCCATATCCAAGGAAGAATCCCAGTCCCATTACGGTCCATATTTTGAGAAAATCTGTTGCCTAGCTAATATAAGTGGTAATCAGTAATTAGGCAATCCTGTTAAAAGCATCGTTCCTACTTCCTACTGAAAACGATGCTCTTTATTTATAAGAATTACTAGAAACTTCAGAAAAAAAGCCAATCTAGCAAGAAAAATGCATGCATTTGTGGCAGAATTTTTTTTCTTTCTACAACATGACGATACCCTCGCTAAAGCTGAAAAGCAAAAAAGAGTGCAACTCCTCAATCTCATCATTTTTCTTATCGTGCTTGTCAAATCACTATTTATTTATTACTTGGAATTAGGTTGGGTTTTATGTACATGTTTTGATGTTCCAAAATTTATCCTTTAATATTTATTTTCAAAAAAAATATATTTTATTTCTCAGGACTAATTAGACAAATTCCACCAATATTAAGTTCATGAACTAAATCATGACACTTGCAATCACGTGTGATTATGTTGCTATTCTGTGGAAGATGGATTATTTACCTATTTTAAACAATGTCCTCAGAAGATGAGAACTGCTAGTCAACATATTCTTTTGAGAGAAGGTTAGTCTTGTTATTTGTTGATATAAAATATCCTTTTTTACGTAGGAGAGCTCATAGAATCAGCAGATTTCCATGTAAGAAAGGTCAACTTTTTTCACACAAAATGCACCAATTTGCAAAAGATCTCTATCATTTATACTCTGCTTAAAATATTGTTATGAATCATTGTATTGCCCCACCCCACTCTCAAAGAAATTCCAGACTCCACTGCAAATAAGCCCTTTGTTCATGGCCAAAGTTAGCTGTGAATCAACATCATGGAGAAGCATGCAGCATAAATCAACCATGTATAAGGGATCAGTATCCATTGAGTTGTTTATTCCTAGCTAGTCTTTATTCTATTCTTCATGCAGTTTTCATTCACAAAGAAGCTCTGGGATCAAAGATGAATGCCTATTTCTCTGGACTGGCATGAAATTATCAAATCCATAAAATTATACAGTTTTGTTCTTCTCCCTCCATTTATCTTTTCTGGTTGGTCCTTGTCAACCTGGGCTGATGTATATCCTCCTAAAGCACAATTACGTTCTTTACTACTGAAAATATGTAACAAAATAGCCAGAAAATTAGATCCGAAATTCAATTTCCGATCTACTTTTTTGTGGAAATTATGATCAAGACTGACATTGAACCAAAATTGTGGCAGGCTATTGGAACCAGGTAGCTGGTGGCAGGTTTTAGAGTTTATGGTTATTATCCCTAACTTTTTGGTGAAAAGATGAAAGTTATTAAAGGCAGTTACCAATAGAATTTTGGTGGGATGTATAAGACAAACTTGCCTATATCCTTGATGAAGCATCAGCCTCCAGCAACCTTAGAAAGCATAAAGAATGAGGCAGCCTATAAAGAGAGGTATGAGGGCACTTTTTCTTATGTGAGTCTCCAGGGACCTTATCAATATAAGGGAAAAAGGACCGCCTAGCACAAGAGGCTCCTGCCATTATAGGGTCTAGGGAGGGTTAGCCATACACATTCTTACCCCAACATGCGGAGAGCTTGCTTCCATGTTTCAAACTCATAAGCTCTAGGTTACAGTGGAACAAACTTACCATAGCACCAAAGCTCACCCTTTCCTTGTTGATGTAAGGTATGGCCTGAAAATGTGAAATAAGTTTTGTTCTCCAATATTACTCAACGCTCTAAAAGGCTTGAATCAGATTCACCACTAAAATAGTAGAAAAGGTTGCTTTCCCTAAAGAAGTGCACAAGGTGGTGGGTATCATGAATCGGCCTTGAATGTGTGAAATGATGATTTTGAGCTTTGATAAGCTTTATGAAGCTTCATGGTGTTTAGGATCTTAATAAAGGTTAAACCTCAATTAAGATCCATGGAAAGGCCAAGGATTATGACTGCTTTGTCTTGATATGGTGCTTGTGGTGTTTGTTGTTACTAATAGGCTTTTGATAACAAATTCACAAATTTCCCTGTAATGAAACTAAAGTTACAACCACCTGAGATGAATGCTGAAGGAAACTCAACTTCACACTAGTAGGGTCTCGGAGACTTGGTGCTTGCCACAACAAAAGGTCTCTCTAACATGTGGATATCTCAATTTGCCTTATTGAACATTAGGGCAACATGGTTTTTCTAGACCTCCCAATTCATATGCTGATAGTTGGAGATTGTTTTAAGATAACAGAAGGGAGACCTACCTACAATATATAAATTACCCAGGTCCTTTTGCTTAGGGTTGCAACACCCAAGATTCTAACCCAAAATCTCTGGTTGCTAAGAGAGGTATGACCATTAGGGCATGCCCAAATTCACAAAAAGAATTGGAGTGTTAAAGGTCACATTAACTCCAATGATTTTCTTTAAATAATAACAGGAGACAAATCATCATTTACTGGTTATTAACTGATTGAATGAAAAAATAACACCAAATGGCTTCTGATACTATCACTAATGATCAAGGATGCCCGTACTAGTACTGGAAGCCACATCGGTCACTCAGTGCTATGGTATGGTACAGTATCATGTCATGCCATCCCATGGTCAACTGAAGAAAAGGGAGCAAGAGAGGGAGGGGGAGAGGGAGAGGAAGGGAGGAAGAGAGAGGGATAGGGGAGAGAAAGAAAGACCGAGAGAGGTAAGAGGGAGGGCTGAAAGAGCTCGGTTCCCCTATTCGAACAAAATAAAGGCTGGGTGGCCATTTTTTCTTTTTTTTTTCATTTTTCCGCTTCAAAATAAAGTAGGCTAGTGCTATTGACTTCAATTCCGGCCCTCCCTCTACCTCTCTCTCTCTCTCTCCCCCCTCCTTTCCTCCCACTCCCTCTCCCTCCCTTCTTCTTTTACTCTCTCTCTCTCTCTTCCCCCCCTCTCTCCTTCTCCCCCTTCCTCACTAGATTTCCCAAACCAAGGGGCGGAACCATGCTGGTCCACTCCCAGTATAGTTCAGTACATCCCGAACAAGGAGGTTTAAGATGGTACCACCTTCCTTGCTAATGATTATAGTGATCCACATCAAGGCTAAATAAAGGAATGGCTGACCATAATGGTCCTTCTGCTTTTCATCATGCAGATTATTTAGGGGGAAGATAAAAAAAGATTGTGAAAGTACAAAATTAGGAATGGAAAAGAACACAGTTTAGCTAATAGTTCAGCAATTAACATAAAATGCCCCATCTTTCTCTACATAATTCTAGTATTTACTTATATTACATTTTTCTTGAGTTAACATATTTTACAGTGCATATTATATTACCGAAGTACAAAGTATTTATATCAAAAACTGCACTATCTTTTACCTAGGATGAGTGCGTCCAAGATCTCCATGCACAAATTCTTTTATATATGTTCCGGCCTGCATTTGGGTAAAAACAATGAGGGTTCACATAAATGAATTAGAACTCCATGATCACACAAAAAAAGGTGTCTGAGTAAAGATATACAATTTATGAAAAAAGGGTGTAGAGAATGATTACAAGGCACTGGATCACCCTTTAATAAGAGTGACCGTAAAAAAACAGCTCAGCTCATAAGTTGGTATTATGGGCTGAAGCTGAAGAAAGGCATTAAAAATAATGCACGAATACTAAAAGAAAAATAAATATCCAGCTGCTATTTTGGAAGTCAATCGCTTCAGGGACTATCCATGTTGATATTGACAGATCCAAAAGTTCTCATCCATCTGTTGCTTTTCCCTTCCTTTGCTTCCCATTTTTTTAAAGTTGCATGTCTTCATAGTTTAGTCACTAAATATAATAATGCCCACATACAAAAATTCTAAATAAGCATTGGCATGATGGAGACTGTTCCATTTTGGCTCTTCAATAATGCAGCTTCTTACAGCAAACATTTACCCTTTTTCATCTCTCATGATTCTTTCCATTACAAATGGGAACTTAAAGAGTTGCATGAAATTAGACTGTCTAACCAAAAAGGCAGATCTTTCTAGCCGCTAGCTGATGCAACAAGGAATTATTTGTAACTAGCTTTTTGGTTGGTCAATTGATCACAATTTATTCATGAAATGGGCTGGATTGGTATTATTCTGGATGTGCAAAATCATTCCATTTGATCTAACAAGTACCTGTCTCAGAATCCTTTTATGTTTCATCGCAGAACCCTCTCTTGTATCACAGAGGGTTTGGGTCAGCTTGAGATACTTGTAGAACTTCCATATACTTTTGTAGGTCATCCTAAGACAAATAAATCAAACAATGTTGGATATCTTAATGTGCCAATGATGAATACTTCTACACATATACTTCTGTATACATGGCAGCATCATCCTTTTACAAATTAAGAATGACACTCCATCCTTGTCCAAACTATTCATGGCAGCTTCATGGATCCTTAAAGAAATAAAAACAAAATTATCACATAAATGAAATGCCATTTATCTAAAAAATATATATTTACCTGGGTACAAAGATGCAATAGAAAATATTGGCAGCTACCAGCAATTCTCTCAATCTTCATCCTGGATCCAGAATCATCCATTGGTGAGTTTGAATGAAGAGCTACTATTATATAGTAGTCAGACAACCACATAATGCAACTTTAGACTGGTCCATGTTTTTTTTTCTCACCAATCAATTGTCCAAACAGAATTCACTGTACAATAAAATAATGGAATTTCCTCATACCAATGTATGATTTTCTTCCGCTCCAATGGGCTTCGACGGTGAAGCACCCTTATTGGGGTTCTTTGTATGACATCCTATGAACCAAGTAGAAGAACAAATTAAACAAGGTAGAATCATCATCATAGAATAGGGTAATTCAAACCACCAATCTGTACATAAAATATGCTGGAGTGCACAAAGCCTTAAAAAAATGGTAATCCATAACATATTACTAGAAGTCATTCAGTAATCCTAACAAGAAGTTTGGAATGGTCCACAGAACATATAAACAGATATGGTTATCCTCGTAATACATGGTTACTAAGTGGATGACTGTAAGAATTCTTCATAATTTTTTTTAATAAAAGAAAAGAAGTTTAGAATCCGATACTGCTTAAAACATGATGTCTAAAGATCCTAGTTTAATCAGCAAAGTATTTCCAGCTCAAAAGGAAACTGGAGGCAAAATGGGGAAAAAGAGACAGGATGTTGATTCTATTATGGTGCATTCAGTGCAATCCTTCAGTTTTCTAGTTGTTGATTTTAGTCATGGAAAACCCTAAATTAATGAAGACATTTTTCAAAGTCAGATGAGGAGCTTAATGAACAAAGAGAGATTTGAATGTATGGTCCAACCATGACAACATTTAAATTCTTATAGCAAATATATACTTGACTCCACTTTACTATAAGAGTACAACAACAGATCTTACCAAGTCCTTTCTAGATGATATGTTATGCAAGTCCTCCTCGGTCAGTGCACGGGAAATCCATACAAGAGCAGCATATTGCTTCTGCATGGATTCACAATCATTGTATGTCAAAAAATCTTAAATAAAGCAATATGCTCTTCTCTTATCAGATGTATTTTATGATGAAAGAAACATATGAATTCAATAAAAAGATATTCTGCGGACATATATTGGTAAAATAACCTGTTTTTCTGCCTCGCCTTCACGCATTAGAGTCCATGCTTGACTATTGACCACCTTAAGGTTTCTCACTCTGACCTGTGAAGAGACATGCACAAGGATAGTTCAGGAGTCAGATGAGGCAGCATAAAATTTATTTTGGTCTACGATTCCACATCACATAATATTTAATAATTAGCCAACAGAACTTATGCATCTAGATTAAGAACTCACATATTTTTTGTCAGAGTTGTTTATCTTTTCCACAATTAGTTGAACATCAAGCATAGATGGCATGTAGCGTGCATTTGAAACTTCAACTAGGAAAGGACGACCAGATCCTAACATCCTCACCTGAGTAGAAAGTTTGTTCAGTTAATCGAAACAAAAACAGTAATCAAATTTTTATAGTACCATCAAGTTTGTACATCAATATCTTCTCGGCCAGCAGCATGAAATTTGTAGTTGTCACCTTTACAGACAAGAAGAGCATTGCTCCCAACTATCTCCTATTAAAAGGAAAGTCATTAAACAAATAAGTGGCACACTAAAAGCAAAAAGTTTGCTAAAACTTCACACTGACATATGATGGAGGGTCTTTGTTTCAAGGGTACTGCTATACCTCGACGGATGCTTCACCCATTCTCTCATCATCAATTATCCAGCATGACTGGCTCACCTTTCGTGAGAGCTGTACAAGGAAGAAAAAAATATAATATACATGATTGTCTTGTGAAAGTTTTGCCACATTACCAAGACAAATCATTTCTTTTGCACAAACTTCAGTAAGTTCAAGCTAATTTTATCTGGGAGATACCTAGGTCAACATAATGAAGAGCAAACAGAAAAGAGAAATTCTTGTTTGGATGTTCAAGTAAGAAAGTAACATTAAAGTACACATATTCACATATGTGAAAAACACTCTCTCAAAATTAGGTGCAATGGTTTAGCATTTTGTAAAATAAAAAAGTTGATTATAACGTTAAATTTTCTCTCAAATTTTTCACTTTCAGTCTCCAATATTGAAATTCATTTTTAGAATCACTACCTAAGAATTCCACTTTAATCTGCAGAAAAATTGCAAGGCACCTATCCACCTACAAGGTGCTCGGTATGACATGTATCTCTAATCTATCTCTCTATCCAAATTCATAAAATTTTCTTTACAGAAGCTATCCTTTATTCTATTTTAGAACCGTTTGGTTTTATTTTTCACATCTTCTAGGCATTTACCTAATCAACTTATTTCCAGATTTCTGAACTACAAAAAGAAAAGGCTAATTCCATCTAAATAGATTCGCCTTATAAATTCAAATCTAAAAGTGGTTCCTATAAAGGTTGTGGTCCAAAGTAGAAAATGGAAAGTATCAATTTAAGAAAAAAAATAAAGTGGCATTAAAGGTCCAAGATCATAAGAATACATCCTAAGTGCTTGGAGGCAAGTAGGAAAAACCTCTAAATGATTTAGATGGAAAAGGGATCCATCAATGGTGCAAAAATCGTAGGTCAATGAATATTCTTTCATGTCTTTTTCGCATATCAGCTTAACTTTCATTTAAGGGTAATTGTTCCATAACTACTATTAGGTGCATGCAATGTGCATTATTTATTCAAGGCTAGCAATTGATAAATGGCTGCGTCGAACTGATCAAGATTTTTTGGAATAAATCGATACATATACTTCCCATTTAATCTCATATAATTTATTCTCTCCTCTTGTCATTTCATGGTGTATATCAAGGGGTCTATTTATTTTGTGAAAAATGAAATGGTTTAAGTGCCAATAGCATGGTAAGATCCAGCTACAGGCAGCATAACATGTGCCACATGTCATATCGATACATTGAACAACCCAGCACCCACAATAAGCATAGACACAGATGGCACCAGAATGCACTCTATCTAGCATATAACCCATGTGATGTGTGGGATACATCTTTCATTTAGAAAATATACCATACTCAAAATATTATTTTATTAATTATGTAGTTATTTAAAAAACTAATATATATTATTAATATATAAAATATTTTATTGTATTAATAAATATTTTTATTAATTTGTAATAAAATATTATTTTATTAATACATTAATATATTATTAAATAATATTAATCTTCTAAAAGTATTATAAATAACTTTCTTCCAAACTACAAAGCTGCCATCCACAACACCGAAAATTTAATCACAAAGATCGAAACGGCTGCATAAATGGATCTTCACCAAATACCCTCTTTTTCCTTCTAAACTACAAAACTGCCATCCAAAAAACACAAGGCAGATGGACATTTAAAATACAATGCAGATGGAGAGCTCTGCCAAGGTGGGTGGGTGTGTGTGTATTAGATGTGTGAGCACAGGATTCTGAGTTTTTTTTTTTTTTTTCCACATTTGATACTTCAAATTTTTAGTCTGGTTATGATTTGTTCATGAATTAAAACAATATATCAAATCGCTAAGCAGTTTTATGTAATAAAAAATTTTAGGCATGTAAGCCTGCTGAATAATGTACATAGTGTCTTGTTATCTATAATGACATCATACAATGCATTAACATCAATTTCATGGCATTTCATAAAATTAAATGATCGTCATTCATAAAACATATGGTGTCATTAGAATTATATGAATCATGCTAAAGTACCCACATGTTGTCCACTAAAATAATAAGACCTTCCTTGATTATACAATAATGATAAGATATATGGTTCAAGGTTTTCAAATCACGTAGGTGACACTAGATGTTGACATTTTCATAGGCCCAGGCAGAATAACTAGGCACTCAAGCAAGCAACTGCATTTAAAATTTTGATTTATGTAATAATGAAAATTTTGAGTAATTTCTATGTTTTACTTAGTAATTTCTCTATTAGATGATTTGAAGTATTTAAACTTTAAAGCTTCTAACATAGCACATTCAAGCATCAATTAGCATTTAAAGAAACTCATTATAAATGGACTCAACTTTCTTCTCTCGAAGTTCATTTTTCTTAAAGAGGAAATTAATCAAAAAATTACATGCCTTCAGACAAATGCGGATCATAGACGGCTGACACCCAGTTAAGTGCCAACCTAGGTGCTTAAGCAGTTGCTTTGCCTAAAGGCCTAAAGAGTGCCAGGACTTGGCAGTTGAGTTGTCAAGTGCCTAGGGTAGCCATCTAAATGCCTATGCAAGGTCAACCTTGATACGTTTATCAATTTTCCATGATGCAAATAATGGTCTTAAGCAAGGTTCGTCATCTTAGTACCAAACCCCATACTAGTAACATTCTATCACAATGTCAATACACGGTACGGTATAGGACAGCAAGGCATACTGAGAGTCTGAAAGGTACAAGATAATGTATCAGTCTGATACTAGAATTATACGATACGCCCCGATACGGTATGGTACTAATTGGTACGAGGAACTTTAGTCTTAAGTATCAACCCATGCTAGGCTAATGTAGGCAAGATTTGCCATACCAATTGGTACCAATGCAAACTGACTATACCTACCATCATAGTACTAAACTAGTACATGGTATGGAGAGCATATCAAGTGTTGGTATGATGAACCAGTTCTTGCACTGGACATACTAACACAATAATAGGATGTAACAGTGCAGGCTTCGATATCGAGACGACGAACCTTGCGCCATGCACTAGATGACATGGGACCTACAAGTGTCATTTATAAATTTAATTTAACTAAAATAATTCTTAAATCCTTTTTTATTATTTTTCTTTTTTTCTTTGGAATAGCATCACACGTGTTGTGCTGGCTGCCAACCTGCAATGTTACTTGTAACAGGCACTGGTGTCCAATTTATAAATGCCTCTCATAGAACCTTTAAAAAGCTTGAAAAAAATGATATAATCATATAATGCAATATATATATATATATATATATATTGTATAACATATGTTACAGTTTTGGGGTTTATTTGGAATCATCTTGATTTTCAAGTTATTTATGAGGGTTTGAAAAATATTTGGACTACACGCAAGCAGTAGTTTTGAGCTATAACTTTGTTCAAACCCTGTTAGTTTAGCCCTTCTCCTAACGTGATTAATGGGAGGCCTTAGGCCCACCATAGGCAGAAGGATTAGAGTGCACCATTATATGGCTTCGCCCATCCGATCGGGATGGTAAACCCACTGTCTCTCTTTCTCTTTCTGTCACTCCAATTCCCATTCACCCCAAAACCCTCGATCATAGGATAGGAGGATAGTCAATAGTCTCACCCGGTTATGCATTCCCCTCACACTCAAGAAGGCACCGAGAGTTTAGAGTGCTTGAATTTTGAATCACTACCATGGGTTTAGGAGGACACCTCATAAAAGAAGAAGGAACATATAAGCCCTATCTCTCCCCTCTCCTTTCTCTCTCACTCTCTTCTTTTGATATTTCTTTTTCCTCTTTTTGTTTCTTCATTGGCCAAAGTGAGAGAAAGGTGTCATACTGTCATAAATCTTGAACCAAGCAAACTGGGAAAAGAGTTGGGTCTCTGATGTAATCCATGCATGTCATGTGTCATATCATGTCAGTGTGGCAGAAATTCGATTTTTGACATGCCAAGTGACATACTAGTCAGCATGCATTAGATGCTAATTACAAGCATGTCTCATCATTGCCACCTCATCACTACAAAAAAAAAAAAAAAAAAAAAGGCTTGGCCCACTCTTCCACTCTTAAATGTCCTTGTCAAGCATCAAGTTCAAGAAAAGGGTGATCCCAAGTAACTCTCGATACTACAGGAGCAGCATTCCAGATGTTAAAATATCAAAATGCAATAAAACATGTGATGTCATGGTCAAAGTGAACTAAAAAAAAAAAAAAAAATGTCATGCCCATTGTTGTATCAGCCAGCACATAATAGTCAATTTAAGCTTTATCTGGACTAGACACCAAAAGGATGCCCTGCTTTCCACTAGTTCAAACGAAGGATGTAAAAACTACCAGCAAGATGAAGGTGCCAATGAATAAAGCAACTTTCCCATTTAATACCAATAATGGCTAAAAAATTTAAAGTAGTAATCATGTTACAAGACTATTAAGAATGCAAAAGGGTGTTTATGAACACAAAAGGCAAGAAGCACTAACTAGTTGCCTTATGGCATTAATTATACCTGCAATGCTTAAGGCTCTAAGATGTTACAATAAACAATGCGCACCCCCCCCCCCCCAACCTAATAAGGGTTCTTAATCAGGTCTTAAGGTTTTACATGCTTTATTAACGAAAATGATACTTTGCATTAAACAACCACAAGATCTTGAAGACTTTGACAGATGAATCTAACTCTTTAAAAAATTGTAGATCTGATTTCATATCCTGCAGAGAAACAATCAGCAATGCGAAAAATGCAGTGAAAAGGAAGAATAGCAACAAAAAAAAAAAAAAACAGAATAGGAAAAATTAGGGAAGAAATAAAGCAAAGTAATAAAAGAAAAAGCGGAAAGAAATAGAGAAGAAAATAGGGATAGAAAGAGAAAGATAAGAAATTCCAAATCTGGCCTAAAGTCTTTTGTTCATTCAAAGCAAATAGCGTACCATGCTTTTTCATTCAATCCAAATAGATCCTTTTATGGACTTTACATGATTTGCTTTCCAAGCAAACTAGGACTCTTGATACGCAAATAACTAATTCCCAAAAAAAAAATTCTGAAAAAACAAAATTCAAAATAGCATAATCCTTTATGGAAAGACAACTAAAACATTCAAAATAAGATCCTAATAATTTCACGACTTGTCCAACCCAACATATGCCTAATATATGACTGTTTTATCACAATTCACTTAACACAGGACTCTAAAATCAATTCTACAAATTACCTAAATAAAAGTTCCAAAAAATGCAAAAATTTGAACTGAACTTTTCTATTTGCCACCATTTTGTCCCAGCAAATATCAATTATCATTAAGGATATAATGAGCTTTGAGTAATGGAGAGATTAATTACTAAAGAAGCTCAAAAACTAAGGGATCTCAACTTACATAAACTAAAGTAGTTCCACAATTTTTTTTCAAATACAATGTACCTTCAACAGAAAGGCACTAAAGTTAGAATTTCACAAGAATATCTGACGATACCAAGATTACATAAGCAAATTCAATATCTACAAAGCAATCCAGGCAGTGCACATTAAAAATGGAAGAAAATTGATTCCATAATACATTGGTGGATGATGAGCTAATGCAAACATACAAAGTTTTAAACATTAAAGTTTTGCTGCCACATGCTCCAGCTGAGTACAGATCTGAAAGCACATTCATGCAATTCTCAAGGTTAAGTGAAAAG
This sequence comes from Cocos nucifera, assembly GCA_006176705.1. NCBI lineage: Eukaryota > Viridiplantae > Streptophyta > Magnoliopsida > Arecales > Arecaceae > Cocos > Cocos nucifera. The sequence goes on from QRFJ01001356.1 coordinate 793,947, forward strand.
GCATCCTGCTTCTAACTCTGGAAAACCAAGCTTCATATAAGTATACAGCTGAATTGGGTGGTTATATAACTGGTATGTCAGTCTTCTATCCAAGTCTACCAATAATGGCATTACACTAAGAGTTTTGATGCTTTAGACAGCACTATGACTTATGAAGCTTAAATGTTGTTCCGGGTATTGCTAAAAGGCATTTCCAGTGACCAGTCTTCTAATAAAGTGCCCTTACTTGTTAGTCAGCTTCTAAGCACAATATCTCAGAGCATGATACTCAGAACTAAGAATGGAATCCCTGGCACTATATATAAAATATAATACTTATTTGCAGCACCAAGTCATCCTTGAAGCATTAACTTACCAACCAAAAAGAGAAAATTTGAAGCAATGGAAGTTTACACATGACGAAAGTCAATCTAAGATACACGTTACCAAGATTGGTAGTTAAAATGAGTTGGGATAACCAGTCAAGCTGAAATGGTAATCATAAAGGCCATCAGCATACCTTCAAGTATCTACCACCAATATATATGGGCATTCTATAGCAAGTAGTTGTCAGTTGGCATGGTTTTAAGGCCTAGAAAGGCAAAAATGAATCAAAAAATCATGATATAAAAAACTTTAGATTTGTGACATAAATTCCTTTTGAGGAGAGGCTGTGCGAAACAAACTTACCTTTTCTGGTGGTACTAAAAAATGTTCGCAGAAGGCATGGTCCAGCATGTTTTCAAGAGTTCTAAGAATGACTGCATCCGATTCACTGCGAAGGTGTTCATTAGAATTTTTCAAATTACTTTTGTGAGAGTCATCAAGACTATCCCCACTGTCCTTTTTATCTGCAAATCATTATAAATCTCAGGAATAAGATAATATCAATAACTGATAAATAAGTATTTACCGAAAAAGTCAGGAGCCATGATTATATATTATATTTTGAGACAAAACCCACAATGAAAATATTAACAAAAACAACTTATTATTTGCAACTTTATATAAATCTATTTTCTAAACAGAGTGCTTTGAAGTTATAGGTGTACTGCAGGAGCCAATAGCAGAAGATAAGATATTAGGTTCAATTTTGGGAATATGTTACTACTTTTGCACCTGTTTGCTGCATTGGTATCTAGAAGATAGAAAATATGTTTTCACAAGGACCTAAGGTTATGCTAGACCCAGATGTACAAAAAGGTCATTCGTAGCATTAGTTTAGCAACAGTGAAAATGTGAAGTCATAAGAGTAACAAGTAATTTTTTTGCAAATATTTTTAGTTTACTGCAAGGTGCATAATGCAGATAGAACAGTCACCCTATGTGGAAAAGATTTTCTGCCAACTATCATAGAGTTTTAATTCCAAATAAGCTTGTTATTTGTCACTTCCCTTCATATTGCTTTTTTTAAGCAAAGCAAGGGTTTTGATATTTTATTGGATGCAAGTCTTAGAGTTGGCTTGGGATTAAGATATGTTGAATGCACATTCTGATGGGCAAACAAGCCTCCCATCAACAATCATTTAACTAGAGGAAGCTTCTTTTGTATCACCCAACTATGTGTCCATTCGCCAATTGACCTTGAAATGAAAAGCATGCCAGTATAACACCGAAGGATTCAATGACAAGGTTATACCCAAACATATACATTAAAGAAATTAAAACAGCTCTTGCTTTACAGTAAATACAGATGCATGGGATTAAAGTATTAAGATAATTGAAGGGACAACTAGAATTGAAAAGTATGAAATCAATGGCCGAGACTGCTTAAATAAGATACTAAGGTGTCAGACTAGAAGATTTTTATGATTCAAGGTATTATCTCATGTAACAATACTCATCCACATCTAAAATATTTTAAATTGAAAGAACAATTCCTATTCATTGTGTATACAAATCCAGTATGGTTAGAAGCTTAGAAGAAATTATACCTATTAGGTCATAAGAAAGTAACATTTATTCAACCATTTAAGAAAAAAAGACATACCTGTTTTTTGTTTCTTGCAAGTATGATCATTTGCTAAAGAACTTTGAAGCATTCTTGAAGCATCAAGATGAGAATAATTTAACCGAATACGAAATGAATCGACACCAGATTTGACACCCTACATAGCAAATTTCAAGGACGTCAGAAAGACATTGTAAAGCATGTCTGCTCTTTAAGATGGATTAAAGCTGGTTGCTGCATGCTTGAATAAAGACATAAAAGAAAGGCAAAACAGAAAAGAGTGCAAAGTACCAAGTGGTTTTCAAGGGATGTGTTTATTGATAATCTCAAGGCATCCTTCACAGAGATGTGCTGAGAAGGAATCTTATCCTTGAACCACTCTTCACGGTTATATTTCTTTTTCATGTACATCCTACAAAAATGGAAAAATTCTTAATTGTAGGCAGCTAATATTGATATTGCATCATCAAAAGCAAATGAGCAATTAAAAACTTGGTGCACCATGATCATTCAAAACACTAAAATTTGGGAAAAAAGTAAAGAAGGAATGCATGCAATATTTATGGTTGCACAAATTTCTATTGAACGACATTCTTGGTTCCACAAAATAAGTTGAATATTAAAGGCTCAATCTTTCAACCCCAAGATCCCAAGAAGGTCACAGGTCATGCACTAGCCAACAGCATCACTGCCCCCAGACCACTATAAATGAGATCTGTTGACAGATAATCTCTACTGAGGGGAAAATAAATTGGAAAAAAAAATAGTATCAATATTGCACTTTATTTTTTCTTCTATAAGATAAGAAAGTGCATAAGAATCCAAGTTAAGCATAATGCAATAAGGATCTGTGATGAAATTTTGTGGAGCAATGGACACAAAGGAAGAAAAGATCCATGCAAAACCTTCAAAGATCATGATCATATGTGCAAGCCATTCGGTAAGAAGAAGAACCCAAGTAGTCATCATTTTGGACCATGCTTCAATTCTATTTTACAGCCCAAGGACAGATGTAGAATTTTGGGCCCATACCAAGATCCAGGGGGGCTATCAGGCTGAATTTGGAATCAGAATCTCATTCAAAGTCTGAAGTTACTTGCTGTTTGAAAACCCAGTCCATAGAAGAGCCTCAGGGTACTTTCCAAAAACTGTCTGAGCGATTTCCATAGGTAGCAGTCAACGTTACTTTTTGTTTTCTTTCTTTACCCTTTTCTTAAGTTTGAACATGGGGGACCACAGAAATCAGGTCTATCGATTTCTCTATTTGCAATTCCTTTTCTATGATCTTGATATAACTGCTCGACTCATTCGAAGTTTCTTGCTAACATTCAATATTGAGTAAGAATTCAAGTTTTGGTCTACAATGTACTGTGTTTTGATGAATTTAACTTGACATGGTTATTGGCATGACATAGAGGCATGGTCCATGTCGATTCGGACTTAGTACGATCCAGTACAAGGGCATACCAACTCGTACCACTGGCCAGCCGGCATGGGGTTCAGTTCTGAATCAACAATTGTTACTCACAATGAAATCTCATGACTTGAATTATGCAACCCAACTACCCAAGAGTCAGAATGAAACTAGCCCCTGAAATCAGGACCATGCAATCAATGTATCCGAGAAATCATTCCTCATTGTATTTCCAACTAGATGTATGTTAATGTATAAGCATACTAGTCATGTTAAGAAAGTCACTACCAAACACAACACAAAACACTACTAAGTACTAACAAATGGCAGTCATTTAAGAGACCCCAGACTCATTCCAAGTTGTGGCCCATTTTAAGAACAACTAGACCACAGGTTTTCCCATAGCTGCCAAATAGCAAATCAATAATTTTTCAACAATATTTCTTATAGAACTTTGGTATCTTGTACCCTTCTAGACATTTCGTTTTTAACAAATTATAAATTCAATATGAATGGATAACAAGAACAAATTGTCTCATTATGCCTCATAAATGTGTGATATACATAGAAGAAAAAATAGAACCATGGTTTTATGAGGACAAACAATTCCAACATGCACAATCATGCGGCCTGACACAAGGTAGCATGTAAATTTAGCTGCAGACATGTACAACCAAAACCTACCTAAATTCAAATATAATTCAACTGAGTTCATCTTTTTTTTTTTTACATGCCTCTTCAATCTTCTTTCCAGCTTTATTCTTTGTTGATGTTTGTTCAATCTCATACTTTGATAGTTTGATTCTGTCTATAAGACTTTGTAAGATTATGTGCTGCATGTGTTAGTGACCAATTATTACCAATCAAAAGAAACCATTGGTATTACTTAGGATAATACATTGGCTGAGATCAATCAAGACACAATTGTTCGAAACAACATTTTTTTCCCAGCAGAAGTGACAAAAATAGGCTAAATGGAACAAGAAATAGCATATCTTTAGCAAACATTATAATGTTGGATGTCTATTGATAATTTTGTATATCTTTACTGTTAGTGAGATCATATGTCAGCACAAATCAGTACAATGCACATGCTATACCAGGGTCCTATCTGTATGATGTGCATAACAGGCTATACTTTTAATGGTTAACTGATCATCAACAAGCAAAGGGAGAATTTTCAATAACCTATCATCATGATTTGTTTGAATTTATCTCACACTTTACAGTGAGAAATTGATATCTATAAGAAATTTCCTACATTTTTTCTTGGTCAACCTTTTTTGTCATTGTAAATAGAGAAAATTAACAAACATTTTGACTCCTAGTTGCTATTATGTTTTCCTATTGTTATTCAGTCTTTAAAAATGATAAAGAAGATTGAGAAAGTTTTATCGTTTCCAAAGATAAAGATTTTACATTATGAGCTGTCAGTTGATAAATGATTACCAACAAATTCATATTGGTGCTACGCATTAAATGCTTTATCAATAGTCCGATAAAAAATAACATCATTCACCATTGCAAGTTTCTTCTTTGTCATGTTAAAACTTCCATCCAAATTTGTTCGTGATCACTTCCTCTTTCTACACCTTCAAAACATAGGTAAGTGGTTCTTCTTTAACTCAAAATCCACAAATGGAACTGATTAAAGAGCAGGTCGCAATCTTTGTATAACAGACAGGATATCTCAAAGTGCATGAACTGGTTTAATTATCTGTAAATTCATATAAAATTATGCATTAGGTAAAGAATTTTCATGTAATAAGGATTGTAATCAAATTTTACACCACTTAATCTGATCACCAACAAGCAAAGCAGCCTGCAGTTTGAATCTTGCAAGCTGCACTAGATGGTTATGATCTTCAAAGTGCCACAGTGATTAAAGGAAAAAGGTATTCTGCTTTACAGAGTCACGCAGCATGAATGGATACAAAATCATCCTCTAAATGCCAGAAAATGCACACATCAGATCCACGTGAAGATAAACATGCATATATATATGCATGTAACAGAATTAAATTAATCAAAAGTAAAGTTATAACAACAGCAGTGGATTAACATCTTAAAAATTTTAAAAAAAAAATAAAGCACGACAGCCAAGTTTCACAAAAACATTGAAAAGCCCTTTAACTTAACAAAATTTTCAATTGAAACAACATCATGGCTTAAGACTCACAGCCACAAGTTTAAATTATATTTTCTCTTGTTTACTCATTTAACATGATAATCTTTAAAGCGTCACAATAATTAAAGGTACCATTTAACTGAGCTACTGCACCAGGTGTTAAAAATTATCCTTGTGTGACAAATAATAATAATAATAATATGAACATTCTCACACATGAGCAACCATGATAATAAATGCATAAAAAAAATCAACATAAACTTCTTAAAAAGGATTAGTTGCAATGCAGATTGAATGTTATCTAAATTTCTAGCATCTCATTTCAGCATAATACATAACTTTCACAAAATGATTAAAACATTTATCTTTTAAAAAAAGCATATTTTTCCATTTGGCCTATCTTAAAAAAACATAGCACATCTTTACTCTACTAGATTTGCATAAAGTTCATATATACATATATAAAAGTTTCTCTTCCCTCCAGCCTCCTTGATATAGGTTTATGCTTTTCTAAAAAGTACTGCTTCCATATTGAGATAATTAAACAAGAGCTCAACAACATTTGCGATACAGATAATTGGGAAAAGACAAGTTACCAGATTGCACGTTCATTAGCCACTATAACTGGTGGTATAGAGACTTCAATAGAAAAACCATCAATGTGATGATTCTCTCTCTTCACTAATTCAGTAATAGTTGCCGTGAAGTCATCGATAGAATCATCCTTGCTAGTTGTCATCAATTCTCGATCTTGCTCACAGGCAAGTTGTAATACACCTAAACAGATACAACAATATGCCTGGCCATTTTCTGACTCTTGTGAAGTATATGAACATCGGATAAGTCCATCTGAAACAAGCCCATTTTTTGCAGTACGATTATCGCAACTCTTCTGCTCTTCAAGAAAAGATTGCAGCACTGAAGCTGTAATTGCTGAACAACAATAAGCTTGCCCATGGACCCCAAACAATCGAAAGACGCAGCGTGGACACACCTAAAGCACAAAAAGAGTCAGCAGCTTTTAAAACTTTATTTGATTCAATTTCTCAAAAATGATGCACATTACTTCCTCATGCACAGCACAAGTCCATGTATTATAAATGCAACTCATTGAAAAAAAATGCAATATAAGAAAGAAAAAGAAGTTAAGTGCAAGAAACACTGGAATGCAAGTTCAAGAAATCAAAAGGAGATTGCCCCACAACTAGTTGTACCTAGCTCCTAGGGCCCACGCCAAGGCCGCTTAAATCCTACATTGATATTAGGACTTTTTTCACATTTCATTCCCTATTCAAACCACATATAGAGGCTACTACCAAACCAGGCAGAAGCGGGCTCATTCTGGTAACTGAAGATTCCACTGCCAATGATGGGCAGTGGAAGCAACTAAGGGGTGCCGGTATTTTTCTTCTTCTTTTCTTCCCTTCTTTGCTTCTTTCCTTCTTTCTCTCTCCTTCTTCATCCAAACAGATTGCACCTCTTCTTTATTCTTTCGCTTCTCATTTCTCTTCTTTTCCTCCAGTTTTTGCTATTTCTTTTCCTATTCTTTTGCCTCTGATAAATTCCTTCTTTGTGTCCTCCTTTTTCCTTTTCCTTTCTCATCACTCATCTATTCATTTGGATAGATATCCCTTTTTTTGTTTCCCTCCTGTATACATCTTGCTGGTAGTCTTTTCTTCTTCCTCCCTTTTTTTTTCCTTTGCTTGATAGCTGCCTCTCATAGTAGGACTCCTTACTTTGGCCTCACTTAGCCCTGATGACCTTGTTTGTCAATATCAAACAACATGAGTATGATAAGAAAAATGCACATGTATATGTTTTATGCATGTTTGTAGGTAAACTAGAATCTAGTTGAGCCGATTCCGAGTTTGATCTGGTTTGCTGAGATCAGAAGACAATGGTCCGACACCAATGATCCAATCATTGAATGTGATCTACTCCTAGATTGCACAAAGACCAAAGAACATGTGATTGGAGAGCCCTAGCATATGCAACAAGTTGTCAAAAACAAAGTTTAAATAACATAATATAGTAACCTAGTCAACAGGATGTGACTTGAGAAGTAGAAAGGTAATAAGGATGCTTTGGTCAGAATTTCTGGAGCTGTAAATAAGAGTTAAGGGGACTATAATTGGTGTTAGCTAACTCTTGTGAAACAATAATTGCAACCAGCAATTGGGAACATATAACAAAGAAAAGTCATTATTCCTTCTTTTTTTCCCATCTCTTTTCTTATTCTTTTCCTTTTTTATTTTTATGTTTCCTCCATTCAAATGATTCAGTAGATGTTTCACAGATCAGAAACGTGGATGCAAAATCAGCCACAGGAACTTCCATATACCCATGATTCCTAATTAAGGGCCAACACTGGCCATTCAAAATTGCTTTCTAGCCTTGATGACATACTCTTGTGCCATCCCATTCGTTACTTGTTCTGAATAAAGTCAGAACAGTATTCTTCTCCACCCATATGATACCCATCCTACATCAATTTTCACAAAACCTAAACTGCAATTCCCTCCTTACTAAACCTGGAAGGTCATCTTTTCCATTCCTAAACATTTTTCTTTCTTTATTTTCCTTTTGGTCTGCATGGTTGGAGATCATGGATAGCAAATACTCATTCTCCCCAATCACTTCCTACTACAAGGCGATTACATCAGATATCTGGCCATGATGTTTCAGTTTCCTATGAAGAAAATCCTTTGCATTCCCCAGGTGCACATTAGGATAATGTTTTGCACTAGATTAAAAGAATTATCATCCTTCCTAGCGTGTGTTGGAAAGTAAAACTGCCCATGAGGCATACATGTGCAGCAAGAAAGCAGTAGAATTCATGTGTGTACTACACATACTTACATTGGAAATAGAAACAATTATAAGCCCAATCAAAATGAATAGCAACAATCACAGAGGCTCTAGGAGTCTAGTTAGTTGGACATGTTCCATACAGCAGAATGGTCGATGTGCAAAAATGGAAATTTTATAAGACTACAAAACACCAACTCTTATCATGCTACACGCCTACATGGTAAACATGTTGGTCAATGCCCCCAAGCACACAACATGTGTATGCCAAAGATCAGAAAATCATTCTTGGAAATTATAAAAAAGAAAAGTCATTACTTCTGTTTTTTCTCTTATTCTTTTCCTTTTTTTCCCCTTCTTCATTCAAAATATAATGTAGATGTTTCACAAATCAATATATATATATGTGTGTGTGTGTGGGTGGGTGGGTGTGTGTATATGCAAAAGAAGCAAATAAATCTTGCTTACATCCATGACCTTTATTATGATCCTTATTCCAGGGTCAACCCTAGTCAAGCACACCTTTCTAGCCTTACAGCACATTCACCTACCACATGATTCCTTCTTTGCCTTTTCTTCTCAAATCTCACGACAGATCTGGTAATTGATGAAGAACTCTAAATAACATCAGAAAGCTATTCTTTTTACTGCCACTTAATTTTCACTAAACCTAAATCCCAAATCCTTAAGCGACTTGAAATGCCATCTGTTCCCTCACTAAGATTTTCTTTTCTTTTATTTCGTTTTGACGTGCAGGACTGAAGATCATGGATAGAAAATACTCTCTCCTCAATCACCTCATCCTACAAGAGAATTACATCAAATGTCTAACCATAGTTTCTGGTTTCCTCTGAAGAAAATAAATTCCCAATTATCCCTGGGCATTCCTTCACCATGATTGCCAACGACTACGCTTGGAAAACAATGATGAAGGAAAGAGGCTCGGGGAAAAACACCATTTCGAACAAGGGTTTACCAATGCTTTTCACTTTCCCAATCAAAATTAAGAACCAAGAATCCAAAAATAAAATTTAATAATTTGACCAAAATCAACCAAACGAAGTGTTCTACTCAAAAGAACTCTAATCATATCAATGTTTTATACGAATCTTTGAAAAGATACCACAAAAGAAAGCAAGAATAGGAAGAACGGGAGAGAACGAACCCCGATGGAGAGAAGGTCATGGACGACGTCGGGAGAAGGGAAGGAGAGAGCGGTGTGGCTTAGGATTTCTCTCGTCTCTTCCATCTCTTGACTCGCCATCAAGACCAGCCACCATCAAAAAGTTCAACACCCCCACTCGGGACGAAGCCGAGCAAGGAAGTAGCTTCCACTTGTTTGCGCAGCGGTGGTTGGAAACTACGGCCGAGGCGTGCCGTTAGCCCGCTAGGGCTTTACGCTGGAGCCGGGTTTTGGAGCAGCCCGCCCCGGCATTGTGGGCCATAGAGTGAGACCCATGCGTTGCGCTGCAACATATCATCCGATTGGTCCGTAGCACCCTCATTTCATATCCAACTAAGCATCTAAAATCATAAACCATCATCAAATATATTTAATATATATTATAATCTATTTTTTAAATTTAATATAATAAAAATATATATTTTTAAAAAATAAAATATTTTTATTATTTAGTAATAAAATTAGATATTATAAATTAATATTATAATATTATATGTTAAAATTATGATATCCTATAGATAAAACGTCTTCTAAAAATAGTTTTGATAATATTATAACATACTAAATCAAAATTATGATATTTTATAGATAAAACATCTTTTAAATATATTTTTTAATATTTTTATGATATTTTATATCAAAATTATAATATTTTATGTTAAAATTATGAGATTCTATATATAAAATGCCTTTCAAAGATGGTTTTGATAATATTTTGATATCTTAGGTAACAAATATGATATTGTATATTAATATTATGATATTTTATAGAAAAAACATCTTTTAAGTATATTTTTTGATATTTTTATAATATTTTAAATTAATATTATAATATTTTAAATTAAAATTATGACATCCTATAGGTAAAATATCTTTCAAAGATAGTTTTGATAATATTATAACATATTAGTTTAAGATTATGATGTCATAATTTTAAAGTTCAATGTTATAATTTTGATCAAAATATCTTAATTCTTCATTCAAAAATATTTCTTATAGTAGAATATCATAATTTTAATTTATAATATTAAAATTTTGATGCAAAATATCATAATTCTGCATTCATTGATGTTTTTTATGACAGAATTTCATAATTTTAAACTATAATATCATAATTTTAACATAAAATATCATAAGTTTTCATCCATAAATATTTTCTATGATGGATTATCATAATTTTAATATATAATATCATAATTTTGATTAAGATATTATAATTCTTCATTCAAGAATATTTTCTATGGTAGAATGTCATAATTTTAACCTACAATATCATAATTTTGATATAGAATATCATAATTCTACATTCTTGGATATTTTTTATAGTAGAAAATATCATAATTTTAATTTAGAATATAATAATTCTACATTTACGAATATTTTCTACGACAGAATATCATAATTTTAACCTAAAATATTATAATTTTAATCTAAAATATCATAATTTTGTATTTAAAGATGTTTTATATAATAGAATATTATAAATTTAACTTATAATATCATTATTTTGATGCAGAATATCATAATTTTGCATTCGTAGATATTTTTTATAATAGAATATGATAATTTTGATCTATAATATTATAATTTTAATGTAGAATGTCATTGTTGGTACAGGATCTGGTTGACACCGGATCGAGCTGGAGTCAAGAAAGGAGAGGTCGTCGTCGGTGATCTGCAAAATAAAGTTCCGTCTGGAGTCGGTGGTGGTGGCTCCGGCAAGATCCTCCGACGATCAAGTCAGCTCTTTTAGTCAACAGAAATGGAGTGCTCGAAAAAAAATTCAGCAGAGTTTTAGGAAGGAGAAGAGAGCCTAGAGAAAACATATCTGGAGGGTTCCTTTTTATAGACGGAGCCTGTAGCAGAGTAATAGTGACAGCCGTAACCATTCGGTAGTGGACCACTCAGGACTGCTTATAGCAGACTGATAGTGATAGCCGTAATCGTCCGGTAGCGGGCCGCTCGAGGCCGTCTGTAGCAGACTGATAGTGACAGTCATAATCGTTCGATAGTGGGCCGCTCAAAGTCGCCTGTAGCAGACTGATAGTGACAGCCGTAACCGTCCGATAATGGGTCGATCGAGGCCATGAGGAGTTTGTTATGAAGAGAGGTGTCCGTTATTGTGATGTGCCCATTCGTAAATATTTAATAGTCAAAGTTCGGAGGAAACAGACGTTAATTGGTGAAGAGCTTTGACATACATCAATTCCAGCGAAGTTCGGACTCCTAAAGAGAATACGGCTAGAGGAGATCATCCAAGAGGAATACAACTTGAAATCTAAAAGTAATCCGCTGGAGAAATTCGGATGGAGTTCGACTAATGGAGAAGTCCATAAGAAGTTCGATTGATAGAGAAATCCAATTGAAGGAGAAGTCCGAAAGAAGTTTGGCTCCTGGAGGAATCCGATTGAAGAAGTCCGAAAGAAATTTGGTTCTTGGAGGAATTCGACTGAAGGAGAGGTTCGGAAGGAGTTTGACTGCTGAAGAAATTTAACTGAAGGAGAAGTCCGAAAGAAGTTCGGCTTCTGAAGAAATTCGACTGAAGAAGTCCAAAAGGAGTTCAGCTCCTAAAGAAATCCGACTGAAGGAGAAGTCTAGGAGGAGTTCAACTAAAGGAGAAGTCCAGATGTAGTCCGACTGATAGAGAAGTTCGATCGAAAGAGGAGTTCGGAAGAAGTTTGACTACTGGATAAATTTGACTGAAGGAGAAGTTCGGAAGAAATTCAGCTACTGGAGGAGTCCGACTGAAGAAGAAGATCGGAAGGAGTTCGACTGCTGGAGGAGTCCGATTGAAGAAGAAGGCTAGAAGAAGTTTGGCAGTTGGAGGAAGAATCTTTGATCAAAGCTCTTCTGTGATTACCAGTTATATTAGGCTAAGCATCAGATTGGACTTCAACGGGAGCGAGGTTTATCCCCAATATTAGTTTCCTCACTCTCGAGTTCGAAATTCGAAGGAATGAAGTATAGAAAAGATGACTGCCGAAGTTTTTTTCTGGGCTCTGCACCCATTGAGGTTGAAGCTCGGGGGAGATCTTGTCTTCTATTAAAGTTGAAGCTCGGAAGAGATCTTATCTCCAACCGAGGTGGAAGGAGATCTTATCTCCTGTTGATGTTGAAGCTCAGGGAAGATCTTATCTCCAGCGGAGATCAAAGAAGATTTTATCTCCTACTGAAGTTGAGAGATCCTATCTTCTTTTGAAGTTGAAGCTCGGGAGAGATCTTATCTCCAGCCAAGATGGAAGAAGATCTTATCTCCTGTTGATGTTGAAGCTCAGGAGAGATCTTATCTCCAGCCGAGGTTGAAGGAGATCTATCTCCTGTTGATGTTGGAGCTTGAGGGAGATCTTATCTTCAGCCAAGGTTGAAGGAGACCTTATCTCCTATTAATGTTAGAGCTTAGGGGAGATCTTATCTTCTATTGATGTTGGAGTTCGGAAGAGATCTTATCTCCAGCCGAGATTGAAAGAAATCTTATCTCCTATTGAGGTTGGAGCTCAGGGGAGGTCTTATCTCCAGTCGAGGTTGAAGGAGATCTTATCTCCTGTTAAGGTTGGAGCTCGGAGGAGATCTTATCTCCAGCCAAGGTTGAAGAAGATCTTATCTCTTGTTGAGGTTGAAGCTCAAGAGAGAGTTTCGATTCTGGATTCTCGTGCTTGTTGCTTGTTGCAGATGCCGAGCTCATTATGGACATTGGGCCTGTTGTGGACATCGAACTAGAACCTCTCTTACAAACTAGGATAAGATTCTATCTTTTACATTTGACGTAGTTAGGTTGTCGTGAAAAAATACGTGTTAGGATTTTCCATCGAGCTTCTTCCTTCTCTATGTTTTTGGCCTACGAGGTTCTAATTTTTGCTCATGTTAGGATGAGGTTCTCCTTCCGTTCCTAACAAACTGCAGGGGCACATTAGGGCTATTGTCGGGGCCTCCCTTCTCACCTCGTCTAAAATGAACGAAGTCTTCGACTTTGCTCACGTTAAGATGAGGTTTTCCTCCTATTTCTAACAGACTGCAAGGGCATATTAGGGCCATTGTTGGGGCCTCTTTTCTCACTTCATCTAAAATGAACGAGATCTTCAACTTTGCTCACGTTAGGACGAGATTCTCCTCCTATTTCCTAACGAACTATAGGGGCACATTAGGATCATTGTCAGAGCCTCTCTTCTCACCTCGTCTAAAATGAATGAGGTTTTCGACTTTGCTCATGTTAGGACGAGGTTTTCCTCCTGTTCCTAATGGGCTATAAGGGCACATTAGGGCCGTTATCGAGGCCTCTCTTGTCACCTCATCTAAAATGAATGAGGCCTTCGACTTTGCTTACGTTAGGATGAAGTTCTCCTTCCATTCCTAACAAGCGGCAGGGGCACATTAGGGACATTATCGGAGCCTCTCTTCTCACCTCATCTAAAATAAACGAGGCCTTCAATTTTGCTCACGTTAGGATGAGGTTCTCCTCCTGTTCCTAACGGGCTATAGGGGCACATTAGGATCATTGTCGGAGCCTCTCTTCTCACCTCATCTAAAATGAATAAGGCCTTCAACTTTGCTCATGTTAGGATGAGATTCTCCTCTTGTTCCTAATAGACTGCAGGGGCACATTAGGGCCATTGTCGGAGCCTCTCTTCTCACCTTGTCTAAAGCGAACGAGGCCTTCGATTTTGCTCACATTAGGATGAGTATTTCCTTCCATTCCTAACAGACAGTAAGGGCACATTAGGGCCATTGTCGAGGCCTCTCTTCTCACCTCGTCTAAAATAAACGAGGTCTTTGACTTTGCTCACATTAGGACAAGGTTCTCCTCATATTTCTAACAGACTGTAGGGACACATTAGGGCCATTGTCGGGGCCTCTCTTCTTACCTCGTCTAAAATGAACGAGGCCTTCAACTTGCTCATGTTAGGATGAGGTTCTCTTTCTATTCCTAACATGGCAATAGGGGCATAGATGGACCGTTGAATGGGCCTCTCCCCTCCTACTGTCTTAAATAATCGGAGGTCTTCGACTTGCTCATGTTAGAATGAGATTTTTCTCTTATTCCTAACATGGCACTAGGGGTACAGATGGGCCGTTAAATGGGCCTCTACCCTCCTCCTATCTTAAATAATCGGAGATCTTCGACTTGCTCATGTTAGGACGAGGTTCTCCTTCTGTTCCTAACATGGTAATAGGGGCATAGATGGGCCGTTGAATGGGCCTCTCTCCTCCTCCTATCTTAAATAATCGAAGATCTTCGACTTACTCACGTTAGGATGAGGTTCTTCTCATGTTCCTAACATGGCACTAGGGGCACAGATGGACCATTGAATGGGCCTCTCTCCTTCTTTTATCTTAAATAATCGGAGGTCTTTGACTTGTTCATGTTAGGACGAGATTTTTTTTTTGTTTCTAACATGGCAATAGGGGCACAGATGGACCATTGAATGGGCTTCTCCTCTTATCCTATCTTAAATAATCGGAGGTCTTCGACTTGCTCATGTTAGGATGAGGTTCTTCTTCCATTTCTAACAGATTGTAGGGGCACATTAGGGCCATTGTCGGGCTTCTTTCCTTCTCCTATCTTAAATAACTGAAGGTCTTTGACTTGCTCATGTTAGGACAAGGTTTTCCTCCTATTCCTAACATGGCACTAGGGGCACAGATGGACTGTTGAATGGGCCTCTCCCCTCCTCCTATCTTAAATAATCGAAGATCTTCGACTTGCTCATGTTAGGACGAGAATGAGATTCTCTTCCTATTCCTAACATGGCAATAGGAGCATAGATGGGCTGTTGAATGGGTCTCTCTCCTCCTCCTATCTTAAATAACCAAAGGTCTTTGACTTACTCATATTAGGATGAAGTTCTCCTATTGTTTCTAACATGGCCATTTTTGATTGCTTTTTTCTGTCATCATATAGTTTTTGCACTAAAAAATAATAATGTTGAAATAAAGGAGTTTTATTGGAGAAAAATTACTGGTAGTATATTCTCAAATTTTTTGAATTCTAAGATCGTGGGAGTGTTATTCCTCTGAGCTCCTTAAGACGATAAGTTTTGGGCCGAACGACCTCCTTTATTTCATATGGGCCTTCCTAATTTGGGGCAAGCTTCTCCTGACTCTGAGGCTGAGAGATGGCAGCTCGTCGAAGCACTAAGTCTCCCGCTCTGAATGTTTTACCTCTGACTCTGGAGTTATAGTATCGGGCCATCCTTTGTTTGTAGGCCGTCATCCAAATCCGAGTTTCCTCTCTTTTTTCTTCCAGTAGGTCGAGATTGACTCTGAGTCTAGTGAGCTACGTTGCTCATCGAAGGCCACGACCCATGCTAATGGGAGCTTAAGCTCGATTGGAATAACTACCTCCATTTCAAAGGCCAAGATGAATGGTGTTTTCTTGATCGATAGCTTTTGAGTAGTTCGATACGCACAGAGGACATGGTAGAGTTCATCCACCCAGGCCTCCTTTTCTATCGAGTCTTATCTTGATGTCTTATAGCAGGATCTGGTTGGTCACTTCAGCTTATCTATTTATCTGTGGATGAGCTACCGACGTAAAGTGATGGAAGATGTTTAGATCTTTGCAGAACTCAGCGAACCTCGTTCTAGCGAACTATCATCCGTTATCTGTTATGAGAGTTCGAAGTAGATCGAACCGACAAATGATTGACTTCCAAATGAAGTTCTGTACCTTGGCCTTGATAACTTTTGCTAGTGGTTCGGCTTTGACCCATTTGGTGAAGTAGTCGATCGCGACTAGAAGGAACTTTCGTTGTTCGGATGCCATTGGAAAAGGGTCAAGTATATCCATTTTTCACTATGCAAATGGCCAAGGTGCGCTTAGTAGAGTAAGGTCGAAGGCTGGCTATCTTCGTATGTTTGTATTTCTCTGACCGTGGTTATATTTCTTGACATACTCTATAGAATTATGGTACAAGATCGGCCAATAGTATCCTTGCCAAAGTAGTTTTTATGACAGGGATCTGGCTCCTACATGACTTTTATAAATTCTCTCGTGTACTTTTCATAATGCGAAGTCAGCCTCTCAAGGTCGGAGATATCTCAGCAGCAGTAGCAAATACGATCTTTTATACAACTTGCCCTCATATAAAACATACCGAAAGGCTTGATTCCTGAGTTTTTGAGCTTCTTTCGGATCACGAGGAAGAATTCCTTTTTTGAGATAGGCAACTAATGAGTCAATCCAGCTCGGCTCGAGCTCCATCTACATAATGAACTATGATTCCTCTAAGCTTGGGCATTTTAGAGTTTCAAAAAATACTTCTTTGGATAGTTTGGTTGGGGCTAAAGTGGCCAATTTAGAGAGAAGATCAGCTCTTATATTTTCTGCCCTCAAAATCTGTCGAATGCCAAAACTGTCGAAGGTCAGAGTCAAATCATTTACTTTCTTAAGGTATTTCATCATACTTTCCTCTCGTGCTTCATAGTTATCACTAACTTGGTTGACCACTAATTAGAAATCACTGTAGACTTAAAGCCGATCTACTTTTAACTCTCTTGCTATTTTTAACCCGACGATCAGTGCTTCATATTTAGCCCCATTATTAGTTGCAGGAAATTCGAAGTGTAGCGCATACTCGACGACGACTCCCTCAAGGTTGATTAAGACTAACCTCGCACCTGCTCCAGCGAAGTTGGACGAACCATCCACGTACAGGGCCCAAAAATCTTCAAAAAGGTCGGCACTTTCTTCGGAAAGGCTCGGTTGCAACCATGGGATGCTAGTCTCATTCTGTTCAAGCTCGACTTCATCTAAAATGGTGCATTCAACTATGAAGTTGGCCAGTGCCTGAGCCTTGATTACTGGTCGAGGTCGGTAGTTGTGTCGAACTCTATTAATTCAATGGCTCATTTTGCAATTCTTCCAAAAGTATTCATTTGATGAAAGATTGTTCTGATTAGCTGGTCTCGACATCCCGTAAGATCCAGCTTATGTAGTAGATTGATCACTGTACTTTTGTCTTTTCTTTAACCATGACTGCCGCTAGCACCGCAGGAGAGACCACGAGGTAGAGAAATAGCTTCTCTTTGGATTCGGGTTTGGCTAGTAGGGGCGAGCTGAGGTAGTTCTTGAGCTCGTCGAATGCCTTTTGGCATTTCTGAGTCTAGTGAAAATCTTTCGATTTTCTAAGGATTTGGAAGAAGGGCATGTAGCATTCGACCAACCTCGAGATAAAATGATTCAAAGATGCCACCTTCCCGATTAGGCACTGAACTTTTTTGATGGACTTCGGAGCGATCATCTCCTAGATAGCTCAAATTTTTTCTAGGTTGGCCTTGATCCCTCGTCTCGAGATCACGAATCTCAAAAATTTTTCTGAGGCTACCCCAAAGGCGTACTTGGTTGGGTTTAGCTTCATCTTATATTTTCTGAGCGCATCAAAAACCTCTTCAAGATCGGCGACATGATTGACAATCTCTCAATTTTTGACCAGCATGTCGTCGATGTAAACCTCCATATTGCGGTCGATCTGCTCCTTAAAGATTTTATTGACCAAGTGCTGGTAAGTCACATCTACATTTTTAAGCCCAAAGGATATGACCCTATAACAATAAAGACCAAAGCAGTCTTCTCCTCATCCTTCGGTGCCATCCGAATTCGATTGTAGTCGGAGAAGGCATCCATGAAGGTGAGAAGCTTGTAGCCTAAAGTCGCATCCACCAGTTGATCGACTCTGGACAAAGGATAACTGTCTTTTGGGCAGACCTTGTTAAGCTTCTTAAAGTCGATACACATCCTCCACTTGTCGTTAGCTTTCTTAATCAGGATCATGTTAAAGATCCAAGTCGAATAGCTGACTTCTCGGATAAATCCGATATTGAGAAGGTTGTCGACTTCTTCTGCTATTACCTTCTACCTTTTTGGTGTATGGCCTCGAACTCTTTCTTTCACTGATTGATGCTTAAGGTCAATGGCCAGTCGATGTTCCATAACCTCAATGTCAATCCTAGGCATATCCATCAGAACCCAGGCGAAGATGTCAGCATTCCTCCATAAGAAAGCGGTGAGCTGCTTCTGAACTTCATCTTCTAGATTGGAGTCAATTTGTACTGTATGCTCCACGTTTCCATCATTCAGGGGATAGTCACAAGATCTTCTATGGGCTCATCTCATTCTTCGGTAAGATCATTGTAGACTTCTAGCCCGTCGACAGGATAAGGATCAGACCGTTCTTTCTTTTATAGGGCAATTGACTAGCAGTGCCTTGCCAGAGCTTGATCTTCTTTGACCTCTTTGATCCCATAACTTATTGAAAATTTCATCTTCAAATAATAAGTTGACACCACCGTCTGAAGCGCATTTAGTCCAGGTCAGTTGAGAATTGTATTATAAGCAGAGGGAGCCTTTACTACCAGAAAATCCACCTACGCTCTGGATTGTCTTGGATATTATCCTGTAGCTATGGCTAGAGTTATTATACCTTCAATTGGTACTGCAGCATCAGCGAAGCCTACTAGGAAAGAGTTTATTGGTCCGAGCTGACTATCAGATATTGACATTTTGGAGAAAGCATCATAAGACAAGACGTCAATTGAACTTTCATTATCAACTAGGATGCGACGTACATCATAGTCTGCTATATTTAAAGAGATTATAACTACGTCATTATGTGAGAACTGTACCTCCCATGCATCTACCTCAGTGAAGGTTATGGGTTCTTCAGTCCTTCATCTCTTTACTGATCCCTCAGATCCGCTGGCCTCTTCTCATCGAAGTCTCCCAGAGATAGTGTTGAAGATATCAAGAGGTGGCCGATCTCTTTGCTGTTCCTTCCTTCTTGGTGGTTCTGACTGTGGTAGTGCTCTTGACCGATCTTCTCTTGCTTCAGACCGACGTCTGAGGAATTGACCCAACCAGCCTCTCCTGATGAGCTCCTCGATCTTATTTTGAAGCTGAATGCATTCTTTAGTATTGTAGCCGTAGTCACGATGGTAGAGGCAGTATTTGCTAGGATTGCACTTGTTGGGGTGAGTGTGCATCCTTTCAGGCCTCGGTAATTGCTCCTTGATCTCCATTAATACTTGTATTTTTGAAGCATCGAGGGGGGTGTAGTTGTGAAACCTTCTGAGAAAAGAACTTCTTCATGCCCTTCTGTCGGGGCTTCTTTAACGACAAGCTTGAGGAGGAGTTTAGGCTTGCTTACGCTCGGGGGGAGTCCATGAACGTGGCCAAACTTCATTCAACCCTCCATCAGCTGTGGGTTTATTAGACTCGTCCACCTACCACTCTTTTACAGCTTTCTCATCTTTCAATTTGAAGGCTTCTTCCGCTCGGGCATATCTCTCAGTCTGAGCTAGCAGATCGGCAAAATTTTTAGACTTCTTCTCTAGGAAGAATAGCAAATCGTTCTTCTGAAGGCCACCTTTGAGTGCGGCCATTGCAATAGACTGATCCAGATTCCAAACTTTCAATGCAGCAGCATTAAATCGGATGACATAAGCTTGGATAGATTCTTCCTCCTTCTGCTTGATATTCATCAGAGCATCTGAACCTTGATGCGGATGTCGGCTGCTAATGAAGTGAGCCACAAACTAATAGCTCATCTAATCAAAGACGAAGATCATACCTAGCCTCAATGCTGAGTATCAGTTTCTTGCTGCTCTCTTCAAGGTAGATGAAAAAGCTCGACATAAGATGGCGTCTGGTGCACCATGGAGTAGCATCATGGTTCGAAAGGCCTCCAAGTGATCGATCGGATCAGAGGTTCCATCATAGCTTTCAAATTGGGGGAGTTTGAAGTTTGATGAAATGGATTCTTGCATAATTTGGAGAGAAAAAGGAGGATCGATGTAGACATCATCATGGTGGGCTAGGACGATATGGCAGAGTTTCTCAATTCGTCGGTCCATCTTCTATAGTTTTTGATCGAGGACGTCATCTCGATTATAGATTTTGTAAGACTTCCAGTTGTAAATGGGGAAGATCTTTTTTGGAGAAGAATCATGATCTGAACGAGAATCTTCTTCTCTCCATTTTCCCTTTCCAAGGGCGATGGATATGCTAGCCCAAGTGTTCCTCCTTTAGACCGATTTCTGACATCTCGATGGTGCATTTTCTAGTGGAACCGCCATCGGGGGCTACTGTATGGCTTGCACCATTTCGGTGAGGTCATAAATCCGCTGCATCAGTAGGTTAAACTGCTCTAGATCTATCATAGCCGTCAGTGGAGGTGGAGGTTGAAGCACCAATGATGGAGTAGGAATGGATGGATCTGGCTCAGATCTGATGGCAGAAGCAGTAGATCTTCGGGTAGTTACCTTCTTTAGAGGCATTTCTTGGGATTGAGGGAGAGAGTGGAGATGAACCTTGAAGAAAAAGATCCACAGAATTGACTGAGCACTCCTTTAAGAATAAGGATACCTCAGGAACAGAGGGGCCCTCCTTCTAGCGTCAATCCTATTGGTGCAAAATCTGATTGATGTTGGATCGAGCTGGAGTTGAGGAAGGAGAGGTCACCGTCGGTGACCTACAAAATAAAGTTCTATCCAGAGTCGGTGGTGGTGGCTTCAGCAGGACCTTTCGATGATCAAGTTAGCTCTTCTAACCAACAAAAATGAAGTGCTCAAGAAAGAATTCAGCAGGATTTTGGTAAGGATAAGAGAGCCTAAAAAAAACGTATCTGGAGGATCTCTTTTTATAGACAGAGCCTGTAGCAGACCGATAGTGATAGCCATAACCATCCGATAGTAGGCTACTTGGGGCCACCAATAGTAGACTGATAGTGATAGCTGTAACCGTCTAGTAGCGGGCTGCTCGAGGCTACCTATAGCAGACTGATAGTGACAGCCATAATCATTTGATAATGGGCTGCTCGGGGCCACGTAGAGTTTGTTATGGAGAGAGATGTCCATTGTCGTGATGTGTCTGTTTATCGAGATTTAATAGTCGAAGTTCGAAGGAAGTATTGGTTGGTGAAGAGCTTTGACATACATCAATTCTAGTGGAGTTCGGACTTCTAAAGAAAATATGGCTAGAGAAAATTATCCAAAAAGAATACTATTTGAAATTTGAAAGTAATCTGCTGAAAAAATCTGGATGAAGTTTGACCGATGGAGAAGTCCAGAAGGAGTCCGACTAGTGGAGAAATCTGACTGAAGGAGAAGTTCGGAAGGAGTTTGACTTCTGGAGGAATTCGATTGAAGGAGAAGTTCGGAAGGAGTTTGGCTCCTGGAGGAATCCGACTGAAGGAAAGGTTTGGAAGGAATTCAGCTTTTGAAGAAATCTGACTGAAGGAGAAGTCCAAAAGAAGTTCGGCTTTTGGAAGAATCTGATTGAAGGAGAAGTCCGAAAGGACTTCGATTCCTAGAGGAATTCGACTGAAGAAGAAGTCTGGAAGAAGTTCGATTGAAGGAGAAGTCTGAATGTAGTCTAACTGATGGAGAAGTTCGATCAAAGGAGGAGTCCGGAAGGAGTTCGACTATTGAAGAAATTCGACTGAAGAAAAAGTCCGAAAGGAATTCGATTGCTGGAGGAGTTTGACTGAAGAAGAAGATCGAAAGGAGTTTGGCTGCAGGAGGAGTCCGACTGAAGAAGAAGGCTAGAAGGAGTTCGGCTGCTGGAGAAATAATTTTCGATCGAAGCTCTTCCATGATTATCAGTTAAATTAGGCTAAGCATCATACTAGACTTTGACGGAAGCGAAATTTATCTCCAACAATCATAATTTTTCATTCGAGAATATTTTTTTTAAAATATTATAATTTTAATTTATAATATTATGATTTTAACCTAGAATATTATAATATTTCATTCAAGAATATTTTTGATAGCAGAATATCATAATTTTAACTTATAATATCATAATTTTAATATAGAATATTATAATTTTTCCTTCATATATATTTTTTGTAACAGAATATCATAATTTTGATCAAGATGTCAAAATTTTTCATTCGAGGATATTTCTTATGATAGAATGTTATAATTTTAACCTACAATATTATAATTTTGACATAAAATATCATAATTTTATTTTCATAGATATTTTTTTATGATAGAACATGATAATTTTTACTTATAATATAATAATTTTAATCCAAAATATCATAATTTTATATTCATAAATATTTTTTATGATAGAATATCTTAATTTTAACCTATAATATCATAAATTTGATTCAGAATATTATAATTCTATATTTGAGAATATTTTCTATGATAGAATGTCATAATTTTAATCTAAAATATTATAATTTTGTATTCATAAATATTTATAGATTAAAATTATAATATTATGTATTAAAATTATGATATTTTACTAGAAAAATTTTTTTCAAATAAAGAATTATAATATTTTTATCAAAATTATAATATTATAGGTTAAAATTATGATATTCTATCATAGAAAATATTCATGGATAAATTGTTATAACATTTTATATCAAAATGATGATATTATATATTAAAAATTATGATATTCTATCATAAAAAATATCCATAAATGCAGAATTATGATATTCTATATTAAAATTATGATATTCTATATTAAAATTATAACATCATATAAGTAAAATGCCTTTCGAAGATAGTTTTGACAATATTATGACATCCTAGATCAAAATTATGATATTTTAGATTAACATTATGACATCTTATAGATAAAATATCTTCTAAGTATATTTTTTAATATTTTTATGATATCTTGAATCAAAATTATAATATTCTAAATTAATGTTATGACATCTTGTAGGTAAAATATCTTTCAAAGATAGTTTTGATAATATATTAGTTTAAGATTATAACTTTATAGATTAATATTACAACATCCTATAGGTATAACATCTCAAAATAGATATTTTATAATATTTTTATAATATTTTAGATCAAAATTATAACATCTTATAGTAAAAATAGCTTTCAAAGTAAGAAGATATCATAATTATGATATTTTAAGTTAAAATTATAATATTATAAATTAAAATTATGATATATTATGATATATCTTTAAAGAATCTTGTATTTATGTCTTCTATATGTATTTTTTGATTTCAAAGAACTTTTTATATATTTTTTATAGAGATTTCTTTAAATAATCAGTTGGATGGGGCTTCATATGGTAGTTGTCTTAAGAATCTATCTTCTTCTAGCGCACCACATGCAGATAATGATTTATGACAAGAGGAGGAATGAGGGAGAAGAGGGCCAAGGATGAAATGTTATAAATTTCTTACTGCTTATCATAATTTATAAATTAGATATTTTAATTTTATTAAAATAAAAAAATATATGATAATAGATGGTTTGAAAAATCTATTATTTTAATAAAATATCATCTTAAATTTCAGTATTGTGTTTAAAGACGTTTTCTATGATAGGATGTAATAATTTTAACCTACAATATTATACTTTTAATGCAAAATATCATAATTCTGCATTCATGGATATTTTCTATGGTAGAATCTCATAATTTTAATATATAATATCATAATTTTGATCTAGAATATCATAATTCTACATATATGGATATTTTTTTATGATAGAATATTATAATTTTAATCTACAATATTATAATTTTGATATAGAATATCATAATTTTATATTTATGGATATTTTTTATGATAGAATGTCATAATTTTTACCTACAATATCATAATTTTAATCTAAATGTCATAATTCTATATTCGTAGACTTTTTTTATGATAGAATGTGATAATTTTAGTAAATGACGTGGTGATCCATGTGCTTGGCGAGACTTCTCCGACGACGATATGGTCAAAGCTCGAAGAGATGTACATGATGAAATCACTTACCAATGCACTCTTTCTATAGAAGTAGTTTTTGTTGCGAATGATCAAGGGGTAGAGTATGCAGGAGCATCTTAGTAACTTTCAGAAGATCCTCAACAACCTTCTTAGTGTTGACAAAAAAGTTAAGGAGAAGACTAGAGTGTTGGTCTTACTAGCTATCATCATTTTCTTTTTCTTATGAGTCCTTAGTGACTGCTCTTCTAATAGAATAGAGCAATAT
Organism: Cocos nucifera; assembly: GCA_006176705.1. Taxonomy (NCBI): domain Eukaryota; kingdom Viridiplantae; phylum Streptophyta; class Magnoliopsida; order Arecales; family Arecaceae; genus Cocos; species Cocos nucifera. Next base: position 818,371 of record QRFJ01001356.1, read on the forward strand.
CAAAATGGAAGATGTGACTTCTACACTACTCCAAAACTAGGTTCTCAGGCTAGAGAATTGAGCCTCGAATTCAAATGACGACTTGGCTATTATGGTATCTAGAGATAGTGGCAGCAGAAGATAAAGTGGTAGGAGATTGCAAGGTGGCTAGTCCAAGTCCAGGATGAGAGACTCGAGCAAGATCAAGTGCCACTGGTGTGATGAGATGGGGTATCATATCAAAGATTGCCCACAACTTATAGATCAGATAAGAACTACTGTGGCGATGGCAAGTAGCGATATTGAGATTGATAATGCACTTATGGTCTCAGATGAGGTATCTACTTTTTTCTATCAGTGGATTATGGATTTTGTATGTTCACATTATGTATATTATAGAAAGAAGTTATTTGACTTCCTGGAGAGCAGTGAGGGCACTGTTTACTTGCCAGCTGAATTTGAAGGAAAACTAGCTTTTCTGCTATAGAATCGATCTAATCTGATCAGATCTATACCAAAAAATTTTAAATTTTTTTTATAAATTTTTGATCAGATATGAGAGTTCTTGGATCTAATTCTAATAATTTAATATTAAAAATTAAAATTAGAATTAAATCTGGTTGAAGATTCATTACCTGTTCAGGATAACAATTATCCTGATGATGATCTATTGATTCCTAGGGTTCTAGATCTAGCCATGCACGTGCCTGACCTCTACCAGAGTCCACTTGGGCTAGATCTGTACGTGCTCTCCTTCTGAATCTGATCTCCAAAAATTAGATCTGGAGTCTTCTGGTTGATCCTTCAAACCAATTGTTGAAGGTTATGCATTCGTTTCACGAACAATTTGTCCTTCTTCCTGATCTTTGCACCAAAACACCTGGATCCTTCACTGAAACTCATGCCCAACTCTTAGGCATGGAGGAGAGAGGATCAGAGGGAGGGAGGCATGGAGAGGAAATGGGGCGGCAGCCTTGAGGCGTGGGATCTCAAAGATGAAAACCCTAGGGTGCAGGAAGGGTTTAAATAGACCTACGCCAACACTAGAGTCTAATTTGATCAAGTAATCTCATTACTTGATTTTAATCAGATTTTAATCTAATTCCACATGAGAAATGCTAGGTCTCTACCTAGTTTTGTCACCCAAAACTCTCTTGGAGTTGTCACACAAAAAGGATAAGGGAGGAAGGGTGGCGTGGGATTCTATCATCAAGAGTTTGTTCCATCACAAACTCTTTCTCCACGCTTCCTCTTGTTGTGCGCATACCAAATAAGGAGGCCCACCTCAATTCCTCAATGAATAATACCTTGGGGCATGCGCCCTAGATAAAAAATATAGGGAGTGCATGCCATATCCTTCAATTCCTGTAAAGATTGGGTCAATGTCCTAACGAAATAAAAAATAACAGGTTATGTCAGGAATTGGTAGGTGTTGTCTTATTTTCATCTAATAGATTAAGACAATCCTTTTTTAACTTGGACAAACTTCAGTTAGATTAGGACAAATCTATATAGGGTTTCCAGATAAGCCCAAATTAATTTGGCTCAGCCGAGATGAACCAAAAAAACTACAAAAGAAGAATATTAGGCTTAATCATGTGCTAGCATGATTTTTCTAAACCTAATTAGATCTAATCCAAATCAATCGAACTGGGTTAGCTTAATTGATCACATCCAGATCCAAATTTTTATTTATATGACCTAGTTAGGTTCAGTTTCATATGGTAATGAGATATGTCGTAATCTCTATCATCGACATCATCGAAATACTTTTCGATGGATCAGAACTTTTTTGATTTACACAATTAAAATGATTGATCATCAAGATCATTCTAATTATTTTTAAAATCTATCAGTGATACCCAGTAGTATATGGTGGTAATCCATCAGAACTGAAAACGAATCTCTTGGTGCAGCTATCTATGTGATTAAGTTCTTCTATCATGAGTCCTAACAGGATTAGGGTTAAGGTGAACTAGTCAAACCCAATATTTCATCATATGATTGAATCATTTGATTCGAATCCGATGTGAAATCCTAATAGAAAACTCTTTTCTATTATATCACACTGCCATGGCCATGGGCTTAAGAACTCGATCTCATAATCGTTATAGGACTACTTCTTTACCAAGGTTGATAGATTCTATCTTGGTACGAACCAATCCCTATAATGAACATGCTATAGCCAACATACACCTTAGAATTTCGAATGCTAGAAGATCAAGTTATGGTGTAGTCAAACTATAACACCTTCAAGGTGAACTATCGATACACCTCAGATCAAAAAATTAGATACACCACTATAGCATCGAGCTCAGTCGTTGACGAGAAGGTAGACTTCCTTATGACTGCTCGAGGTGTTCATGCTTAGTGCTCTCATTCTCTAATGAGCACCTGTACTCTTACTCTGGTGTCTCCACATCATAGACTCAAGACTCATCTACTCTAAGAAAGCGATCATACACTAACCTTCTGGATCGATCACTATCCTCGTGATGATCCTACGGTCAAGAGCAGTTTATGAGTTAATTATGAAAATATATATCTTAAATTTTTAATTTTTGAAAATATGTGTTTATCATACCTATTAACTCAAAGGATGTATGACAGATATTTTAAATACACAATATGATAGAAAATAATTTTTTTATTAATTTATAATCAAAATTATAAAAATACTTCTAAAAGGTGTATTACAAGTGTCAATCAATCTGACTTCTAGGGCACATATTTAACAAACTTTCACTTGATCTAAAGTCAATTGACTATAAATCTAAGTTCCATCTTCTTAAGATGGGCTTCGATCTTCTGCTGGCTCAACGACTTCATTAGTGGATCAACCGCATTGTATGCGGTATCGACTTTTTTACCTCAACATAATCCTTCTTGAGGTAATCGCAGATGATGTGATATCATCGCTCGATGTGCCTAGATTTTTGGTGAGATCTTGGCTTCTTAGCTAGGGCTATAGCGTCATTGTTGTTGCAATATAGAGGGACGACATCCAATGGCATCACTCTGAGCTCTATGATGAATTTTTTGTACCAAAATGCTTTCTTTGCAGCTTTCGATGCAGTGATATATTCTGCTTCTATGGTGAAATCCGCTATCATAGCATGCTTGAAACTCTTCTAGCTTACAGCACTATTATTACAAACAAACAGACTTTTAGATGTCGACTTTCGATCATGTATATTAGATATAAAATCTGAGTCTATATATCATTGTACCTGAAGTTCTTTATTATCAAATACCAGAAATATATCCTTAGTTCTTCTTAAGTACTTAAAGATATATTTCACAGAAGTCTAGTGCTCTTCGTCTGGATTTGACTGATATCTGCTTATGACACTCACAGCATGTGCAATATCAGACCGTGTACATGCATGGCATACATGAGACTCCCTATTGTTGAAGCATAAGGAATCTTGCTCATGCATTCAATCTTCTCAGGTGTATTAGGACATATCTTCTTGGAGAGATGAATGCCATGTCCGAAGGGCACCAATCTCCTCTTGGAGTTTTTCATGCTGAACCTCTTCAGCACCTCCTCTATGTACATCTTCTGTGAAAGATCCGACATCCTATTCCGTCTATCTCTATAGATCTTTATTCTCAATATAAAAGATGCTTCTCCTAGGTCTTTCATAGAGAACTCTTTCGATAACCATATTTTTATGGATGTTAACATGGAAACATCATTCCCAATTAGGAGGATATCATCCATGTACAGTATGAGGAAGATAACAGCCTCCTATTGATCTTTTTGAATACACACAGCTTCTTCTTATTTTTGATGAAATTAAATGATTTGATCACATTATTAAAATGAGTATTTTAGTTTCGAGATGCTTGCTTAAGTCCATATATGAATCTTTGCAGCTTGTAGACCTTGTGATCTATCACTGAATATAAAACCAAGTGGCTATTCCATATAGATATCTTTCTTAAGATATTCATTTAGGAACATCATTTTCATATCCATTTGCTATATTTTATAATCAAGATAGACTGCAACAACAAGTAGTGTGCGGATGGATTTTAGCATGGTTACAGTAAAAATGTCTCTTGATAGTCAATGCCTTTGCACTGACTATACCCTTTTGCTATGAGCCTAGCTTTGAATGTCTCTACATTTCCATCGGTACCTATCTTTCTTTTGAAGACTATTTACATCTAATAGATACAATACCTTCAGGTGGATCTACCAAGGTCAAGACTTGGTTCGAGCGCATCGAGTCAATTTCTGACCTCATTGTCTCTAACCATTTTTCGAAGTCGATATCTAATATCACCTCATCATAGGTCTTGGGATCATCACCATGAATCTCATTTTTCATAAGGAATATTTTCAGTACATCCTCCAAAATTGTACCTAAGTACCTCTCAGGAAGATGAAAAATTCTACCTAATCTACAAGGTGGAGGAGGTTTTGTTTGGACCGTCTCTAACTAATTTGGTTCCATAGGTTTCTTAGCTCGTTGCTCATTAGAAACCTTCTCCTTGAGTCTTATCTATCTCTCGATGCTACCATCTTGAATAAACTATTTTTCAAAAAAGATGGCATGTTGACTCATAATCACATTATGGTCTTTCGGAAGATAGAAGTAGTATCCTAATGGCTCCTTAGGATATTTAATGAATCGAGCTCTAAAGGACCTAGACTCTCACTATTATAAAAAGGGTCTATGACAGCGCATACTATGACAGCGATTTTCGAAACCGCCGCTATAGGTTGGATCTATAATAGCAATTTTTGTAACCACTGCTACAGGTCCGATCTGTAGTAGTGGTTAACGAAAACCACTGTCGTAGGTCAGATCTATAGTAGCAGTTATAAAAAACCACTGTCATAGATTGACCTATAGCATCGGTTCATTGTAACCACTGCTATAGGTTGGACCTATAGCAGAGATTAGTGAAATTGCTATCATAAGTCGGACCTATAGCAGCGGTTAGTAGGAATCATTGCTATAAGCTATTTATGGCAGCGGTTAATTATAACCGCTATCATATATTTTTTCTTTAAATATTATATAATTTTAAAATTTAATGTCCATTTTCATCATTTATTATCTAAATAATTATTATTAGAGTATCGTTATAAAAGGTCGCCTCGATCCGATGGCCCTAGTTTCACTGATAAAAAAAAATTGATTTCGACGACCATGAACGACGATACGATGATCTAATAGATGAAGGCCTCCGATGGATCAAAAAATCTACAACGATGATCTCGGTGATGTTTGTAGCATACTATCAAAGCTTCACTTTAATCGGATATCGTTATGTTGGTCAATTTAGTATAGGTTAGTTTCGACCGTTAAATGATAAATGAGTGATCAAAGGATCAAATGGTGTTCGATTATGAGATAATTTTTTTTATCAATGATCTTGATTACTACTTTAATCATTTTTTATAGTGGTGATTATAAAATTCAACTCATGAGATGAAGAATGATTTAAAACGATACGTCTCCTGATAACCATTCTGAAACTTCACTGATTGTTATGCTCGTGCTTTTGCAATATCTGCTTAACATAAATAGTTTATATGAAAATGATTTAAATTTTACTATCATCATCGTATAAAATATTTAAAATTATAATAAAGATCATTTAACTAAAAAAATATCTCATAATCGGATGCCGTTTAACCCTTTGATCGCTTGTTTCTAATTTAACGGTCGAAATCATTCTGTACTAAATTGACCATGATAATGATATTCGATTGAAGTGAAACTTTGACAGTATGCTACAAACATCATCAAGATCATTATTATAAATTTTTGGATCCATCAGAGATCTTCATCTATCAGATCATTGCATTATCATTCATGATCGTTGAAATCAAATTTTTTGATTGATGAAGCTAAGGCCATCGGATTAAGGTAACCTTTTGCGATGATACTCTAATGATAATTATTTAGATAATGAATGATGAAGATGGATATTAAATTTTAAAACTATATAATATTTAAAAAAAATAAGAAAAAAAATATTTCCAACCTACGACAGTGGTTATCAAAAATCACTGCTATAGATCTATGGCAGTAGTTTTGGATAACTACTGCTGTAGATTTATAGTAGCGGTTCGATAACCGCTGCTGTAGGTTAGGTTAAAAATTTTTAAATTTTTTCTGCTTTCCTTTCGTGCATGCTCAATCTCTCTCTATCTCTCCCCTCCTCTCCATCATTGGTGAGGCTTCTTCTCCTTCCGATCGGCACTGCCCCTCCTTCCCCCTCGGTCGGCACCACCCCTCCAATCCCCCCATCCTCGGTGGCCCCTCCTCGCCACCCGCCACCCGCCACCCTCCACCCAGCCCCCCCCACCTCCCTCCGACCGCCCCTCCTTCCCCCATCCCCGGCCGCTCCTCCCCACCACCCACCACCCCCCACCCGGCCCCCTACCCCCCACCCTCCTCCCGGCCTCCCCTCCTTTCCCCCAATCCCCGACCGCCCCTCCCCGCTACCCTGCCACCCCCCAGCCCCCCATATCCGACCGCCCCTCCCCGCCACCCCCACCCAGCTCCCTACCCCGCACCCTCCCCTCGACCGTCCCTCCTTCCCCCATCCCCGACCGCCCCTCCCTACCAACCTGCCACCCCCCACCCCCGAGCCCCCCATCCCCGGTCGCCCCTCCCCGCCACCCCCATCCGCCCCCCCACCCCCTACACCCCCCTCCTGGTCGTCGATCCTCCCCATCACTGTGCCTCCTGGACCTCCTCGTCACTATGCCCCCTCCCCCTAGCCCCTCCCCGACCGCCCCTACTCTCTCTCTCTCCTCTTTCTCTCTCTTCTCTATCTCACTATCTTGCTTTTATTTCATAGGTTATCCTCTAGTATCATCATCCTCCTCTAGCGTTGTTCCCAATGATCCTCGGAGCTTTCGGTGCGACCCACTCTCTATAGCCATAAGTATATTTTTTTTTAATTTTATAGTATTATTTATTAATTATATATATTTATAATAATTTATAAAATATTTATAATAAATATTATAAATATTTATTATAAATATTATAATTATTTGCATGCCATAGTTTTTGGGCTGTGCTGTGATGGTAGCCTTGGGCTATGCCATGTCGATGGTTGTGGACTAGATCTGTCAATGAATTAAATTCAGATCATAACCTGAATATTTAGATTTGAACTCAATTTTAATTATTGGTATTGAATTCAAATTCGAATACCTGATGGGTCTATACTTGAAGTATCAGACCCGGATCCTAATGGATCCCAAAAGGTCGGATCCAATTTCAGGATCTGAAACTAAGAAATGGAAGAGACTGAGAGGAAGAGATCCGATAGATTGAGAGAGGGAGGGTCGGTCGCTCGTCGGCCACCGGCAAGGAAGATCGAGAGTGGGAGGGAGGGAGGGAGGGGGTCCGACCTCACCCATCATCGACGAGGGAGATCGAGAGAGGGAGAGAGGAAGGGAGGGATTCGACCTCACTGCCATCATTAGGAGGGAGGGGGTTCGGCCTCACTGATGAGGGAGATTGAGAGAGTGAGAGAGGGAGGGAGGGGGTCCGGCCTCGTCGACATCATTGGGAGGGATGGGGTCCGACCTTGCCAGCGAAGGAGATCAAGAGAATGAGAGAGGGAGGGATGGGGTCCAACCTCATCGATGAGGGAGATCGAGAGAGGGAGAGAGGAAGATTGAGAGATGGAAAAGTTGGGAGGGAGGGGTTTGGCCTCACCGCCGTCACCGATGAGAGAGATCGAGAGAGGAAGTGATCGAGAAAATGGCATACAGCCGAGCTGGCTCAGATACGCAGCCAAGCCAGCTCGGGCCATGATCGAGCTGGTTGGGGAAGGACCCAAGCCAGATGTCTCAGGCACAGAGCTGACTGTCTCAGGCATGAAGCCGGCTCGACTTCTAAGCGAATAGAATTTGATATGTCTCTCTAAGGTTCTAACTTTAAGCCCTGAGGTGCCACCATCATCTACTTTATTCTTTTTTTAGGTTTCTAGATTAACACCAAGGTTCGCGCAAGAGATTGAATCTACGACTGTTGCTCATCCTTAATTATTTATGAATGTAATTCATGTTATAGAATTTATTGCATAATATTTTCTCGATGTTTATATCTTGTTGCTTTTGTTTATTGCATTGCATAATGAAAGACTTATCAATTGATTAGTGTACATAATCTTCGACATCCGTACAATTATATGTAATTATATGGATTAGAGAATTATGTATAATGATCAATTGATTGTCCAATATGAATAGTTTAAAAATTATAAATAATTCTATAGGTAATTGCAGTAATCAAATGGTATGCTAAGAATTTCGAATAAAATTTTAGACAGTATTTTCCTTTTGTTCTTCCTACATGAGAGAACTAAAGAAAAATGCTGCCAAAATTTCATTCGATTCTTGTTGTATATCATTTGATTACTGTAATGAACTTATAAAATTAATACAATTTCTGAATAGGATAGGACCTATCTTTACATATTAGTTGATGATAGGGTGCATTTATTGCATATCTAAAAATGATATTTAATCTAAGTTCCACACATGATTTACTTGCAGTATCATCATTTTTAAAATGGATAAGGGATGGATGAAGTTTAGTAGGCTCTCGCCAGAATATGAGGCTGGACTTCAAAAATTTTTTGATTATGCTATAGAGAAATTTAGGGACCATGGACTGATCCAATGTTCTTGTAAAAAGTGTATGAGTGGGTCGTGGCTACCTCATCAAGATGTCAATGATCACCTCACTATTTATGGCTTTAAAGCTGGTTATGAAATTTATTGGGACCAACATGGTGAGGGCAGGCCGTAAGGAGGTGATCAACCTGAAGAAAGAGTGGAACAAATGGTTCATGATATTTTTTCATTTGTTGACCATAATGATGGTGCATCTACGTCCATGTCTGATCCTATGATTGGTCGAATGATAAATAGTGAGGATGTAGAGAAATTCCATAAGTTGATGGAGGATGCTAATATTCTATTGTATCTCGAATGTGAAAAGATGGCGAAGCTTGAATTCTTAATTCAATTGTATCATGCGAAATGCTCCAATGGGTTCAGTAATAATGGAGTGAACTGTATACTAGAGCTTTTGGAGGAATTCTTCTAGATGATGCATGAATTTTGAAGAATAATCATGAGGCATCGAAGATTATTGAACAGCTGGGCTTTACTTATATTAAGATACATGCATGTCCCAATAATTGCATGCTCTATTGGGAAGGGGATGTCAACTGCAACGAATGCATGAGGTGTGGTGTATCAAGATGAAAATAAAATAAAGACATCACATCGACTCGTATACCTCAAAAGTTGATGTGATACTTTTCTTTGATTTCAAGACTATCAAAGTTATTTATGTTGGTAAAGACATCGAAAGATATGAGATGGCATGAAAAGGACTGAACAAAAGATGATGCATTGAGGCATTCGACTGATGGAGAGGCATGGCAGAAGTTTAATGAATTACATCCCGACTTCGCATAAGAGATATGTAATGTGAGGTTGGACTTATCGTACGATGGTTTCAATCCATTCAAGCATATGAATACTGCTCATAGTGTATAGCCAGTATTTATTCATGTTTACAATCTTCCATCATGGATGTGTATGAAAAAATCATTTGCTTTCATGATAGTGCTCATCCCTGGACCGATGGAGGTAGGTAATGATATTGATGTTTATTTGCAGTCTCTTATTGCCGAACTGAAATAGTTATGGAGCATTTAAGGAGTTTCAACTTTTGATGTTTTGCTGAATGAGTCATTTTCCATGCGTGCAATGCTTTTGTGGACAATAAATGACTTTCCAGCCTATGCCCTAATGTTGGGTTGGAGCACCAAAGGTGAGCTAGCATGCTCGATCTATGGAAGAAATATCTGATCTAGAAGATTGACACATCGGAGGAGCTTTAGTTATATGGGGCATCGACGTTTTCTCCATTGAAACCATCCATACAAAAGGGATGCATGCTCCTTCGATGGCACTGTTGAAGAAGGTGAGGCGCCTGGCCGGATGTTTGGGAGTGAAGTACTTAGAAAATTGGATGGTCTCAATATTGAATTTAGAAAAGATGATCCGATTGGTGATAAAAAAAAAGCATCGATCAAAGAAAGATGACACATATTTTAATTGGAGGAAAAAGAGCATCTTCTTTGACTTGTCATGTTGGAAGACAAACTTATTACGCTACTGCTTAGATATAATGTGTATTGAAAAGAATGTATGCGAGCTCCTTTTGGCAACAATCTTGAATATTAAGGATAAGACCAAGGATGACTTGAATTTTCGACTTGACTTAAAAGAATGGGATATTAGAAGATCACTCCATCTAGAGCCGATAAGGGAAGAATAGTGGAGGCTTTCTCATGCATGCTATGTTATGAATACCTCTAAATGGTCCATATTTCTTCGTATGTTGGAGAACATAAAGATCCTAGATGGATACTTAAGCAATATATCAAAGCGTGTGAATAGTAAGGATATCAAACTTGAGGGATTGAAGACTCATGATTATTATGTACTGATGTAGGAATTGATCCCAATAGCTATTCGCTACGTGTTGTCAAAAAATATTAGAATGATGGTTATTCATCTTTGCAATTTTTATAGATATATTTGTGCAAAGAGGTTGCTTAAGAAAGATATGAAGAAAATGAAAGCAAGGACGGTGACTATATTATATGATCTAGAGAAGATATTTTCATCATCATTTTTTACGATTATGATGCATCTCACCATGCACCTTGCAGGAAAAGTTGCACTTAGAGGCCTAGTGTTCTATCGATGGATGTATCCTACTAAGAGAAATATTCAAATCCTAAAATCTTATGTAAGAAATATGAATCGCCTAAAGGGATCTATAGCAGAAGGTTATTTGGGTCAAGAGTGTATGGATTTTTGTACCGTATATTTAAACAAACTCGAGACATATCGTAATCGGCCAATGAAAAATTAGGATAATCAGTATGAGCCAATTGAGCCTATATTTGAGTCCATTCCACAGTCAGGTGGACTTTCCATTTCATACCACCTTATTGATTTGAGCAACGAGGAAAGGGATAAGGCACACCGCTACGTGCTCTTCAACTATGATGTCATTGAGCCGTACATAAGGTGAGTCACTCAGCATTATTTATTTTATAATAATTAAAAAAAATATCTAATTATATCTAAATTTATTCTTTGTGCATGCAGCAAACATAAGGAGGTCATAAGAGTAAAATATGGTGCTCTAAGTGTATGAGAGAAAGAGAAAATGCATAGCAATAAATTTTCTGAATGGTTCAAAGATCATGTAAATGATTATATATTCTTGCCTGGTGCAACTTATTGGAACATGTTTACTAATTAGGTGTCATCTTCTTAATTAGGTGTGGAGATTGTCGCTCAGTGATGTGAGTCCTGAAGTGCATGCTCTTTCAATGGGTCCTAATCGTACCATGCATGAGTATAAATAGCTCATCATTAATGACTGCAGGTTTAATATTTATAATAGATCCGTAAATATGGTAACACAAAATAGTGATATTATGTTAAGCGCCACCACTGGGTGTTATGCTAGCTCGAGGTATTCACAGCCTCGTGCGGAGGATTTGAACTATTATGGCATGGTGGAGAAGATAGTCATCTTGGACTATTATTCTAAAGGAAGGATCACGTTAATGAAGTACGATTGGTTTGAAACCTTATCACAGTCTAGGATGAAAACTGATGAGTGTGGTTTTACTCTCGTTAACATGCAACGCCATCTTCGCACTGAAGAACCATATATACTTGCCTCCCAAGCTAGTCAAGTCTTCTATGTTAGTGATTCCTTGGAGCCTCAATGGGATGTTGTTGTGAGGATGGTGCCTAGGCATATTTTTGATAATATCAAAGTTGATGATGATGTTGGACCATGCATGCAAAGCGCTCCTCTAGGATAAAACTTACTTGGTACTGTCGAGGTCCCAGACACATTTGTCAGGAGCGATGGTGATGTCCATATTGTAGATGCCACTAGGTGATGACTTCAACATTCTGGTATAAATTATTAGAGTCTAATTATTGATTTTTATTTGAATTTTTTTATATCTTTCTTGTTTTGATCAAAGAGCTCTCTTTCTTCTGATCTTTGGAAGCTTAAGAAAAATGTATGCCGTGCCGGTAGGTCATGCCGTGCCATGCCATGCCATGTCGGTAGGTCATGTCGTATTGGTAGACCGTGCCATGTCGTATCGTGCTGGCCACTAAGAGAACCTCCATCTAGTATAAATATTAGAGACTATTTATTGATGCTATACTAATATTATTATTCAACATGTTATATTGATTAATGTTCATTAATGTTACAGATCACGATGGCATCGAAATGCCATCTAGCTTTCACCCTTAACCCTCGACAGGTTATGCGCAATTCAGCATCTAAGGAGCAGTCAGAGCATACTCCGTCCACCTCGATATCGGCTACTCAAGAACCTCCACCATCGGCATCCACTCTATCGATGGTATCTACTCCATCGGTAGCTGAGCCTCTACCGTCGCCCATATCTGAGACACATGCTACTACGCAGGCATCTGAGTGTACATTTTTATTATATTAGCATAACTTTATTTTTTATATAGTATTTATATACTTATATATTTGCATAACGTATTTGCATTGTAGATCATCATCCAGTTAGACATTTCACGGTCCCACACGTATGGCACACATGTGGAACCACTAGCATCAGGTGATGGTCTATTATGATGTGGAGGGGAGGCTGGTAGGGGAGATTGCGTGGGAGATACATTCCTTTTTTGGAGTGCTTGTGAGGTGGTCGGATATCATTCCTATAGAGCCCAAAGACTGGCGTTTGATGGATGCTGCCATCAGAGATCGGGTATGGGAGGAGATATGGGTAAGTACGCACATCTTAGTTATATTTATGCATTTTATATATTTACACTATATATGTTTGATTAGAATAATTTTGTAACTGATTTTTGATAACTTTGTGCAGAGGAGGTATGACTTTTTCGATCATGAGAGGGCTCGAGATGCCCGACTGAGGAAGATCGGAGAGTTGTACTGAGGTTACAAGGTCAAGCTCCATAGAGGATGGCTTGAGCATCGACGAGATACTCTAGAGGAGCTTATTCCCTAGATACAGGACTATCCTCCGAGTTAGTGGGAGAGGATGGTTAAACACTAGAGAAGCCAGGAGTTTGAGGTAAAATTTCTAACTTTTAAATTTTTCAATACACTTAAAGTTTTTTTTAAATATTTTTTAAATATTTATTATTTATTTGAATACTTGTTAGGCTACCTCCTGGCCGAACCGAAAGAACCGTGTAGCCCAGGAGTATACGCACACTTTAGGTCACGAGTCTATGGCCAATCATATGCATAGAGAGGTAATTAATTCTAAATCTTACTAAATAAATTAAATTTATATTTTTTATCATTTTTTTGATAAATTTATTCTTTGTTATAGCTGATGAGAGATGGAGTGATGCCCAACCGTAGCGAGATCTTTCGATCCAGCCATACGGACAAGACGGACAGACAGATGAATGCCATGATCGGACATATTTTTGTAAGTATTAAATATATTAGTATATATGATTAGTATTATAGTATTTCTTATAAAATTTTATTTTAATTTATAATTATAGGATCAGTTAGATGTGCTCGTGAGTGAGGGCTTGGATACCTCTGGGCCCCATGACCATCTATCTCAGGTCTTGGGGCCTGAGCACTCTAGGAGGATCCGATGTAGGTCCGAACACACGTCGATAAACTACTGGTCCGAGATGAGTGTCTCCTCACAGACTTTCGATGTCGTCAGTCAGGAGGAGCTTGAGGAGACGTTGGCATAGATAGATCATGCTGTGATGCGGATAGATCTAGCTGAGGAGCGCGCATCTCATCTGAAGGGCATCGTGAGAGATATGATGTCGACACTTAGCCCGCATTTTGGAGTCACAAGCTTTGAAGATATATTGGCCTGCATTCTAGCTCTAGCTCTAGCTCTGGCTCCGGCTCCAGCTCCAACTCTGACTCCGACTCTGGCTCTCGGTGACGACGACGATGATGTAGATTTAGGAGACCTTTGATGTATTTTATTTTTTTAAAAAATATTATAATAAATTTTATTTGGTAATAAAATTTTAATATTTTTAAATAATTTTTATGTTCATTATATTTTCTTATGTTATATATTTATATTTATCAGATAAAATATATAAAAAAATAAAAATTTTAATTTTTTTAATTATTCAAGATCTACGATAGCGATTTTATAATCGCTGTCATATCCATGTCAACCGCTGCCATAGATTCCTGATGCAAACGGTGCCAACCGCTGTATTAGACCTATGGCAGCGGTTAAAAAATCGTTGCTATAGATTATCTATAGTAGCGATTATGTAACCACTACTATAGATAACCTATGGTAGTGGTTACATAACCATTGCTATAGGTTGATCTATTATAGCGGTTTATAAATCGTTGCAATAGGCTATTTATGGCAGTGGTTCAAACTACTACTACAACAACCACTGCCATAGAGCTACGACGATGGCTGTAGTAGTAGCGGTTAGAGAACTGCTGCCATAGCTTATGGCAGTATTTTTTTGGGCTACGATACTATAGCAGCGGTTTTTTGGGCTACGGTAATGGTTACGAACCACTGTCATAGTCCTGTTCTGTAGTAGTATCTAACTTATCCATCTATTATTTCTTAATATAGACCAGACAATCATAAATTCTAAGATAACTCAGACTTGGTTTCTTACCATGCCATATCTCATACGGTGTGGTAGGAATGATTTTAGAGAAAATCCTATTCAGTATGTATATTGCTATCATTAGACTATGTTTCCAAAAAAAATCAGAGAGATTCATGAAGCTTATCATGGATCGGACCATATCTAATAGGGTTTGATTTTTTCATTCTGAAACTTCATTGAGTTGAGGTATTCTAGATGGAGTCCATTGAGAGACTATGCCATTTTTCTTAAGATAGTTTAGAAATTTTTGACTAAGATATTCATCTCCTCAATTTGATCAAAGTATCTTAATGGACTTTCTGATTTACTTTTCTACTTTGAGTCTAAATTTCTTGAACTTTTTAAAAGCTTCAAACTTATGTCGCATCAAATACACATACCCATGACAGATCATTGGTAAAGATAATAAAGTAGACATAATTATCTCTGGCCGGCATATCAAATAGGCCGCATACATCTATATGTACTAGGATAAGTAGGTCCATGGTCCTTCCCCATGTTCCACAAAAGGGAGCTTGGTCATTTTGCTTTAAAGGCATGATTCACAAATCGGATATGACTTGTTAGTCAACGGACTCATAAGTCCAGATTTCTCTAATTTGTTAATCCTATCTTTTGCTATATGATCTAGCCTAAGGTGCCATAGATATCTATCATTTAGACTATCCCTAGGTCGCTTAGATCCTATAGCATTTATGTTTTGCTCAACATTCAACACAGATATATCAACATGCAATTAATAGAGATCGTTAATCAAGAAACCACTTGCAATTTTATTTTTTTCAAAAAGAATAGTAAAGTGGTCCTTAAGAAAGTAAATTACATAACCTTCTTATGCTAAACAAGAGACAAAAATCAAATTTCTGCTTGCTGCAGGCACAAAGTAACAATCTCTAAGAACTAAATCTAAGTCAGATGGTAGTCAAAGAGGATAGGTTTTCATGGCCACAACAACAATCCTTGCTCCATTTTCGATGTGCAGGATCATCTCACCATCTCTCAACCTCTTGTTCTTCTTAAAATTCTGTATAGAAGTGCATAAGTGAGTACTAGAACTAGAGTCAAATATCCAACTAGATGCAGAAGAAACCATTAGGTTAGATTCATTTATGAGCATACCTCCAAAAGGACTTGCCTCCTTCTTATTCTTTAGGTTGGCCAGGTATAAAGGGAAGTTTTGCTTTCAATGGTTGTCAATATTACAATAAAAATATTTTTCTTTGTCAATGGCCTTTTTTTTTGGCTCTCTCTTTTTTTCTTCCCATCTTCCACCTTCTACTTCTTCATAGACTTTTCTTTTTTCCAAATTTTTTTTTTTTGAAAGTTCATTCCACAGCAAGTATTGAGCACTTTTAACCTTTTAGAAAAAACTCAACAGTAACCAGCATGTTCATTAACTTAGCCAAGGTACATTACAGTTTATGCATATGAAAGTTCATAATGAACTGTCCATATGTATCAGTCAAGGACTGTAAGATCACATCAATTTGTAGGTTCCTGTCTAACTTGACATCAAGCTTCTCAAGCTCTTCTAGATCCTTAATCATCATCAGACAATGATCTTGGACCGACTGCCCATCATGCATTTGAGTCTTAAAAAATCTTCTTGTGACTTGATACTTGGTTGCGTGACTCTCTTCACCAAACAACTCTTATAGGTAAGCCAACATTTAGCGAGTAGTCTTGATATCCTCATATTGGCACTGAAGCTCATCAGATATCGAGCCCAACATGTGGTACCTAGCTTTATTATCTTTGTCTATCCATTTTTCTAGAGATACTCTCTGTTCAGCGGATGGACATGATGATAAGATGGAGGGTCCTGGTCTAATACATGAGTCAGCTTTTCGAAATCCAAAATAATTTTGAAGTTCTTGAGCCAATTCTTATAATTGGATCTGATCAGTCTGTGGGTGTCTAGGATTCGAGCTAGTGGATTGGATGTAGATATTTTTCTTTAGAGAGTCAAAGTTTCTAGTTAGACATTGTAATTAGACTTAACAAATTTATTTAGGGACTTCATTTTTAAACAAATTTTGGCTCCCACTATTTTCTCGGATCTCTACACTTTCTTGGTGAAGATGCAAAAATCTTCATGATCATAGACTTCTAGTAGGTGGTGCAGTCCCATCGACTGGCTCACCATCTCACCTAACAGTTATTGATGATAGGTCAACCGATGAGTGGATAACTTTTATCCAATGATTCTCTAATCATGGTGCATCCAAACCTAATCTCTAATTTATATAGCTCACTGTGCCTAGAATATTGCTTCAATCTTTCGTTAAGTCAGATCCATCATTTGCATGAATTGGATTTTTGATTGGATTCCTCACCGTATCCAAAATATTAAGCCCAACCCATCCTCCAACCCATAGCATCCAATGCCTAATAAATATGGTTGCGTCTTTTTGGTGCAACTGAACTATTGTAACCAGCCAAGAATAATCAACCTTGGAAAGAGCCTGCACATCTACAATGGTGGAAGACCTATGACTTATTTTCTTAGAAAGATTTGATTTAGGTCTCTTTAAACTTGACTTGACTTAGTCATAAAAATTATGACTAACCTACTGGCATGGGTTAGCTCGAATCGTTAGCCATCTTAAATCAAAACTAGATTGAATCAATCAGCCAGGTAAGTGAGATCAGTGGGAGGAATATGCTAGTAACTCACCATGAACGTATTCAGATCGAGTAGCTTCCAATTAAAGATGATTGGTCATATCTGCCAAACTTACCTTAGACATCGATTTATCAAACTAGAACTAATCGGATTAGCCTACAATCCAGGCTTAAATCGTAAAGCTAAATTAGGTCTTGACTTGGTCGACCACATGTGAGTGTAAGTCAACCTTAACCCAGACTTAATCCTATTGGATTGGTCAATTTTAAGCACTCTTGATCTCACCTAACCAACTTTTGATTTGATCAACCGCTAGACCTAATTAAGCTACCCATACCTGAACCCAAATTTATGAAGGTATCTTAGATCTAAAAATTTATAATTTTTAGATCTAATTAATTTTATAATCTTAATTCTTAATTAAGCTTCGGTTCAAAAATAAAATATGCACAAAAATTCTAAGATTTCAGGATCTAGGGTTTTATAGAAATTAAGTTTTTGAGTTTCTGATTAGAGACAAACATGCAACACCCCTACACGCCATAAGAGCACCCAATCAAATAAAAAGAGAGGGCCTTTAAACCCTTCTTACTCTTATGACCGAACGGTCAAGGAGAATACTTTAATCAGAAATAATAACTGTACTACAAAACCAATAGATCTATAACATATATAATATATAAAATTATAGATCTAATTATGCATGCTTTGTATACATCTCATGTATTATTAATTAAACTAAATATACATATTTTTAAATTTGATAAATCTCATATATCATTTTAAAAATAAAATTTTAAATGATCTAATCATATAAAATTCTATTCTAGATAATCATAGAATAATTCTACATACTAGTCTAGACATGCATCCATCATATCACATATAAAAATTAAATTTTAATTTTTTAATTTTAGATTTGATCACATCTGATGTGACATTTAAAATTTTAATATTAGATGATAAATAAAAATAAAAATTAAATCTAAGATAGATCTAAAGAACTGTTAATGCAGCTTTGATACCAGTTGAAGAAAAACTAACTTTTCTACTGTAGGATCGATCTGATCAAATTAGATCTATAACAAAAAATTCTAAATTTTTTTTATAAATTTTTTATTAGATTTGAGAGTTCTCAAATCTAATCCTAATGATCTGATATTAAAAATTAAAATTAGAATTAAATATGGTAGAAGATTCATTACCTATTCAGGGTAATAGTTACCTTGATGATGATTTGTTAATTTTCAGGGTTCTAAATCTAGCCACGCACGTGCCTGATCTCTACTGGAGTCCACTTGGCTAGATTTGGATGCACTCTTCTTCTAGATCTGATCTTCAAAAATCAGATCTGGAGTTGTTGCCCAAGTATGGCTACCCAAACGGGGGGTGAATTGGGTATTTTAATTTTTAAGCTTATGATGTAGGTAGATTGATCTAATTAAATACTAACAAATAAGCTATGTAATGTGTAGTGAAGAAAATCAATAGAACAGTAATATGCAGTCACGAACATAATAATTTTATAGTGGTTCGGTGCCAAACTCAGCACCTACGTCTACTTCCTAAGTAAACCACTTAGAAATTCAACTATAATCACTAGACTTGATTATAGTCCGATTATTTTACTTGAGCTCACAATCTAATTTAGTTGGTTTTGATCTTAGCTCACCAACCACAACCATACAATGATTGTTTTCTCGGGCTAACAATCAATCCCAATTGATTTTTACTTTGGCTCACCAATTACAACCATACACCGTCCAACTTTAGGCTTGGACTAACCCAAGTTTCTTATCCAAGAAACTTGAAATAAATATAAAAAATACAATGAACAAAATAAAAAATAAACTCTTTGAAGCTTAAGAGAAGAAAATTTGAGAGCTTGGATTGTAGGCTTGATTTCTTCTCTTTGAGTGCTTGAAAGAAGTAGGAGTTGATCTTCAATGGTGTTGGCCTGACTTCTCTCTGATCGAGAATGTTAGAAAGATAAGAAAAGCTCTAAGAAATACTCCTTTTTTACTATTTAGCTCGTACACTTGAAAAACTAAAAATCTACTTAGAAGCTCTTTCTTTTTAGTTTAAAAGTTATTTTTCTTATCTCAAGTGCTTCCTTAAGTATCCCAGAGATTTTCCACCATTACAAGTCATCATCATAGGCTTCTAAAAGTGATCTAGCCATTGGAAGATCCAAAATAGTCGTTGAAAGACGTGTGGAGTGAAAAAGCTGAAGAACTAGAAACTAACTATTACAGGCATTGGACCGGCTTAGTTTTAAATTAGGTTGGCTTAGTCCAAACTGGGTCGACTCAGTTTTTAGTTGTGTCGGCTCAGTCTCAGAAATTCTGAAACACTGTTTTTATTTTCTTCTGTTGTCTAAGACTAGAATGACTTACTTTCTGACTGGGTCAGCCTAGTTCCACTGGGTCTGCTCAATTTTCAGCTGGATCGGCTCAGTCCCCTGGATCACAAAAATTCAGCTTTCTGTCCATTTTGTTTTCTGCTTCTACTAAGACTAGGATGGCTCAGTCTCAAACTAGGTCGGCCTAGTTTGCGTGCCAAGCGTGCCAAAGACTGTTTCTGATCCTTTCTTCTCTAAATTACTATATAGGCTAGACTTGTCATTTTGTCTTGATTTAACCTTCATTAAAACCTTTTGATAGATGTATCCAATCTAAATTATCTTCTCTAAAATCTTGAATAATGAATCTTCATTTAGATAAATTGGAACACTTGGAGTTTGTGAGCTCTTAAAATTTACAACTACACATCCTCATAAATAATGTTAGTAATTTAATAATCTATACTCAAATGCTTTTATTATCATCAAAATTAATCTAGGGTCAACAATCTCCTTTTTGATGATGATAAAACCTTTTAAGTATAACCTTTCCTTCATATATCAAAATAATATTTTCATTCAATCTTACCAATTAACTCATGCATCATATTCATTTTATCAATTTACGTATGCTTCCACTGAATATAATAGTCATGTTTTATCTAAGTCAAATTTTGTGTTGCTCCCCCTTACTATGTGCTGAGGTTTCAATTTAGCAATTCGAGTTCTAATTTCTTTCATACTTATAGTTTTTAATTAAATTTCACTTGCTTATGCATTCTCTATTTTATTCTTCTTGAAGTAGTGCCCATTTAAGTAGTGTGTCATTCTTTTCATTTAATTATGTTTTCAATTCTCATTTTATACTCATTTTTCTCCCTCTTTTTGTCATTATCAAAAAGTATATGGACAATGTAAAGAGAGATATGATCAATCATGAAAAAAGATAATTTTATTCATTCACATGAAAACTTTGATACAATGCAAGCCAAAACTTCAAACTTCATTCATTGATAGATACAAACAGTTTCAAGTGCACAAAATGCTGAAGTTTGAATATTATATATCATAGATATCTATCATGAATATTTACAATCAAAATGCTCTAAGTATAGCTAGATGGATCCTAAATGCATCATAATCAACACTGGGCTCTAGAGGGTCGAATGAGGCTGGATCCATAGGTGCTGAAGTGCGCTGCTTAGCGAACACTTCTCTCATAGCATCTTTGATTAGCTGAAGAAGACCATCGGATATCCTATCATGTACGTGCTGCACTATCTCCCCAATCTGATCTTCATCTAGTTTGATAGTGGATGAAGATGGAGCAGGTACTGGATGTTGTGGCATGGGCTTTGGCTCATGTCTCTCTTCCCCTTCATCAAGTTTCATCCAAATGCCATTGACCTCTTTAAACTTCATCCTATGCGTTGATTTTAGATTGTATGTATTATAGTGCTGAAGCTTCTTATAGGATTCATCTTCTAGACTAACTCCAAAATCCTGAAAAACTAATATCAGAAACATCCCGTGTGGTAGTGCTGGTTTTTCTCTTTGGGATGCTTCTTGCATCACCCTTAAAATCAAGGCTGGAAGGTTAAACTTTTCCCTCATGAGAATGTGGTACATCACAGCTATGTCATTTTTGTTGAGGAAATCAAACCTTCCTACTCTAGGTACTAGAATCCTGGTTGAAATATGATGAAGCAGTCTATTTTCCATAAACAGGTCTCTAGCATGGATTTTCTCAAAGTGCATGGCATCATCTCTACCAAATAACAGTCGTAACCCACTTTTTCGATCATCTAATCTCTCGACTCCTTCAGTGGGTGCCCTAAATAAGCTCCCTAATTTTTCCACAGTCAAATTGATCTTAACTTTCTTGACTTCTGATTTAAATAATCTTGGGCTAACCCTAGCATTGCCATAAAACTCCCATACTAGATTTGGATAGGTTAGAAGATTAATCCCAGAGCATAGGTATTCCCATCTTTGATATTTCAATCCTTCCAAACTCAAAATTCTTACTTGCTAGAAAATCAAAATCCATCCTTTTGCCAGTTGTGACAGCCCTAGAGGAGAGTGGAATAGGTGTGAAAGAAGGAGATGGAGGGGAAAACGGAGTAGGAGGTTGAGGGGGTTGAGTGGATGGACTCGAAGGAGGTGAGCATGACTGAGATGACCTAGATGGTGAAGGACGATCTTCTTGAAACTTTGATCGCCATTCTCCTCCACGAATCCCTCTCTTAGATGGTGGATCGGAAGATGTATGCTTGATCTT
Organism: Cocos nucifera; assembly: GCA_006176705.1. Classification (NCBI taxonomy): domain Eukaryota; kingdom Viridiplantae; phylum Streptophyta; class Magnoliopsida; order Arecales; family Arecaceae; genus Cocos; species Cocos nucifera. The sequence goes on from QRFJ01001356.1 coordinate 840,347, forward strand.
AGGGGTTACGGTTTGTTTCTTGCATGGCATGATTCCAAAATCCCTCCTAAGAGCAGTGGAAATGGGAATCTAGGAAATGGCTTGATGGTTTCTAAGGTTTTTCTCTAGATGGCTAAGAAATGAAAGATGAAAAAGCCATCGATCTGTCTGTTTAAAAAATAGGACACCCGACAACTTAGCCGACTTAGTTTTTCTGTGAAGAAAAACTGGGTCGGTCCAGTAATGGGATGACCTAGTTTTTATATAGAAAAAAATTGAGTCGGCCTAGTTTGGCATAGATTTTGATATTTGTGTTTCATGTCTAGAAATTTTTTTATTTAATTTTTACTTCTAAATGAGATAAAAATGAGTAAATACTAGATGATTCATCATATGAAAACTAATCATCTCATCATTTTAAAATCAATTATCATAAGATTTTTATTTAACAAATTGGATTAAATAAACCTAATTGCTTTCTAATTATGTAAAATCTTTCCTCATTCAAGAATTTTGTAAAGATATCAGCAACTTGATTTTCAGTAGGCACATATTCAAGAAGTATATCATTATTTTGAACATGCTCTCTAATAAAGTAATGTCTTACTTCTATATGTTTTGTTCTTGAATGCAATATGGGATTTTTAGTTAAATTTATGGCACTTGTGTTGTCACATCAAATAGGAATATTATTATAGGTAATACCATAATCTTCTAGTTATTGTTTGATCCATAATAGTTGAGCACAACAACTTTTAGCAGCAATATATTTAGCTTTCATCATAGACAAGGCTACCGAGTTTTGTTTTTTGCCTAGAAATTGACATGTACCACTTATACTCTTCCTATCTAAGCAACAACCAGTAAAATCTGAATCACTATAACCAATTAAGTCTAATGAAGATTGTTTAGAGTACCATAAACCAACATATTGAGTATTTATTAAATACTTAAAGATTCTTTTAACTATTAATATGTGTGATTTCTTAGGATTTGATTGATAATGCACACACATGCATACACTAAATATTATGTCCGACCTACTTGCAGTTAAATATAATAAAGATTCAATCATACCTCGATATAGCTTAGGATCTACTATTTTTTCTTTTCGGTCTTGATCAAGCTTGCAACTTGTGCTCATGGGGGTGCCACTTTCTTTGACATTCTCCATTCCAAATTTTTTTAACATTTTCTTGATGTATTTACTTTGGTTGATAAAGATCTCCTCATTTGATTGCTTGATTTGGAGTCCAAGAAAAAAGTTGAGCTCTCTCATCATGCTCATCTCGAACTCATCCTACATGAGACTAGCAAATTCTCTATACAAAACTTCATTAGTAGCATCGAATACTATATCATCAATATATAATTGGATAATCAATAGATCACTTGATTTTCTTTTAATAAATAGTGTTTTATCAATATTACCTCTTTTAAAATTATTGTTTAATAAGGACTTACTCAATCTATCATACCAAGTCCTAGGTACTTATTTTAATCCATATAGTGCTTTCTTAAGTTTATATATATGATTAGGTAATTCTTGACTTTCAAAGCTTGGAGGTTGTTTTACGTAAATATCTTCTTCAACTTAACCATTAAAGAATGCACTCTTTACATCCATTTGAAAAAGTTTAAAGTTCATGAAACATGCAAATGCTAAGAGTAATCTAATAGCTTCAAGTCTAGCTATGGGTGCAAAAAATTCATCAAAATTAATACCCTCTTCTTGATTGTACCTTTGTGTAATCAATCTAGTCTTATTTCTAATTACATTGCCCTTCTCAACTAGTTTATTTCTAAAGACCCATTTTATACCAATTACAAGAAAATTTTTAGATCTTTCAACTAATTTCCAAACTTTATTTCTTTCAAATTGGTTTAACTCTTCTTGCATTGCTAATATCCAATTTGGATCTTTTTTAGCTTCAATTATATTTTTAGGTTCTAGATGGGATACAAATGTAATATGATTCATAGCTTCTCTAAAGGATGATCTAGTTTTAACTCCTTAAGATGGATCACCTATTATTAATTCCTTAGGATGATTATGATCATACCTCCACTCCTTTGGTAAGTTGGATGTACTTTGATCATCTTGGGAATGTGGCATTATTTCTTCAACCTATTGCTCTTTATCTTCTTTTTCTTGAGAGGAAATATCTTCAAGTGATATATTTTTCATTTTATCTTCTAAAATTTCCATATTTACATCAAGCTCTTCTTCTCTTGTTCTAAGAGAGTTAGTTTCATCAAAAATTATCTGTATGGATTCTTTCACAATTAATGTTCTTTTATTAAATACTCCATATGCTCTACAATGTGATGAATATCTTAGGAAAATTCCTTCATCAAATTTTGCATCAAACTTTTCAAGCTTATCTTTACCATTTATAAGAATAAAACATCTACATCCAAAGATTTTAAAATAAGAAATATTTGATTTCTTTTCTTTATAAAGTTCATATGGAGTTTTCTTTAAGATTGGTCTAATTAGAGCTCTATTTAACACATAGCATGAGGTGTTAATAGCTTCTGTCCAAAAATATTTTGGAAGATTATTTTCACAAAGTATGGTTCATGCCATTTCAATTAATGTTCTATTCTTTCTTTCTACTATCCCATTTTGTTGAGATGTCCTAGGTATTGAAAAGTTATGATTGATTCTATTTTTAGAACAAAAATTTTGAAATTTTTAATTTTCAAATTCTGTGCCATGATCACTTCTTATATATAAAATATTACATTCTTTTTTTTTGTTATTTTGTTAAATAGATCAACAAACATATCAAAAGCATCATCTTTATGTGATAATAATAAAATCCATGTATATCTTAAAAAATCATCTATTACTATAAAGCCATATCTTTTTCCTCCAAGACTAGTAGTTGAAATAGGTCTAAACAAATCTATATGGAGTAATTCTAGAGGTCTAGTAGTTGAAACAATATTTTTGGATTTACAGAAAGATTTTATTTGTTTACCAAGTTGGCATGCTTTGCAAATTTTGTCCTTCTCAAAATTTATTTTAGGCAATCCCTTTACTAAATCAAGTTTAATTAGTCTCGCTTGAGAGTCCATACTTGCATGACCTAATCTATTATGCCAAATCCAACTTGATTCATTTAGTTTAGCATTCATAGCAACAAGACAATCAATATTCTCATTTTTAAGTTTATCAAGATCAATAATGTAAATATTTTCATATCTTTTTTCTATAAATTTAATACTTTCATCTATAGAGCTAGTTACAATACAATGAGATGATTTGAATGAAACATTAAAGCTCTTATCACAAAGTTGGCTTATGCTAAGTAAGTTATGCATTAGTCCTTCAATATATAAAATATTTTCTATGCTAGTAGAGGATGTTATCAATATATTACTGAGATCAATAATTTTTTCTTTATCGTTATCTTCAAATATTACAACACCTCCATCTTTAGCTTCAAGGAAGATAAATTATGATTTATCTCCCGTCATATGCCTCGAACATCTACTATCAAGGTACCACCTTCTTTTAGCTCTTACGGATGCCAAGCACACCTACACAAGTAATCAAGCAAACTTAGGTACCCAAGTTAGCTTGGGTCCTTTAGGGTTAGCAAAAATGGTTCCATTTGGAACCCGAACTTGCTTTACTTTTATTTTGCTTGAGGTCCTTTGGGGTTAGCACAAATGGTTCCATTTGGAACCCAAACTTGCTTTACTTTTATTTTGCTTGAATTAAAGGTTTTGCATTCAATAAATTTATGTCCAATTTTATTGCATTTGTAACATGTAATTCTTCTACCATAATTTTGAGAATTTGCATATACATTTTTCAATGACTTTTGCTTTCTTGATGTATCATACCCTATACCGATTTTATCAAGAACCATCTTTTGATTTTTAATTATTATTAAATTTTTAGAGCTTAGCATATATCTATCTACCATGGATCTTAATCTTACCACTTCATCTTGTAAAGATATAATCTTTTCATTTGATTCATCTAGATTAGTTTGTAAATTCTTCACATTTTCTTCTATTTAAACTTTATCTTTACTTAAGGATTGATTCTCTTTCTTTAGTTTCTTATTCTTACGTAATAGCTTTTTAAAGTCATTAACTAAGTCATTGAAAGCATCATATAATTCTTCAAAAGTAAAATCTAAAATTAAAGTATTATGATTTACCTCATCATCACTATATGCCATAAGACAAAGGTTTGCCTTTTCTTCTCTTTGATATTCTTCGTCACTTGAAGAAGAGTCCTCATCATTGCTCCATGTGGTTTTGTATGCTTTTTTCTTTATTTTCTTGGAGCTTTTCTTTAACATTGGACAATCCATCAGAAAGTATCCGAGTCTTTTGCACTCATAGCAAATAGGTGGTTGTTCTTTCTTTTTTTCTTTCTTTTTGCTACCTTCTCCCTTATCAAACTTTTTCTTAGGTTCAAATCTCTTTCTTCTTCTCATTAATTTCTTGAATCTTTTTACTATCATGGCCATCTCCTCATTATCTTTTGAACTCTCTTTGGAATCACTTTCTTCCATATGGATGGTAGCAGCTTTAAGTGCAATGCTCTTCTTTTTCTTTACTTCCTCTTCTCTTTCTTGGTTCATGTTCAGCTCATGGGTCATGAGTGATCCAATTAATTCCTCTAATGTTAGAGTATTTAAGTCTTTCACCTCTTGAATAACAGTCACCTTTGGCTCCCAATTCATTGGCAAAGATTTAAGAATTTTACGCACAACATTGCTGTTAGCATAATCTCTTCCAGGACTTTTTAAATCATTCAAAATATCAGTGAACCTAGTGAACATTTTAGTGATGGTTTCATTTTAAATAGCTCATACTTATGTACCAACATATTTATCTTAGATTCCTTGACTTGATTAGTCCCCTTATGGGTGACTTCAAGTCTATTCGAGATTTCTTTGGTAGATGAACATGTTAATATCCTATTGAACTCATTAGCATCCAAAGCATAATATAGAACATTCATCACTTTGGCGTTAAGTTGAGCCTTCTTTTTGTCATGTTCATCCTAATCCTTTTTAGGTTTTGGGATGGACACTCCATCAATAGTAATTATTAGTATGTGAGGTCCTATCATTATCATATTCTACATGTCATAGTCTTGTACTTGAATGAATATCCTCATTCGTGCTTTCCAATATGTATAATTAGTTCCATTGAACAGTGGAGGTCTATTGGTTGATTGCCCCTTAATCAATGAAATTCTAATTAAGATTGCCATATGATCTTTAGCTCTTTGATAGCTTGATCAACAACTAATATTAGAGCACCCGCTCTGATACCATTTGTTGCCCAAGTATGGCTACCCAAGAGGGGAGGGGGGGGGGGTGAATTAGGTATTTTAAATTTTAAGCTTATGATGTAAGTAGATTGATCTAATTAAATGTCAATAAATAAGCTATGTAATGTACAGTGAAAAAAATTAATAGAACAGTAATATGCAATCACAAACACAATGATTTTATAGTGGTTCGGTGCCAAACTCAGCACCTACGTCCACTTTCTAAGTAAACCACTTAGGAATTCAACTATAATCACTAGACTTGATTATAGTCCGATTATTTTACTTAGACTCATAATCCAACTTAGTTGGTTTTGACTTTGGCTCACCAACCACAACCATACAATGATTATTTTTTCGGACTAACAATCAATCCTAATTGATTTTCACTTTAGCTCACCAATCACAACCATACACCGTCCAACTTTAGGCTTGAACTAACCCAAGTTTCTCATCCCAAGAAACTTGAAACAAATATGAAAAATATAATGAACAAAATAAAAAACAAACTCTTTGAAGCTTAAGAGAAGAAAATCTGGGAGCTTGACTTGTAGGCTTGATTTTTTTTCTTTGAGTGCTTGAAAGAAGTAGGAATTGATCTTCAATGGTGTTGGCTTGACTTCTCTCTAATGAAGGATGTTAGAAGAACAAGAAAAGCTCTAAGAAATACTTCTTCCTTTTTACTATTTAGCTCATACACTTGAAAAATAGAAAATCTACTTGGAAGCTCTTTCTTTTTAGTTCAAAAGTTAATTTTCTTATCTCAAGTGCTTCCTTAAGTATTCTAGAGGTTTTCCACCATTACAAGTCATCATCATAGGCTTCTAAAAATGATCTAGTCATTAAAAGACTCAAAATAGCCATTGGAAGATGTGTGGATTGAAAAAGCTGCAGAACTGAAAACTAGTCATTACAGGCATTGGACCAGTTTAGTTTTAAATTGGATCAGCTCAGTCCAAACTGGATTGGCTCAATTTTTAGTTGGGTCGGCTCAGTCTCAGAAATTTTGAAATACTATTTCTATCTTTTTTTATTGTCTGAGACTAGGACGTCTCACTTTCTGACTGGGTCGACCTAGTTCCACTGAGTCGGCTCAATTTTCAGCTGGGTTGGCTTAGTCCCCTAAGTCACAAAAATTCAGCTTTCTGTCCTTTCTATCTTCTATTACTACTGAAACTAGGATGGCTCAGTCTCAGACTGGATTGGCCTAGTTTGCGTGCGAAGCATACTAAAGACTATTTCTGATCTTTTCTTCTTCAAATTACTTTATAGGCTAGACTTGTCATTTTGCCTTGATTTAACCTTCATTAAAACCTCTTGATAGATGTATCCAATCTGAATTATCTTCTCTAAAATCTTGAATAATGAATCTTCATTTAGATGAATTAAAATACTTGAAGTTTATGAGCTCTTGAAATTTACAACTACACATCCTCACAAATAATATTAGTAATTTAATAATCTATACTCAAATGCTTTTATTATCATCAAAATCAATCTAGGAACAATAGGAGTCTTTTGGTTGATCCTTCAAACCAATTGCTGAAGGTCACACATTCGTCTCATAAATAATTTGTCCTTCTTGATCTTTGCATCAAAACACCTGGATCCTTCGCTGAAACTTATGCCCAACTCTTGGACATGGAGAAGACAGAGAGGATTAGAGGGAGGGAAGCATGGAGAGGAATTGGGGTGGCAGCATTGGGGCATGGGATCTCAAAGATGAAAACCCTAGGGCGTAGGAAGGGTTTAAATAGACCTACACCAACCCTAAAGTCCAATTTGATCAAGTAATCTCATTACTTGATTTTAATCAGTTTTTATTCTGATTCCACATGAGAAATACTAGGTCTTTACCTAGTTTTGTCACCCAAAACTCCCTTGGAGTTGTCGCACAAAAAGGATATGGGAGGAAGGGTGGCATGGGATTTAATCTTCAAGAGTTTGTTCCATCACAAACTCTTTCTCCACACCTCCTTTTATTGTGCATAGGCCAAATAGGTGGGCCCACCTCAATTCCTCGATGAATAACACCTTAGGGCATGCACCTAGATAAAAAATATAGGGGGTGCATGCCACACCCTTCAATTCCTGCATAGACTGGATCAATGTCCTGACAAAATCGAAAATAGCAGGTTGTATCAAAAATTGGCAAGTATTGTCTTATTTTCATCTAATGGATTAAGACAACCTTTTTCTAATCTGAACAAGCTTCAGTTAGATCAAGACAAAGCCATATAGGATTTCTAGATGAGCCCAAACCAATTTGGCTCAGCCAAGGTGAACCAGAAAAACTATAGAAGAAAAATATTAGGCTCAATCATGTGCTAGCATGATTTTTCTAAACCTAAATGGATCTAATCCAAATCAATAAAACTAGGTTAGCTCAATTGATCACATGCAAACCCAAATTCTTGTTTGTGTGATCTAGTTAGGTTCAGTTCTATATGGTAATAAGATATGTCATGATCTTTATCATCGGCATCATCGAAATACTTTTCGATGGACTAAAATTTTTTCAATTTATACAATTAGAATGATCGATCATCAAGATCATTTTAATTATTTTCAAAATTCACTAGTGATACCTAGTAGTATATGGTGGCAATTCATCAGATTTGAAAGCAAACCTCTCGATGTAGCTACTTGTGTGATTGGATTCTTCTATCATGAGCCTCAATAGGATTAGGGTTAAGATGAACTCATCAAACCCAACATACCATCATATGATTGAATATTCGAGTCCAATGTGAAATCCTAATAGAAAACTTTTTTTATTATATCACACTGCCATGGCTATGGGCTTAAGGACTCGATCTCATGATCATCATAAGACTACTCCTCTATCGAGGTTGATAAATCTCATCTTAGTGTGAACTAGTTGCTATAATGAACATGCTATAGCCAACATACACCTCAGGATTTCGAATGGCTAGGAGATCGAGTTATGATGTAGTCAAACTACAACACACTCAAGATGAACTATCAATGCACTTTAGATCAAAGAACTAGACACACCACTGTAGCATCGAGCTTAGTTATTAACGAGAAGATAGACTTTCTTATGACTGCTCGAGGTGGTCACGCTCAGTGCCCTCGTTCTCTAATAAGTACCATACTTTTGCTCTGATATCTCCATACCGTAGACTCAAGACTCATCTATCCTAGAAAAATAATCATATACCAACCTTCCAGATCGATCACTATCCTCATGATGATCCTATAATTAGGAGTAGTTTGTGAGTTAATTATGAAAAAAATATATCTTAAATTTTTAACTCTTAAAAATATGTGTTTATCATATCCGTTAACTTAAAGAATATATCACAGATACTTTAAATATATAATATGATAGAAAATAATCTTTTTATTAATTTATAGTTAAAATTATAAAAATATCCTTAAAAGGTGTATTACATGTGTCAGCCAATCTGGCTTCTAGGGCACATATCTAATAGGATCGAGCTATGCGATCGAGGGTACCGAGCTCGTCAGCATGAAAGTACATAATGGAATAGTCAGAAAATTAGGTGAGGTTCAATATATATTCAATTTCAGAAAGAATCTGATCTCACCAAGTAGATTAGATTCGACCGACTCCAGGTGGAGAGCTAATGGAGGAATCCTAAAGATCTTGCATGGAAGTAGGATTATCATGAGGGAAAGAAAGTATGAAGGATATTACCTCTTGGCGGAAAGCTTAGTGTGAGGTGGAGCTTTAGAAGCCAGTAGTAGCCTAATGTGAGGTGGAGCTCCAAATGTAAGTGGATCAGGCATGAGATGTGAGACTCAAGAGGATGACATGCGATGTCGTAAGTTGAAATTTCTATTGCTGTAAGAGGCTATCCTGAGCAAGTCTCAAGTTAGGTAGAACATAACATATGATGGAGATGAGATTGAGCTACCTGGCTCAACTTTCATGTTTGTCCATCTATGATTAGCAGGTGTATGCCCTAGGGAATGGGGGCAAGATCATCCAGAAAGCTCTCAAGATTAGAAGGAGGCCGAATATCAAGTTGAGATGGAGATTGCTAGGAAAAATACCTTAAATTTGATCCACTAGAAGTCTAGGAAGACACCCGAGGCCTAAAGTAGGCCTTGGGCCAACCCATAGGAGCGAGGCCCATGAGATGGGCATGACTCAATAGACATGCGGCCTAGGCCACGCAACCCCGACCGCACACCCGACATGTTGGCCTAGGCTACACGCAATGCGTGGCCCAAGCTAGCGCATGCGAGCATGCGGCATAGGTGTGCATGCGATCCAATGCAGGCACGCCCAGGCGCAACCCAATGCATGGGAAGGCCAGCATAGGCATGCATGTGGCATGCAGAAATTGATGCGGTCCATAGTGGACTGGCGTCACACACAGTCCACCGTTGACCCTTAAAGGGTTTACCATGAGAAATCATAGCATATGAGGCATTTTTGACATTTTGGCTAGCATGGCATGTGTGGGGTGGCCAGGAGCAGCATGAATTCGATCCATAAATGGTCCATAAGTGCAAAAAGGTACGTTCCTATGGCCAGGGAGCTTTGCAGTCATCATCCAATGGTCAGGGAGATATTTGACTTTGAATCTAAGTAGAGTCTCCAATTTGTACTCAAATTAAACTAATTTGAGGCCTTTAAAATGGCCAGGAGTAGAGTCATATGAAGTGGCAGACAACAACAGGTAGAGGTTGAGCAGCAGCCATAGACCTTGAAGAGCACCAGCGGAGAGTTCAAGTAGGTGGCTTTAGACAAACTACCGAGTAGCAGATAGCGATCATTTCAGGAGATCTCTTAGAGAAAGAGAGAGCTTTTGTAAGGGATAAGAGGTGAGAACTTTTTGTTGAGAGAGAGGGATTGGTATATGAGGATTGAGGGTATGATCTTCTCTTGTAAATTCTTTTTTCTAATAGTGAAGCTTTGCATTCCCCATGGAGGTAGATCTTGGTCTAGTCCATATACTTGATTGTGTCTTATTTTTATTTTTCTTTCTACTGCAACAAATAGTACCAGATCTGCAATAGGATGGTATTGAACCCCAACACTATAGATATCTCTCTTTGGAGGGTCCCTTTGCCTCGTATTCTCCCTGAACTTGGCCAACCACCAATTAAGAGTCACTAAGTATTTGAAGGTGTTGAACTCCAAGCTTCCGAGCAAGCCTTTGCCCAACCAAGAGTACTTTATACTCCACTTCATTATTCAAAGTCTTGAAATTGGAATGGAGGGCATGCTCTCCCATGATGCCATCAGGACTGGCAAGGATTAGCCTAGCCCTGGTTCGTCCAGCATTGGATGATCCATCGATATGTAGTGTCTAGGGGCTCACTGGTGCTGAGTTAGGAGACTCTAATATAGCCTCGATCTCTTCTGGAAGTATATATTCCATAAGAAAATCTGCCAACTCTTAGGCCTTAATGGATGGTTAGGGTCGATACTAAATATCAAACTCCCCATGCTCCAAAACCCACTTGATCAGCCTTCTCAATATATGAAACCTTTGCAAGACCTGCCTCAAGGGTTGATCAATTAGCATAGTGATGGAGTGCACCTAAAAGTAGGATCAAAGTCTTTGCTCTGAAATCACCAAAGCATAGACAATCTTCTCCATCTTGGGGTATCTGGTCTCCACATCCCGTACCTTGCTAATGTAGTAGATGAAGGGATTCTAGGCAGTTCCATGCATGTATTTCTTTTTTTAAAATTTTACAGTGGAAAAGATAGATTAAACCATTTATTTAACAAGCATGAGATCTAATCTTAACTACCTATTCATATCAGTAATATAAAAAATTATGCAATAAAATCAGAAACCAAAAAAAACAGGCATTGATCACATCGATGCCTTATACCTGATCTAACTATTAGATTGGTCCTCAAAGGTTTAAAACCTTATACCTTTGCACGGGTCGAAGATCTTCACTGCTGAAACACATGGATCTAAGGCTTTGCTGGTTGCTCGTAACTATACAGGATGTTTGGCTTCTATGAATCATCCACACAAAGCCCTTAAACTGATCAACCTTCTTGGGAGTGCTAGCTGGCAGATAATCACCATAAATGCACCGATAAAAGCATTAATTTATGAATTAATTTATTTTTATATTTAAAAATTAATACTTTTATTTATCATTTTTAGAAAATATAATCATAAATGAAAAAAGCTTATTTTTTAATCAAAATAAAGTAAATTTGGAGTGAATCGGACATAAAATGCTTCCTATACAAAGATTCAAAAAGAAAAGAAAAGAAAAAAAAATAAAATCGATTAGGCTGGTTTGGCTCAACCGGCTTGCCCAAAAACCCAGTCAAGTTCAAATGCATGCCCAGCGCACAAGCCAAGCCCAGCGCCAAGCCCATGTGCCCGCTCAGTAGCCTAAGCCACTCCCCTCCAACACTGATGTCAAGATGACGTTAGAAGTCATGTGGTCCATGATGGACCGATGATGACACAGATGGTGTGGACCCTTAAAGGGTCTATAGAATTTTTTACATGGCTCAAGAGGGTAAAAGCATAATTTTAGCTAGCATGTCGCGCGGTGATTGATTTAGGTTTTCATGGCTCCTGGTTCATGCGGTCTACCGGCACAACAAAGGCACCATCAGATGATTGTGGTGGTTCTCAGTTGAAATCGAACGGTTGGAATAAATTTCTATTTTGATTCGAAGTTCCCTTAGCCCCTGTGCACCATCCAATGGTCTAGAATGCTCTAAGCTTCAATCTAATGGCCAGATCTCTCCTAAAACCTGATCCAATGGCTGACAGAAGACTTTAAGCTGATTCAGTCATCCAGAATATGATCTAGCGGCCCAGATCTTCCAGATTGAAGCAATCCAACGGCCAAGAGCTATTTTGACCAAATTTGGGTTGATAAGACTTGGTTTTTATTTTTTTTTTTAGAGCATTGGATTCCCATCTAACGATCAGAACATCATCATTTACAGAAGACGTGATCCAGACAGTCTTTTAATTTGATTTTCTGCCAGATTCCTCTTCATACATGATTCTACATGATGCTTTTGTCCCATATTGGTTGATAGCAAAGGTCTCTCCTCTCTACGTCTATAAATAAGACTCCAGGCAAAGGTTTCAAGCTGTCTTCGATCGAGAGGAAGCTATGATATAGGATAGAGGCTGAGCTTGGATTGATGGTTGCTTCGAGGCAGACGGTGTCGAGAGGAAGAGTCTATCTTCTACACCATCTTAATGCCAATACTGATCTAAGATCAAGACTATCTATTCTAGTTTTTATTTTCTTTTCTATCCTTTTATTTTACATATATTTAAATTCTAAACTTTTAATTAACATAAATTTTATTTTTTAGTTATTTAAATTTTAACTCTTTATTTTTATTGCAAGTAGATGCTAGGATCTAAATAGTAGATCTTAGTACCAAATTTATTTTTCTATATTATTTAATTTTTTTTATTTATAATTATATTTTCTAACTTTAATTTCTTTTTTTAAATTTTTTCTATAAAAATTAAAGATTTCAAATCAAAAGACTGTCTTTCTTGTAAATTCAACCCGACTCACTACTTTCTATATATTTTTAATTATTTTAAGAAGTCAGAATTAAACTAATAAATATAGTATCTTAATAATAATATCATAGTCTATCAAGTTTTTGGTGTCATTATCAGAGAAGGTACGAACATTAAAGCTTTTGATTTCTTTGATTTTTTATAAATAAATTTTTATTTTTTTAATTTTTTTTATAAATATTGCTTACTAACTTTTTTTGTTTCTTTTGTAGGAAAAGAAGAAAAAAATAAAAAAAAATAGGACAAGGAGAAAAGCATCCAATCTTATTTGGTGAGATCAATCCTAACCCTAGATTAATTTTTTATTATTTATTTATTTTTAAATTAATTTAAATAAATATTCACTTAAATATAATTAAAAACTTCATGACAAGAGTAGAAACTCTAATTGCTTAGAGTATCTATCATATTAGTTTTATTTTTATTTTTTGGTGATCGCTGGAGATAAGGTAAGCCTCTCAAGTTCAATTAGTTTCATGCACCTAATTTAGTTGAATAGAACCTCATTTGAAAGTGATTGTACAAATTCATCTTTAAATCAATTTAATGGCAACATCCAATTAAACAAGATTAGGTGAAGATTTAATCATCCTTCTTTAGCCCATAAATAACCAACTAGAATCCCGCATTGACCTAAGTCTTTAATTTAAAATCAACTAGACATCGGCCCTAGAAACTTGAGCTCATTAGGATAAGAAACCTTAGGAGTTGGACTAGGTTAGGGTTAGTTAGTTTGATTGATGTCTAAGGCAAGTAGTTTAGAAAATATATTTCGAAGGAAGATGGTTACTTAATTGATTTCGTTAGCTTACCTGGCCAAAATAATTGGTGTCTAAAGAAAGCAACGAGGGACTCCCACCAACCCTATACTTATCTGGTCAGTTGAGTGGTTGATCTTTTACTTGAGAGGTTTGAAAGTGATCTTGACAGTTAGGAGCTATCTAGATCTAGGATAATTCTTAATCAGGATTGATTGTCTAACTTGATTGCTAACTAAAATGTCAAATCCAATCAAACTTAGTTCTTCTCTCTCTTCTTAGATTTAGGACTCCTTAGGACTCTTCTTTAGAACCCTCTTCTTTCTCTTCTCTTTTCTTCTAAAAATAAAAAATAATAATAATAATAATAAAATATAAAGAAATATATATTGAACTACATATTAAGGTTGCACTAGTATATGCATGGTAGGAGATCGCTTTTTCTGACATAGTAGAATCCAATTCTGAAATTGAATGGCCAATCCATATTAAATCAGATAATCAAATGGCTAGAAATCCTAAAGAACCATCTAGACAGATGAAGGGATATTTTATCTATCAACTTGTATCCAGTTACGTGATAATCTATTAACTTGTATCCAGTTACTTGATATCCCTGCTAGCCACTATGAGATCAAGCTGACTATAATTCAGATGCTCCCATCCTTCTATGGAAATACCAATAAAGATCCTTATAAGTATCTAGATGAGTTTTTAGAAGTCTGCTCTTTGATGAAAATCTAAAATTTTACTGATGATGCCCTTAGACTGATCTTGTTCTCTTGCTCATTAAAAGATAAAGCCAAGTATTGGCTTAGCACAATAAGAAGATTAATCTAAACTTGGGCTGAATTACAATATGAGTTTCTTAAAAGAATTTATCCTATAGGTTGAACCATCACCATGAGACGAGCCATCACTAGATTTGTTAAGCTTCTAGAAGAACAAATTCATGAGTCTTGGGAGAGACTTAAGGTGTGAGGATTTGTTATGCTTCCAAGTCTCGCAAGATCACAGAAGGAGTCAGGATGTCGGCTCTAAGAGACTAGAATGGATGTGAGTCCTAGGGCTAGGACAGGAGTTGTCCTAGGTGAAGGTAGTATGTAGCCCTGCACGAACTCGAGATTTAGGTGTGAAGACCTTGAAGGACTTGGTAGGTACTCTAGATATCGAGGACACAAGATGGAGCAAAGAATCGAAGCCAAGAAAAAGAATCAGCTAAGATAGAGGTTGACACATAGGCGACCTGGCTCGATACACAGTCGAGATGGCTTAGACTGAGATCGAGCCGGCTTGGGGCACGACCGAGTCAACTATCTCAGGCAGATAGAAGATAAGGTTCGAGTAAGATATAGTCGAGCCAGCTTGGCTCTTGATAGAATTGGCTCGATGGTGGCATATAGAACATATGGGATTTTCTGTTTGATCTTGGATTGGGATTAATCCAAGGGATCTTAAGGCCTGATCCAATAAGATCTTAAGGGGGCTAACTCATGTATGGGTTGGAACTAAATCTAGTGGATGAGAGCATGTGAGACATATATACATGGGCTCGATGAGTGCTTTCATGTATTAGATTAGCCAGGAGAGTTTTTGGATGGGCCTAATAGCTATATATAAATACATAGGTTGTATTAGGATTTCATTATGTATTGAAATATAGATCTTTTCTTTCTCAATCTCTCTTTTCTTTTCTCTCTAGAGTTTCCGCCCTAAGGGGGGTGCCTCCCTCAAGCCCAAGGAGGGAGGCACCCCATCACATCTTTAAATTGGTGGATCGATGATCTGCTGCCATAGAGAACATCATAAGTCTCCTCAGGTCCATGCTAAAGATCGAGGGTTTTCACTATAATTGGTATCAGAGCGGTACCGATTGTCCCAATATTTGGTATCGATCTTGATGGTGCATGGAAGAGAAGGAGAAGTCATACAAAAAATAATCAAAAATCTGTACACCTATTCTATGGTATGTCTCAGATCTATCTTTATTATTGCTGTCCAACCAGGAGCAGTGGATTGAAGGTGGAGACTGAAAGGATTAATGAAAAAGATTTTTTTTGAGGTGGAAGGTTTGGATGTATGATTTTCTAATAGATCTTGATTGAAAAGATCGAGGTGTATGATGGATGATAGAGTTCTCTAGGAAGATGGGTAGGTGGGGCTGTTTGGTGGATAAAGAGAGATTTTTCAAGAGGTAATGATCGAGAGAAGGCTGAAGAAGTGGCTATATATCCTTTGGTTATAGAAAGGCAAGAATTTATCGGGGATGCATTCAGTAGTTCGACTAGAGCATGGATTTACGAAGCCTTGAGGGTGATGGAGATAGATGATCCATGGAGGTCTAGCAGGTTAAGATTGGACGACTATGGAGTGGCACAAAGATGAGGCAAGGAGCGCTGGAGTGCTATAGTAGTGCTTTCTTGGAGATATATGGGCTGAGAGAGGCTTGGTGGTGCAGCAGTCGAGGGATGTATCTCAATAAAGAGTATCAGGAGCATCTTAGGGAGATCGAAAATAGGTCTCAAGGAGTGCCAGGGGCATCTAGCAGTCGGGAGTATCATGGATCAAGTATCTTCTATAGGGGCACTAGAGAGAGTCACAGTTTAGGTAGAGGATATTCCTCCGGGCATAACTGAAGTGATGGTTGGTGTTGGGGCAGAAGAGGAGAAGTGCTAGGGTAAAATTTTCTAAGGTTCAGTCATGGAAGAAGAAAAGTTGGATGAGCTCTTGGATTTCAAAGGAGCCCACAGGGTGCGGTGTATCTAAAATGATTTTGGACAGGTCTGTAGAGTGCAGAGGATCCAAAGGGGCAACAACGATATTCGAGGTGCAGCGGCAGGCTCAGGAGCGCAGCATTGGATGGTTGACCTCGGATGACTCGATTACAGAGTCAGGATCTTTTGCAGCATCAGGTGAACTTTGATTTTAGGTGGCATCGGGCAAAGGTGGCTTCACTAGTGAGATGTGACATGAGTTCAGAGTGGAGGAGTGTAGGAGGACCAATATCCTAGCATCAATACTGGAGATGTACAATTTCAGGTGGAGCAATACATGCGAGAAGGACAGGCGAAGTTTTGAGGAAATCATGTTAGGATATGTAGTGAGTGCTGGTACAGGAACGCTATAGGATCTTAAAGAAAGTTCAGAATAATTGATGTAGCTACCAAGCAGAAGGATTTCTATAATTTTTAAGGTGGTACAGAAGAAGCAAGCCAAGATCTTCAGCGGCAGAGGCGATCATCCCTAAGGCCTTAAAGGATACACGCAACTGAAGAAGATTGGCGGAGGCAATGTTTGCATAAGAGGCTATCAGGATGCACAGCAATAGCAAGATCGTGTAGGAGGGCATTTCCAAGGGTTTGCCAAGGCTTGGAAGCATCAAGGTGGAGATTGTGAGGATTTGTGGTGCTTTCAAGCCTTGGAAGGCCATAGGAGTCAGGGTGTTGGCTACGAGAGACTAGGATGGGTATGAGTCCTAGGACTAGGATAGGAGTTGTCCTAGGTAAAAATGACATATTGCCCTGCATGAACTCGAGGTTTAGGTATGAGAATCTTGAAGGGCTTGGTAGGTGCTCCGAAGACCTAGGACACAAGGTGGAGCAAAGGACCAAAGCCAAGAGAAAAAAATAGTCAAGATAGGGGCTGACACACAGGTGAGCTAGCTCTGATACGCAGCCAAGCCAGCTCGGGCTAAGATCGAGCCGGCTTGGGGCATAGCCAAGCCGACTGTCTCAGACAGATAGAAGATAAAATTCGAATGAGATGCAGCCAAGCTAGCTTGGCTCCTGATAGAGCCGACTCGACAGTGGCGTATAGAACATATGGGATTTTATGTTTGATCTTGGATTGGGATTAATCCAAGGGCTCTTAAGGCCTAGTCCAATAAGATCTTAAAGAGGCTAACTCATGTATGGGTCGGGACTAAATTGAGAGGATAAGAGCATGTGAGACACATGTATATGGGCTCGGTGAGTGCTTTCATGTATTGGGTTAGCCAAAAAAATTTTTGGTCGGACCTAATAGTTATGTATAAATACGTTGGTTGTATTAGGATTTCATTATGCATTGGAATACAGATCTTTTCTTCCTCAATCTCTCTTCTCTCTTCTCTCTAGAATTGCCGCCCTATGGGAGATGCCTCCCTCAAGTCCGAGGAGGGAGGTGCCCCATCATATATTCAGATTGGTGGATCGATGATCTGCTGCCATAGAGAACATCATAGGTCTCCTTAGGTCCATGCTAAAGATCAGGGATTTTTGCTGCAATTAGTATAAGAGCGGTACCGATTGTCCCAACATAAGAAACTTTTTAGAAAATATCCACACCATGGTCTATCCAAGTGGCAAATTATTCAAACTTTCTAAGAATTTAGGAGACCATTATAGACAGATAGTTGATGCATCTTGTGGAGGTGCATTCATGAATAAAAGTGAGGATGGAGCTTATGCCTCATTTGAAACTTTAAGTAAAAACTCAATGAACCATGTTTCACTATCTTTCTATGAAAGGTCGATTCCTCACCAGAAG
The DNA here is from genome assembly GCA_006176705.1 of Cocos nucifera. Classification (NCBI taxonomy): domain Eukaryota; kingdom Viridiplantae; phylum Streptophyta; class Magnoliopsida; order Arecales; family Arecaceae; genus Cocos; species Cocos nucifera. The sequence goes on from QRFJ01001356.1 coordinate 858,457, forward strand.
TGGACAAGAATTTATGAGATCAAAAATCTAGAAGCTAGTTCTAAGACCAACTTGAATCTAATAAATAAAGTCGATATTCTTGCTCAAAAATTAGATCAATTCCTAATCCTAAGTCAACAATCTCCTACATAATCTATATCACCTTCTGATTATCAGAAGATTTATTCTATCCGTGCTAGCCCAGTCCATCATATTAGTGATTGCCCTATGGTTGCATAATTTTTATCTTTCATCCAAGAATAAGTTCAAGTTGTACAAGACTACTCTAAATTGGTTAATAACTCATTTTCAAACTCATATAATCTAGGTTGGAGAAACCACCCTAATTTTTCTTGGATATCCCAACGGACTCAGGCATATATCCAAATTTCATATATCCAAAATTATCAAAATAGTCCCCAATACTAGAACTATACCTATGATAGTAGTCAGCCTAGTCAGTTCACCCAGTTAGTGTATTATAATCAACCATCATACCCACCTCCTTAATAGACCAATCTAGCCGACGATAGATTTAATCAACTTCAACAGCTGATTTTAATCTAATAGCAATCCATCACCAAGCTAGAAGCATAAATAGGATAATTAGCTGAGTCTACCATGAGGAGAGAACTAGGTCAATTATCGAGCCAACCAATTACAAATCTCATAAACCATCCATCTAATATCTATCAACCACTTAGATTCAGTTATCAATTCAATGTCCCACATAAGATTCTCTAATTTGAGAATGCCAAAGTAATTTCTAAGTTTAAAAGTGGTAAGATTCTTAAGGACCCATACTAAGATCAGGTGATAGAGGCTAGTACTGATGCTAGCTAAAATAAATATATAGAAGAAGAGGTTAGTACTGAGACTAACCATATAGAAGAACTTAAGCCCGAAACTAGTATTGATGCTGGTTCCAATATAAGTGAGATAGACAAAAGAAAGAAGAAAATAGATGATTTACCCGAGATCTATAAATCAAAAGTCATGTTTCCTTCAGTCCGAAAAGTCGGTTCTTCAAATATAAAGCACATGGTATGCAACGAAGAGTCACTATAGTTGTTTAAGCAAGATCATATTAATTTATCTCTAGAATTAAAGCCGCCTTTAGTCATCCTACCAATATCCATTGCATCAAACTTAACTCCTAACCCAAAAACTCAATTCATGAGCATTTTAGAAGAATAAATAGAAGAAACTCTTGACAAACAAGGATCTAAGATTGGGTTGTAAACTATCTTCTTAAAATTAATAATGAATTTATCAATAAAGGGATAATAAGCTGTCTTCCTGAGATTGGCAATCCAAAAATCATTAAAATTTATCAATCCAATATTTGATACAGGATAGGTAAGCTGCATTGTATTTGGTTGAAGATGGTAAACTTAGTACTTGTTGGAAGATAATCTATTATTTATTTTTTTTGTATCTAATTTATCTTTTTAGTTTATATTCTTTTTAAAATATATTGAATATAGTTGGAGGTAGAACCAAAACTTCAAAACCCATGCTAGACCAAAACTCATTGAATTAGGTGTATTCTTTTTTGTTCTTTATTATATTATTTTTTATTACATCATTTATTTTTTTTTCTCTATTGAGGATAATATCGATTAAGTTGGAAGGAAAGAATAATAAAAATTTTAAAATTTTAACGTCCTTGATGAAGTTAGTGTTTAGTGTTTAGACATCCGATTATGCTTAAGAATCGAGTTCAACTAAGCATTTTTTAAAAAAAATTGATGCATAGATTAGAAAATTTGTAAGATATTGAGGGATCAAGTATTAAGAAAATTCAATAAAGAGTTAAGTATAGAATATAAATAATTTTTTTTTAAGCATTTCTAATTTTTTCTATCAACATCAAAGAAGAGTCTACTTTTTATGAATTTGTATAGGATAACTATATATTTTTTATAAAAAAATTATTTTAAAAATTATAGTTTTCACATACTTCTCACTAAGTAATCAGGCCTCTTTGCTTAAGCAAGCATTGAGTTTCGCATCAAAAGATAGGAAGAATAAAAAAACTTATTATAAAGCTAGTCTTAACTCATAGTCTATTTAATTGGAGCTAGTAAGCTCGAGGGATATTTTATACATAGTGCCTTAAAGCCAACTGGTTTGAGAGTTATTGGCCCAAGACTCGCTATAAGATTCAGATAGAAAGTTTAAGGAGCTAAGATATTAAATAGTGGTACAATGTTAAAAAAAAATACACATTAGTTTTCCATCGAGTAGTTGGATCTCATTGCCTACGTAAGCAATGATATTTGCATAAAAAAATGGACAATGTAAATAAATATTTTTAATAAATGAAGGATGGAAGTACCAATACATTTATCCATATGAAAGTTTAGATGATTCAGAGATAAAGGTAGGATTAATTTAGAAAAAGTTCAAAAAAATTGAATATTTTTTACTTATTTTTATATTGGTAAGTAGTAATATCCCAATGATATACCTCACTTACACTCTACTGAATATCAATGGCCATTTTAAAAATTGCTCAGGTAAAATTCGAAATACTAAGCTTAAAAGGTATCTAAAACTAAATTCTTTCTTTACTCGAGGATGAGCAAAGCTTGAGTTAAGGGGTGTGATAATTACCATAAATACACCGATAAAAGCATTAATTTTTTAATTGATTTATTTTTATTTTTAAAAATTAATATTTTTATTTATTACTTTTAGAAAATATGATCATAAATGAAAAGAGCTTATTTTTTAGGTCAAAATGAAGTAAATTTGGAGTGAATTAGACATAAAATGGTTTCTGTACGAAGATTCAAAGAAAAAAATTAAAAAAAAATGGTTGGGCCAGTTTGGCTTAGCCGGCTCGCCCAAAAATTTGGTCCAGTTCAAATGCACGCCCGGCTCGCAAGCCGGCCCAGTGCCTAGCCCACGTGCCCGCTCAATAGCCCAACCTACTCCCCTCCAATGCTAACATCAGAAGTCACGTGGTTGATGGTGGACCAGCAATGACGTGGAAGGCGTGGACCCTTAAAAGGTCCACAGAATTATTCACATGGCTAGGGGGGTAAAAGCATAATTTTAGCTAGCATGTCATGCAGTGATTGGTTCAAGTCTTCATGGCACCTGATCCATGCAGTCTATTGGTATAGTAAAGGCACCATCGGATGGTTATAGTGGTTCTTGATTGAAATCGAATGGTTGGGTTAAAATCTTGTTTTGATTTGAAGTTCCCTTAGCCCTTACATGCCATCTGATGGTCCCAAATGCTTCAAGCTTTGATCTAATGACCAGATCTCTCTTAAAACTTGATCCAACAGCTGATGGAAGACTTTAAGCTAATTTAGTCATCTAGAATGCGATCCAGCAGCCCAGATCTTCCAAATTAAAGCAATCCAATAGCCAAGAGCTATTCCAACCAAATTTGGGTTGATAAAACTTGGTTTTTGGTTCTTTTTTTTAGAGCATTGGATTTCTATCTAACGGTCAGAACATTAGCATTCACGAAAGACATGATCTAGACAATCTTCTAATTTGATTTTCACCTAGATTCCTCTTCATACATGATTCTACACAATGCTTTAGTCCCATTTTGGTTGATAGCAAAGGTCTCTCCTCTCCAGCATCTATAAATAAGACTCCAGGCAAAGATTTCAAGCTATCTTCGGTTGAGGAGAAGCTATGGTACAGGGTAGAGGCCGAGCTTGGGTTGATGGTTGCTTCGAGGTAGATAGTGCCGAGAGAAAGAGCCGATCTTCTACACCATCTAAATACCAACACCGATCCAAGATCAAAACCATCTATTCTAGTTTTTATTTTTTTTCTATCCTTTTTAATTATATGTATTTAAATTTTAAATTTTTAATTAATGTAAATTTTAGTTTTTGGCTATTTAAATTTTAGCTCTTTATTTTTATTATAAATTTATTTTTATTGCAAGTAGATGCTAAGATCTAAATAGTAAATCTTAGTACCAAGTTTATTTTTTTGTACCATTTAATTTTTGCTTTTTATTTTAATTCTATTTTCTAACTTCAATTTCTTTTTCTAAATCTTTTTTTTACAAAAATCAAAGATTTTAAATCAAAGCACTGCCTTCTCTATGGATTCGACCCGACTTACTACTTTTTATGTATTTTTAATTATTTTAAGAAGTTAGAATTAAATTGATAAATATGATATCTTAATGACAACATCGCAGTCTATCACTCATGTGAAAACTTCTAATGGAATTGATCTGATTTCCTTCCTTGGATAGCTTGGACCCTTCCAACACCAAAGATGGACCAATGGAGGATGCTAGATGGTGGAAGAAAAATAGAGAAAACCCTTTTCCTCTTTGATTGTTTTTACTTTTCTCCCAAATTCAGTGCCTGGACTAGATCTCTCACCCAAGAGGAAATGTTTCTCCTCTAAGCTCTCACACACCAACATATGGCTGCCCACCCAAAGCCCTCATGTCCTTAGACCCCTCTTCGATCCCTCTTTTTCTACTCTCTCTCTCGATGGAATTTCAGAAGTATTTGGCACACGAAACCATAAAGTTTTTATGGTTACCAAACAAAGTAGATAGGATGAGATAAGAGCCTAATCAGGTTTAAATTCAAACTCCTTTGGAATTCAATCTTGAATGTCCTTATCCTCATCTAACTTGAGATTATAGAAGGGCTAAATAAAGATTTTTCAGTATTAGAAATAATTGGGAGCTTCTCCCTTTTGTCGCAAAAACAAAGTCCTTCACAAGGTGGCCGGCGACAAGGTAGGATAAGGTAAGTTAGGGTTTGAATTTTAAAACCCTTTTGAATTCAACTTAAACTAGCTAAACCTTATCCTTTTTGGGCGACACTATGGAGGCTTCTCTGATGTTTGTCTCATACACAAACTCACTTAGTGCATTAAGAAGCGGGCATAAATAAGAGTTGGAGGCGCAAGGGAGTAGGGCTCTTGAATTTTGAATTCAAACTTTGAATTCAAAATTCAAGTCAAATTCAAATTCAAATTAAGTTTGATCTGATCAAACTTCATCTAATAAGGACCCAATTGAAGATTGAACCTAATCCCAACTCAATTAGGAATTAATTGGGTGCAAGTCCTGATCGAATTAGGGCTTAATCTCCCTTAGTGATTAGGTCATCCTATAACCTAATCGAATTTAACCTAATTGAATCCAATTCAATTAAGCTTGATCCAAATTTTAATGTTCAATCAAATTAAGCTAATTAGTAATCTAATCGCTAATTAATCCTTCTAAATTTTACTAATTCTTAGTGAATAATCTTATTACAACTATTGCATAAGGTTAACCATCGATCAAATTGATGATTATACTCTTGAACGATTCTCAATCATTGATCGACCATATGATCGGAGAGGTACTTCTTATATGTATAATTCCATAGGTTTGAACCTAAGTCGATAGTATAAAAATAAATTTTAGTACCAATCGATGTGACCATCTTGTAATGATATCCGATGTCCAGATAGGCCGAATGTAAGCGAAGCAACATTCAAAACCTGCTAGAATATGGTTATGGTATAATTCATCCCTTTGACTCTCAATATTTAGGATGACTCAAAGTTAAACTATCAACTCTTATCAGTATATCTATAATGTGTCTCAACCTAATCAGTCCAATAACTCCTCATAAGGGCTATCCTAGTCAAGATTTTGCTAAATTAAAATATAGTATAGCACATCTCCTAAAACTAGGAGCGATCGATCCCATCTTGACTTACATACCGACTCTATAAGTACTTAATTATATCCAAAAAAATTTCATCAGTAAATTAGAAATTCGAATAGTTCGACACCAAAGCATAGTGAGTTGCTTGCAAGTCACCATGGTGATCTCAGGTCGGGAGGGGGGCACTTTTATCCATATGCCTTTGAAGCAAGTCATGATAGTAGAATGCTCCAAAATTGATCACGTTCAATAAAATATACTTCTATATTTTATCTGTATGCCATATCAGTATCTCCACACTTCTTAATTAAGAGGATAACTGATCACTTATTGTGAGACGATCAAATATAAACTCTTACTCACTTCTATGTGGCTAGGATGAGTCGAGATCATATCCACAGGAATCTTAGATCGATTACTTCAAAATGAGGGAAAGAAAAAATACTTCTATAGAAAAACTTAAGAAAACCACGCGATAGTAGTAAAATAAATCTAAACTAAGTGATAAAAGTGATGCAATAGAGTAAAGACCTCATGAATTCAAATCTATTTTGCAAAATAGATTTTAGTACTCCTTTTTATGGTATAATGATGGTGTGTGAGATTTAAGTTGATCTAACTTAACTCTTCTTTCTTGAGCACGAATCATACCCTTAGATTACGACTTGTCTTTTGGAGAGATATATTATTCAACTATGGAACACATAAGAAGAAAAGAAACTGATTATCAATCTAATTATTTGAGACAACCTATCTCTTTCGAATACACACTATATCCTTAGATCATAATGTGTCTTTAGGAAGCATAGATTGTTTGAATAATCAAATCTAGTAATAAAGCATATAAGAACGATGCACCCTTATCTTAAAAAAAAATCAAATGATTCATAAACTGCATGTAATAGAAATACAAAGAGTGTGCATAGAAAATAAATATATTATGAGTATCATCTCTTTCTCGAGGATAAAGGCTTAGTTCTTTATGGATTCTAGAATTATCTTCATCTTCTTGGCTTGGACTCCACTGAAATTCAGATTACAACCCTTCTCAAGTTTGAAAGATGGAAGAAAAAATGATGTGAATGGTATGAAGGAGAGGGAATACAAGTGAAAGTGTCTTAGAGTTATGGGAGGTTTAAAAGATAGTGATAGTAGCTGGGATTTAGTGGTGTGGATAAGTGGAAGAAGGAGAAGAGATGGAGGATGACAGCTTTTTGAGTTTTTTGGGAGTGGAAGGATCGATGCCTCCATGGGAGAGGTGTCAGGGTGTTTAAATAGAAGATGAAGGATATTAGGTTTTTAAAGGGAATAAGGTATTGCCGTCCACAATATTCTAGGTTTTACCTAGCTCTGATACCAAATTGTAGACCCATGATATCGCTCGAACGTTAATCATCCTTGACATCACAAGCACCGATACCATATTGCGGAAGTTTCTAATCTTTAGCATGGATCTGAAGGAACCTATGACGTTCTCTATGGGCAGCAAACCACCGACTTTCCACCAAGATCTATGATGGGGCGCCTCCCTCCTTGGGCTTGAGGGAGACGCCCTCTTCTCTAGGACTTCTTCAAGAACCCTAGGACGGCAACTCTAGAGAAAAGAGAAGAAGAAAGAATTAAAGAAGAAAAGATCTGTATTTCACTGTATTCTGAAATCCTAATACAACCTATGTATTTATACATAGCCATTAGGCCCAACCAAAAAACTCCTCTGGCTAACCCAATATATGAAAGCACTCACTAAGCCCATGTACACCCATGTCTTCCATGCTCTCATCCTCTGGATCTAGATCCGATCCATAAATGAATTAGCCATCTTAAGACCTCTCAAATCAAGCCTTAAGATCCCTAGGATCAACCCAGACCCTAGCCCAAAATAGATCCTCACGTAACTCTGCTCGCGCATTGAGCCGGCTCAATCTTAGCACCAAGCCGGCTAAGTTTCACTAGGTCAGCTCAGTCTCAAACTAAGCCAGCCCAGTCCTATGCCGTGCTAGCAGTTTCGAACGCTCAGCTCTCTATTTTGCCTATGCTCTAAGACTTAGTCGACCCGATTTTGGACTGAGCCGATTAACTTGTAGAAATTTTTTTTTCTATAGTCTTGATTTTTTGACTTTGATTCCTTGCTCCACCTTGTGTCCCAGGTCTCTGAAGCACCAATCAAGCCCCTGAAATCCCTGGAGCCAATGCCCTGGCTCCTCCCGTGGCCTCCCAAGGCTTGGGAGCACCATAAATCCTCATAATCTTCATCTTGGTGCCCCAAGCTTTGGCAAATCCCTCGGCAATGTCCTCCTGCACGATCCTACTATCCCTGCATACTTGACAGCACCCGTGCAAACATCGCCTCCACTAATTCTCTTCAATTGTTATGCATTCTTGAGGCCTTTGGGATGACCGCTTCCATCACTGGTGACCTTGGCTTGCACCTCTGCACCATTCTGAAATTGTAAGATTCCTTCTGCTTAGCAGCTGCATCATTTTTTCTGAACTTTTCTGGAGAATCCGCAACGTTCCTGTATTGGCACTCGCTATAAATCTTGACATGGTCTCCTCAGAATTATGCCTATCCTTCTACATATGCCGTTCCATTTGGAACTATGCACCACCGACATTGATGCTAGGATATCGATCCTTCTGCACCCCTCTGCTCTGAACTCATGTCAAATTCCTCTCTAATTATGAAGCCACCTCTTCGGAGCTCCACCTATATCCGAAGTCCATCTAATGCCATGGAAGCCAACTCTGTCATCAAGTCCCTCGAGGCCAATCACTCAACATTGCACTGCTAAGCCTGCCATTGCACCTCAAACACCATCGCTATCCCTTCGAATCCTCCACACTTGAATCCTCCACACTCTGTGGATCCCTTCAAAGCTATCTCAGATACCTCCGCAACTTGCGGACACCTTCGAAATCCAAGAGCTCATCCAACTCTTTTGAATTTAGTGACTGAATTCTAGAAAATTCCATTCTAGTCCTTCTCTTCTATCCCTACACCAGCCATCGCTTTAGTTGCATCCGGAGAAATATCCTCCACCTGAACTACAACTCTTCCTGATGTCCCTATAGCAGAAACCTGATCCATGGTACTTTTGATTGCTAGAGACCTCCTGACACTCTCTAAAACCTTCTGGCTCTTCCTGAGACCTACTTTCAATCTCTCTAAGAAGCCCTTGACATACTCTACTGAGATACACTCCTCAGTTGCTGCACCGTCGAGCCTCTCTCAGCCCCTGTGCCTCCAGGATAGTGCTCCTTCAACACTCCAGCACTCTCTAACTTATCTCTATGCTACTCTACAGCCATCAAGTCCTGACGTACTGGATCTCCATGGATCATCCATCTTCATCATCCCCAAGGCTTCACAAATCCATGCTCTAATCAAACTGCTAAATACATCTTTGACTACTCCGTCTTTCAGATACCGAAGGATGTATAATCACTTCTTCAGCTTTCCTTCGATCATTATCTCTTGGAAAATCTCTCTTCAATAAAATATGAAATTTTATTTGAATTTCAAAAAGAGAAATAAGATCATGGCATGTGATATTTCAATTTTAAAAAAAAATAGAGAAGTGAGGTGGCAAGAGAGAAAAAGAAGGTTTGAATTTTTAATTTTAAAAGGCATCTCATGAGGCATGAATTTGGATGAAATCAAATAAGCCAAGAGAGGAGGAGGTGCTGCCTTCTTTGGGGCATAAAGCAATTAAGAAAGATAGGGATGCTGATTTTGGATTCCAAGTAAGAGAGATGTGTGCTAATTTTGAAAGAGAGAGAGATGAGATATTTTTCATTTGGTGCATGGAGCAGATAAGAAAGGAGGGAAGGCACATGGCTTCAAGGAAACTCTTTGATAGTAAGTACTTTCAGTCTAAGCCGCTGGATGGAGTAAGTATTTATTGGCCTTTGGATCGGATCCTTGAATCCATGTGAGAGGGAGTTTTGGAGTCTTGATCTTTGGATCTTCTGCATTTATTTTTGAATCATTGATTGAATTGACTTGGATCCCTAATATAGGTTCTTGGATTGAGAGCTCTTGGATGGAGTGCACACATGATAGCCCTTGGATATGCTCCCTTCATGGCTAGCTTTTTAATTAATTGCTTGATTTACCTTGGATTGAGCCATTTTGGATCCTATGAACCCAATCTCCTAATTATCTATAAAATAAATCAAGAAGCATCAAATTCAACTAATAAATATATAATACAATAATATTTAATGCTTCTTATTATAATATATTAAGTGCTTATCACACCTCCAAACTTAAACTTTACTCATCCTCAAGTAAACGAAAGGTTAGTATTATATACCAGTGTGCTTAGTCATGAGCATTTTTAGGTAATTCCAGAGAAATTGGTGTACAGCTAGAAGCTTAGTAAAGTATGTCCTTGAAAAATTAAGACTACCTACTAGAATAATTAAGTGAAGAATATAGAATTTTCTTTCTAAGCTTTTTCTTAGTCTACCCCTGTCTTTATCCTTGATTTGTCTTACACTAAGATAGGTTCATGATCTATACTTTGCCCATTCATTCCTTCTCTCTCTCTCTCTCTCTCTCTCTCTCTCTTTCAATGTGTACAGTTTGTGCAATGCCTTAGCCCTATTGGCATTCCATTTAACCCATGTAACGAGTTTTTGGCCAATGACTCTCAAACTAGTTAATTTTAGGGCATTAGATGTAGAACACCCCTTAGGCTTACTAACTCAGATCTATTAGATTATGGACTAAAGCAACTGTATAGTAGAGCTTCTTTACATTGCCCACCTTTTGATGCGAACATCATTGCTTACTTAGGCAATGGGGCTAGGTTACTCAGTGGGAGATCAATGTTTAAAATTTGCTCTTTTCTTTTGAAGGAATTGCAGGCATCAAAACATCCCATGTATAACCATAAAAGGTAGACTCCCCTTGGACATTAATATCAAAGTGATTAGAAGGGCCTAGAAATTAATTCTTATTCTATACTTAGCCATCTATTGAGTTTTCTTAATGTGCAGTCCCTTAACACTTTATAGTTTATCTAAATTATGCATCAATAGCTACTGAGATGCCAATTTCTCTCAATTCTAAAGTACAGTAGGTCTATGGATACTTACATTTTCTTAAGTTTTAAGTTTCCACCCCCCAACTTAATCAAATTATTCTCAATGGAGTGAAAAGGGCAAGAATGTAACACAAAAAAAAGTAAATTAGAGCTGAAGGAAAGAATACACCTGGTGATAATATGGGCCTTTTGATGCTCCATCGGGTCCGAATCTTCCTCCAACTTAGTTAATGGACCTAAGTAAAATAAAAGAATTAAGATGAGATAAAAATACTGGGTTGCCTCCTAGAAGTGCTAAGTTTATAGTCTTTAGTCAGACTTCATTGGATCTTAGGATGGTGGATAGATTGGATCCACCAGGTCAACTGTATCAATTTGTTCTCCTTCGTTAATTTCTTCCATGTATGGTTTCAAATGCTGGCCATTTATCTTGAAGGTATTTCCTATTTTTGCATCTTTAATTTCAATTGCTCCATGGGGGAACACTTTAGTTACAACATAGGGTCCATTCCAGCGTGATTGTAACTTTTTAGAAAAATGGTGCAACCTCGAATTATAAAACCAAACTTTTTGGTTGGGTTCAAATTTCTTTCTTGAGATATGCTTGTCATGATATGCCTTTGTTCAATCCTTATAAATTCATGAGTTCTCGTAGGCTTCGTTGCATAATTCATCTAGTTTGTTTAGTTGCAACCTTTTATTAGAGCCCGCATTCTTTATATCAAAATTAAATTTCTTTATGGCCTAGAAAGCACAATGCTCTAATTCTACCGGTAGGTGATAAGCTTTTTCAAAGACTAGCCGATAAGGGGATATACCAATTGGGGTCTTGAATGTAGTTCAATAGGCCCATAATGCATCATCCAGACGTAAGGATCAATCCTTCTGATATGGTCTAACCATCTTCTCAAGAATTCGTTTGATTTTCCTATTAAAGACTTCGACTTGGCAACTAGGTTGGGGATGATATGGTGTGGCAACTTTATGGATGATTCCATACTTATTCATCAGGCTCTTAAAGTGCCTATTCATGAAATGCGCACCCCCATCATTGATAATGGATCTAGGATAACCAAAATGACTAAAGATATTGTGTTGAATGAATTTAATCACCACCTTATGATCATTAGTTCTGATTGTTATAGCCTCCACCCATTTAGATATAAAATCAACTAGGACAAGAATGTACTCATGATCGAACGAGGAGGAAAAAGGATCCTATGATGTTGATTCTCCAAACATCAAAAATTTTCACTACTAAAATCGTGGAGAGGGGCATCATGTTTTTTCTTGAGATGCTTCCTATTTGTTGACATCTTAAGTAGTGTTGGCCAAATTCATAAGCATCCTTAAATAATGTTGGCCAATAAAACCCACACTACAACACTTTTGCTGTAGTTTTCTTTCTACTAAAGTGACCTCCACATGCAAGAGAGTGACAAAAGGTGAGAATACTCTGAAATTCACTCTCGGAAACACAACGTTGGATCACTTGATCAAAACAAATCTTGAACAACTTGGATTCCTCCTAGAAGTAATGTTTGACTTACAAGAAAAATCACTTTCTCTCTTGTAGGGACCAATGAGATGGAACCTGCTCTACAGCCAAATAATTATAACCAGGGAGGTTTGTTGGAACCAACTATGAAGAGTTGTTCATTAGGGAACCCATCCTTAGTTACATTCGAATTGTGTTCAACTAGGATCCTAGAGACATTATCTACTACTACATTTTTTAAACCCTTCTTGTCTCTGATTTCCAAATCAAACTCTTGTAGAAGAAGTATCCATCTAATTAGTCTGGGTTTCGTGTCCTTCTTGGATAGCAGATGTCTTAGTGCAGCATGATCAGAATAGACTAGGACTTTCAAGCCTAAGAGGTGGGATCTGAATTTATCTAAGATGAACACAACCATAAGTAAATCTTTCTCTATGGTAGTATAGTGCAATTATGCATTAGAAAGGATTTTACTTGCATAATAAATTACATGGAGTTCCCTATTGATCGTTTGTCCTAAGACTGCTCCTATAGCATAGTCAGAAGCATCGCACGTTATCTCAAAGAATAGAGACCAATCTGGGGGTTGAATGATGGGTGCAGATGATGGTGTAGTGTGCAAAGTATGAAATGCATTCAGACAATCTTTATTAAAGTGGAAAGTGTTATCCTTAGCAAGGAGGTTGCACAAGGGTCTCGAGATTTTGCTAAAATCTTTAATGAAGCACCTATAGAATCCAGCATGGCCTAAGAAAAATTGCACTTGATGGACCGAGGTCAGAGGTGGTAGTTTTGAAATGATTTCTACTTTAGCTTTATCTACCTCGATTCCTTTCTCAGATATAATATATCCAAGTATGATTTCTTTACGAACCATGAAATAGCCCTTTTCCCAACTTAACACCAAATTCGTATCCATACAATATTTAAGAACCTTTGAAAGATTTTGGAGACATTCGTTAAATGTGGCCCCAAACACCAAAAATTCGTTCATGAATACTTTTAAAAATTTATCAACCATGTCCAAAAAGATTGACAAGATACATCGTTGAAACGTGGCTGGTGCATTGCATAGCTCAAAAGGCGGCAAACGTACTATAAGGATAGGTAAAGAGAGTTTTCTCTTAGTCTTCTGGAAAAATAGGTATCTGATTGTATCCTAAATATCTATCCAGGAAGTAGAAATAACTCTGACCTGCTAACCAATCTAGGATTTGATCAATGAAGGTCAATGAAAAGTGGTCTTTCCTAGTCATGGTATTAAGTCGTCTATAGTCTACACATACTCGCCAACCAGTTGTTGTACGAGTAGGTAATAACTCACCTTTTTCATTTTCCATCACAATGATACCAGACTTCTTCGGTACCACTTAGGTCGGGCTAACCCATTTGCTATCTAAGATCAGATAGATAATGTCTACATCTAACCATTTCACTACTTCCTTCTTGACTACCTCCCGCATATTCGGATTTAGTCTCCTTTGTATGTCTCTATAGGGTTTGGCATCTGTCTCGCAATAAATGCGATGCATGCAAATGGAGAGGTCAATGCCTTTCAAGTCAGCAATTGTCCACCTAATAGCTTCTTTGTTTTCTTTTAGCATACCTACAAGTTGGGCTTCCTGGTCATGGGTTAGGCCTGATGCAATAATCACTGGGAGGGTGTCGTTGGGTCCTAAGAACACATACTTCAGTATGGTCAATGGTGTACTAAAGGGAGTGGATAATCGTTCATACTTGATGATCCATGGAGGAGTGGTTTTTGAGTCGAGTGGTTTTAGTAGAGCATTGACTTCCTTCATATATTCATCATCATCGTAGTTTTCAACATCGAAATGGGCTAAAAAATTTTGTAATGGGTCCTAGGAAAGCATGGTGGGAGTGACTTCTTCAACTAGTTCCTCGAGCATATTCACTTGACTAAAGTCATTAATTAAGGATCCCATGGCGGCATTGAACATGTTTATCCTTTACTTTTTATTTCCGAATGACACATCCATGACCCCTATTCTACAGTTAATGCAAGCATTAGCTGTAGCAAGAAATGGTTGACCTAGGATGATGGGAATTTAGTTAGGATTACTTTCTGATTCCATATCTAAAATGAGGAAGTTTACAGAAAAATAGAACTCGTCCATCTTAACTAGCACATCCTTTATCATCCCACGTGAAACTTTGATAGATCTATCAGCTAATTGTAAGGTCACTGATATGGGTTTCAGTTCTGCAAACCCAAAAAGTTGATATACTGAGCTTGGAAGGAGATTAACACTCACTCCCAAGTCTAATAGGGCTTGCTTAATAGTTAGACCTCCTATAACATAGGAAATGATAGGGGCGCCAGGTCCTTAAGTTTGGGTGGGGTTGCATGCTGGAAGACTGAGCTGGCTTGCTCAGTCAGATAGACATTTTGGGATATGTGTCCTAGATTTGTATTTTTGTTTGCATAAATCTTTTAGAAACTTAGCATAGGTTGGGATCTATTTGATGGCATCCAATAGGGGGAGGTTTATATGGACTTGTTTAAATAGCTCAAACATTTCATTCATCTTAACTCCTTTTTTATCCATAGGTAGAGGGTTTTTCAGAGCACTCGAGAATAGAGTCTTAAGTACAGGTGCTATGTTAATAGGTTCTTCCCTCTCTTTAGGTTTCTTCTTTTCTGATGTGGCTGGCATTGGTTACTTTGATTGTTGGGTTAATTCAAGTTGATTTAAGATTTTTCCACTTCTAAGGGTCATAATCGATTTGGCATGTTCAAAAAAGTTTTGGGACTAGTGGAGCTTTCAGCCATGTACTGTTCTTTTGGGTTACTGATGGACTGACTAGGTAATTTGTCTTCCTCTCTCCAATTGAAAGCTGTTGCTAGCTGACCTATCTGAGTCTCTAGCTTTGTTATTGATTGCGTATGGGAATGAAGGAGTTGAGTGTTCATTTCTAGTCCTTTAAGTGCTTACAACTCTTTTTCTTCGAAAGTTGAGCTATGGGTACTCGGGGTGGGTTGGGGAGGGTTCTGGTATTGGGGCTGGGGTGGATGCCTATAAGTTGCATCCAGATAACCTAATCTTTGTTGCATCGGGAGAACCATTGGTTATGATTTTCATGAAAAATTTGGATGGTTTCTCCATCCTGGGTTGTATGTACTAGAATAAGGATTGTTCTCTGATCTATGAATAGTTTGGACTTGATGAACTTGCTCTTATACATATTTAGGAAACTGGTAAACAGCAGGACAATCACCTACAGAGTGGGCAGGACTCGAATAGATCAAACAAGCATCTTGTACTTGTGTGGATAGAGAAGAGGTGGTGTAACCGACTTGTAGTAGTCGATCAAGTTTCTAAGAGATTATTTCATCCACCTTGCTATAGATGTCTACCGATTGACCCACTTCATACAACCCACCTTTTTGGATCTCGATGTGGGAGCTTTTCTAGATACGTAATGCAATGAATTCTCACTTAAGGTTTCAAAATGCTGCCAGGCCTCATGCTCACTTTTAAGCATGAACATCCCACCACAAGATGAGTCAACCATTTGTCTATGCTTTTTTGACAAATCTTCATAAAAGCACTGAACAAGTTGCCATTTGGGAATGACGTGGTAAGGACATTTTTGGATGAGATCTTTGAGCCTCTTCTAGGTCTCGTGGAACATCTCCCCCTCCATTTGAAAAAAAATTGGTTATGGATTTTCTAATTTGATTAGTTTTTCCTATCAAAAAATACTTCTTAAAAAATTTTCATTCAAGCTGGTCCTAGGTCAAAATGGTGATCGAGTCTAAGGAGTTTAGCCAGTATTTGGCTTTATCCTTAAGAGAGAATAGGAATAGCTTTAACCTAAGAGCATCATCCAAAAAATTTTAAATTTTAATAATTGAACAAATCTCTAGAAATTCATCCAGATGCTTGTACGTGTCCTCGTTACTAAGTCCGTATAAAGATGGGAGCATTTGGATCATACTGAACTTAATCTTATAGTATGATGCCTCTATGGGAGAGGCGTCGGGGTGTTTAAATAGTGGAGGAAGGGCATTAGATTTTTAAAAGGAATAAGGATAAGATGATTTTATGTGATATTTGATTTGTGATGGAAAAGAAAAAAAAGGGTGGTGATTTTATAATGAAATTTTATTTGAATTCTAAAAAGAAAAATAAGATCATGGCATGTGATATTCAATTTTAAAGAAAAATAGAGAAATGAGATGGCAAGAGAGAAAAAGAAGGTTTGAAATTTTAATTTTTAAAGGCATCTCATGAGACATGAATTTGGATGAAATCAAATAAGGCAAGAGAGGAGGAGGTGCTGCCTTCTTTGGGGCATAAAGTAATTAGGGAAGACAAGGGTGCTGATTTTGGATTCCAAGTAAGAGAGTTATGTGCTGATTTTGAAAGAGAGAGATGGAATATTTCTCATTTGGTGCGTGGAGCAGATAAGGAAGGAGGGAAGACACATGGCTTCAAGGGAACTCTTTGATATATAGTAGGTGCCTTCAATCTAAGCCACTGGATGGAGTAAGTATTTGTTGGCCTTTGGATCGGATCCCCGAATCCATATAAGAGGGAGTTTTGGAGCTTTGATCCTTGGATCTTTTGCACTTGTTTCTGAACTATTGATTGGAGTGACTTGGATCCCCAATATAGGTGCTTGGGTTAAGAGCTCTTGGATGGAGTGCATACATGATAGCCCTTGGATATTCTTCCTTCATGGCTAGCTTTTTAATTAATTGCTTAATTTATCTTGGGTTGAGCCATTTTGGATCCTATAAATCCGATCTCCTAATTACCTATAAAATAAATCAAGAAGCATCAAATTCAACTAATAAACATACAATGTAATAATATTTAATGCTTCTTATTATAATATATCAAGTGCTTATCAACAACCAATTCATATGGCACACCACGACCAATACTTGATATAGATATCTAAAGAGAAAATCCTAATTTTTCGAATCAGATTCATTCAGATCTGATTGGATCGAGAGAGATATTTCAAAAATTTTTTTTAATGTATCTAGATCAGATCTGAGATATTTCAGATCTGATTTTATAGATCTAATAAATAAAAATAAAAATAAATTAAAACTAATTTAATTTATACCTTGATGTGGATAATCTGATTATCCTTTGATGATCCTGTTGATTGCTTGAGCCATGCAAGTACCTGGTCTCTATCAGTATCCACTCGAGCTGAATCTAAAGATCTTCTCCTTCTTTATCAGTTCTCCAAAAATCAGATCAGAATCTGATTTGGAGGATCTTCAAAACTCCTTCTGAAGATCAACAGTCGTCTCTGCAGCAGTGCTGCCTTCTTCCTTTCTCGTCAGCCTTTTCTTGCCTGGATCACACCAAACTGAAGCCCAACTTTCCTTGGATGTGGAGAGGAGAGAGAAGATTAAAAGATGGTGTGGAGGAGGGAGAGGGGAAGCCTTGGGGCATGGGCTAAGAAAAACTCTCTTAAAGTTGGGCACAGATAGGATTTATTTATAGACCCTGCTGCGCCATGCAGTGCCACATCATCCCGACCAATCGCATTGCTTCATGCAATCAGATCTAAATCTGATTGATGTGATGACATCATCTGATCTAATCAGATGAGAGCCCCATAAATTCATCCTTAGATGGTGCCTAAGACTGGTCAAAGTATATAGCTAAGGGCCACCTAAGTAGAAATCAAGAAGCAACCTGGAGTCCCATCCGTATGAGACTCCAGGCATCCCTATCCATGGATGCACGCCATCCTAGGCATGTGCCCCCTCCTTTCTAATTCTAGTAAGGGGATAGCCCTTATCTGCTCTCCAATAAGTGCATGACATATGGGCAAATGTCGAAGGATTAAAGGTCAACGTTTGACCAAAGTCAAAGGACAAGAATTAGCAGATGATGGAAAATGGCAGGTGTTATCTCAAATTTATCTCATAAATTATGACAATCCTTTTCTGACCTAGACAAGCTTCAGTCAGACTAAGTAAAGGTACCTGAGTGAGCACAAACATATTTGGCTCAGTCGAGACAACTTTTAATGATAGTAAAAGGAGAACGTTAGGTTCAATCGTGTGCTAGCATGATTTTCTTGAACCTAATTGAATCTAATTCAAATCAATTGAACTGAGTTAGTCTAATTGATGATATCTAGATCAAAACTCTTATTTATATGATCCAGTTAGATTTAATTCTATATGGTAATGGGATATGTCATGATCTCCATCATCGACATCATCAAAACTCCTTTCGATAGATCAGAACTCTTCTGATTCAAACAATTGGAATGATCGATCATCTAAATCATTCTAATTGCTCCCAAAATCTACCAATAACACCTAGCAGTATATGGTGGCAATCCATCAAAATTAAAAATGAACCACTCGGGTATAGCTATTTATGTGATTAAGTTTTTCTATCTTAAGCTCCAATCAGACTAGGGTTAAGGTGAACTCGTCAAACCCTAATTTCTATCATATGATTTAATCATTCGATTCAAGTCCGATGTAAAAATCTTAATAGAAACTCTTTCTATTATTTCACTCTCTGCCATGGTGATGGGCTTATGGACTTGATTCTCATGATCATCATAGGGCTGCTCCTCTTCTACCGAGGTAGATAGATTCTCTCTTGGTGTAATCCAATTCCTACAATGAACATGCTATAGCCAATATACACCTCAGAGTTCCGAATGGATAGAAGATCGAGTCATGGTATAGTCAAACTATAACACCCTTAAGGTGAACTATCGATGCACCTTAGGTCAAAGAACTAGACATACCACTGTAGCTTTGAGTCAGTCATCGATGAGAAGGTAGGCTTCCTTATGACTACTCGAGGTGGTCACGCTCAGTGCCCTCATTCTCTAACGAGTATTTGTACTCTCACTTTGGTGTCTCTATACCATAGACTCAAGACTCATCTACTATGAAAAAGCGATTATATACTAACCTTTCGGATCAATCATCATCCTAATGACGATCCTACAGTCAGGAGCATTTTATAAGTTAATAAATAAAAATTCATGTCTTAAATTTTCAACTCTTGAAAATATGAATTATCATTACCATTAACTCAAGAGATGTATTACAGACACTAAATACATATTTATGATAGAAAATTATTTATTTTATTATTTATAGTTAAAATTATAATTTTGCCCCTAGAAGTGTATTATAAGTGTCAGCCAATTCTGGCTTCTAGGGCACACATATCTAACAAACTTCCACTTGACCTACGCCAATTGGCTACAAATCTAAGTCCCATCTTCTCAAGATGGGCTTCAATCTTCTGCTAGCCCAACGGCTTTGTAAGCGGATCCACCGCATTATCTGTAGAGTCGACTTTTTTGACCTCGACGTAATCCTTCTCGAGGTAATCGTGGATGAGGTGGTATTACCACTCGATATGCTTGGATTTCTGATGAGACCTCGGCTCCTTAGCAAGGGCTATGGCACCATTGTTATCGCAGTACAGAGGAATGGCATATGATGGCATTACTCCGATCTCTATGGCAAATTTTTTGTACTAGAATGCCTTCTTTGTAGCTTATGATGCAGCGATGTATTCTGCTTCCATGATGGAATCTGCTATCACTATCTGCTTGAAACTTTTTCAACTGACAGCTCCATCATTGCACACAAATAGACTTCCAAATGTCGACTTTCGATCATCTACATCAGACATAAAATTTGAGTCTGTATATCTTTGGACTTGGAGTTCTCCATTACCAAAGACCAACAACATATCCTTAGTTCTTCTCAAGTACTTAAGAATACATTTCACAGAAGTCCAGTGTTCTTCACCTGGATTCGATTGATATCTGCTCGTGACACTCACAGCATAGGCTATATTAGGTTGTGTACATAACATGGCATACATAAGGCTTCCTATTGTTGAAGCATAAGGGATCTTACTTATGCATTCTATTTTCTCAGGTGTGCTAGGGCACATCTTCTTGGAAAGATGAATGCCATGTCTGAAGGATACCAAACCTCTCTAAGAGTTTTCCATGCTAAACCTCTTTAGCACTTCCTCCATATACATCTTCTATGAAAGTCCTAGCATCCTATTCAATCTATCTCTATAGATCTTAATTCTTAGAATAAAGGATGCTTCTCTTAGGTCTTTCATGGAGAATTCTTTAGATAACCATATTTTAACTATGGTCAATATGGGAATATCATTTCCAAAAAAGAAGATGTCATCCACGTACAATACGAGAAAGACAACAACACTCCCACTGACCTTTTGAAAACACATGGCTCCTCCTCGATCTTGATGAAATCAAACAATTTGATCATATCATTAAAACGAATATTCCAGCTCCGAGATGCTTGCTTAAGTCTATATATGGACCTTTGCAGCTTGCATACCTTGTGATCATCATCACCAGATGTAAAATCTAACGGTTGTTCCATATAGATATCTTCCTCAAGATATCCATTTAAGAATGCCATTTTCACGTCCATTTGCCATATTTCATAATCGAAATAGGCTGCAATAGCAAGCAATGAGCGGATTGATTTTAGCATAGCTACTGATGAAAAGGTATCCTGATAGTCAATACTTTCATGCTGACTATAATTTTTTTCCACTAATCTAGCTTCGAATGTCTCTACATTCCCATCTGCACCAATCTTTCTCTTATAGATTCATTTACATCCAATAGGTACTATACCTTCTGGTGGATCTACCAAGGTTAAGACTTGGTTTGAGTGCATCGAGTCAATTTCTGACTTCATTGCCTCTAACCATTTCTCAGAATCGATATCTGATATCACCTCGTTATAGATTTTGGGATCATCACCATGAACCCCATTACCTACGAGGAACATTTTCTCTACTTTCTTTGAAATAGTACCTAAGTACCTCTCAGGAGGATAGAAAATCCTTTTCGATCTACGAGATGGAGAAGGTAGTGAATGGATTGGCTTAACCTAAATTGGTTCTATTTGGTCCATAGCTTGTTGCTCTTGTGAGACTTTCTCATCGAGCTTGATCTGCTTTCCAATGCCGCTATCTTGAATAAACTATTTTTCAAGAAAGATAGCATGTCAACTCATAATCACATTGTGATCTTCTGGAATGTAGAAATAATATCCTAATGACTCTTTAGGATATCCTATGAATCGAGCTCTAAAGGATCTAAAGTCTAACTTGTCCGCTTGTTGTCTTTTGACATAAGTTGGATAACTCCAAATTCTGAGATGACTCAGACTTAGTTTCTTACTATGCCATATCTTATACAATGTGGTAGGAATGGTTCTAGAAGGAACTCTATTCAGTAAGTATGTTGTAGATAACAAACAGTATCCCTAAAAAAAATCAGGAAGGTCTGTGAAGCTCATCATGGATCGGACCATATCTAATAGGGTCTGATTCCTCCATTCTGAAATTCTGTTGAGTTGAGATGTTCCAGGTGGAGTCCATTAAGAGACTATTCCATTTTTCTTAAGATAGTCTAGGAATTTCTGACTAAGATATTCACCTCCTCGATCTGATCGAAGAATCTTAATGAATTTTTTAATTTGCTTTTCTACTTCATGTCTGAATTCTTTGAACTTTTCAAAAGCTTCAGACTTGTGTCTCATAAGATACACATATGCATACCTAGATAAATCATCGATAAAGTTTATGAAGTAGACAAAGTTGCCTCTAGCCGGCACATCAAATGGGCTGCACACATCAGTATGTACTAGGGCAAGAAGATCGGTGGCCTATTTCCCATATCCTACAAAGGGAAGCTTAGTCATTTTGCCATGAAGACAAGATTCATAAATTGGATATGACTCGAAAGTCAACAGACTCAATAGCCCAATTTTCTCCAATTTGTTAACCCTATCTTCTGCCATATGATCTAGTCTTAGGTGCCATAGATACCTATCATTTGGACTATCCCTAGGTTGTTTCATGGTATTCACATTTTGCTCGATATTAAAAATAGATGCATCAACATGTAACTGATAATGACCGTTAATAAGAAAACCACTAGTAATTTTATTTTTTTCATAAAGAATGTTACAATGGTCCTTAAGAAAACAATTACATAGCATTCTAATGCAAAGCAAGAAATAGAAATCAAATTCCTGCTTGCTGTAGGCACATAATAACAGTCTTTTAACACTAAGTCTAAACCAGATGGTAGTCGAAGAGGATATGTTCCCACGGCTATGGCAGCAACTCTTGCTCACCATCCTTTAGCCTCCCACTATCCTCAAGACTCTGCATAGAAGTGCACAAGTGAGCACTAGAACCAGAGTCAAGCACCCAACTGGATGCAGAAGAAACCGTAAGGTTATACTCAATAACAAGCATACCTCCAGAAGGATCTGCCTTCTTCTTCTTTAGGGTGGCCAGGAAAGTAGGGCAGTTCTGCTTTCAGTGGCTGTCATTATTGTAATAAAAATACTTTTCTTTATCAGTGACCTTCTTCTTCAGCTCTGTCTTTTTCTTCTTTTCTCCTTCCACCTTCTACATTTTCACAAACTTCTTCTTCTTTTCAAAAGACTTCCTCTTGGAAGAAGTCCATTCCATAGCAAGTACTGAGCCTTTAAAATCTTTCATGGAAAGCTCAGCGGTAACCAGCATGTTCATAAGTTTGGCCAAGAAATTTTGAAGTTTATGCATATGGTAGTTCATGATGAACTGCCCATATGCATCAGTCAAAGATTGTAAAATTATATCATTCTACAGATCCAAGTCTAACTTCACTCCGGGCTTCTCAAGCTCTTCCAAATCATTGATCATCCTCAAACGATGATCTTGGACTGACTGTCCATCATGCAACTTAGCCTTAAAAAGTCATTTAGTGACTTGATACTTGGCTGCACGACTTTGTTTACCAAACATCTCTTGTAGGTGAGCCAACATTTGATGAGCAGTCCTAATATCTTCATGTTGGCGCTGAAGTTCATCAGACATCAAGTCCAATATGTAATATCTGGCCTTGTTATCTTCGTCTGTCCACTTATCCAGAGATGCTCTCTATTCAACGGATAGATGGACTGGTAAGGTGGGAGGGTCCTAGTCAAATACATGAGTTAACTTCTCGAAATCCAAAATGATTTTGAAGTTTCGAAGTCAATCTTTGTAATTTGGTTCGATCAGTCTATGGGTGTCCAGGATTCGTGCTAATAGGTTGGATGCAGACATTTTTCTATAGAGAGTCAAAGTTCCTAGTTAGATATTGTAATTAAGACTTAACTAATTTATTTAGAGATTTTATTTTTAAATAAATTAGCTTTCACTATTTTCTCGGATCTCTACATTTTCTTTGTAGAGATGCAAAAATCTCCATGATTAATGATTTCTAGTGAGTCATGCAGTCCCACCAACTGACTCATCACCTTACCTAACAGTTATTGATGATGGGTTAGCCAATGGATGAACAACTCTTATTCAATGATTTTCTAATCATGATGCACCCAAACTTGATCTCTAATTCATGAATCTCATCATGCCCAAAATATTGATCCACTCCTTAGTTAAGTCAGACCCACCATTTGTACAGATTGGATTTCTAATTGAGTCTCTCACCGTATTCAGAATATTGAGCCCAATCCATCCTCCAGCTCGTAGCATCCAATGCCTAATAGACATGGTTGCATTTTTTTGGTGCAATTGAACCACTGTAATCAGTCGAGAATAATCAACCCTAGAAAGGGTCCGCATATCTACAATGGTGGAAGACCTTAGACTTAATCTTTTCTTAGGAAGATTTGATTTAGATCTCATTAAACTAGACTTGACATAGTCATAACCATTATGACTAATCTAGTGGCATGGGTTAGCTCGGATTATTGACCACCTCAGATTAGAACTGAGCCAACAAACATGGCCAAGTAAGTGAGATCGATGGAAGGGATATACTAATAACTCGATAAGAATGCATTCGAGTCGAGTAGCTTCCAATTAAAAATCAGTCGATCATATCTGTCAGACTTATCTTAGACACCAAATTATTGAGTCAGAACCAATCGGATTAGCCTACAATCTAGACTCTAACCACTGAGCCTAATTAGGTCTTAGCTTGATCGATCACTCATGTGACTCGATCGTAACCCAGACTTAATCCTATTAGGCTGGTTAATTTAAGCACTGTTGATTTCATCTAACCAACTCTTGATTCAATTTGATCAATCGCTTAGACCTAATTGAACTACCCAAGTTCGAACCCAATATTATGAATATGTCTTAGATCTAAAATTCTTAATTTTAGATCTAATTAATATTTTATAATCTTAATTCTTATTTAAGTTTAGGGTTCATAAATAAAATATATAAATAAAATCCTATGGTTTCAGGATCTAAAGTTTTGCAGAAAGTAAATTTTTGATTTTTGATTAAAGACGAACACGCAGCACCCCTACACATCATAAGAACATTCCATCGAATGGAAGGAGAGGGCATTTAAACCCTACTTTGTTCTTATGACAGGACCGCCAAGGGGAATGCCTTAATCAGAAATATAAATCTACAAAACTAATTAGATCTACATCATATATCTCATATATAAAATTTGATCTAACTTAATACATATTTTGTATACATCTCATGTATCATGCATGCATATTTTTTAGATCTAAAATATCTCATAATTATCTAAAAAATTAGATTTAAATTGATCATATCAAAATAAATTCTAATTTAGATAACTATGTAGAACTATTCTACAACTAGTCTAGACATGCAATCATCATATCTCATATGATCTAAAAAATAAATAATTTTATTTTTTATTTTTTAAATCATATTATAATATTTATAATCATTAAAAAATAAAAAATAAATAGATTTAAAATAATAATTTAATCAAAATAAATCATGATCATGCAAGACTACATATAGAACTATTCTATTTTACAACTAGTCATGCATATTGTAAAACTTAGATTTATATTATTTAATTTTAATTTTTTTTAATTTTAGATCTAATCATATCTCATGTGACATCTAAAATCTCTTATTTATTAGATTAAAATAAATTAAAAATAGATCTAAATAATTTTTATTGAACTTGGCTCTGATACCAATTGAAGGAGAAATTCTGATTTCTTGGATCAGATTCGTTCAGATCTGATCGCATCGAGAAAGATATTTCAAAAATTTTTTCTCATATATCTAGATCAGATCTGAGATATTTTAAATCTAATTTTATATATCTAATGAATAAAAATAAAAATAAATTAAAACTAATTTAATTTATACCTTGATGTGGGTAATCTGATTACCCTTTGATGATCCTATTGATTGCCTGAGGTTCTGGATCTAGCCATGCAAGCATTTGGCCTCTACCGATATCCACTTTGACTGAATCTGAAGATCTTCTCTTTTTTATTATTTTTTCAAAAATTAGATCTGAATTTAATTTGGAGGATCTTCAAAACTCCTTCTGAAGATCAACAATCGTCCCTACAGCAGTGCTGCCTTCTTCCTTTCTCGTCAGCCTTTTCTTGCCTGGATCGCACCAAACTAAAGCCCAACTTTCCTTAGGCATAGAGAGGAGAGAGAGGATCAGAAGATGGCATGGAGGAGGGAGAGGGGCAGTCTTAGGGCATGGGCTAAGAGAAACTCTCTTAAAGTTGGGCGTAGATAGGGTTTATTTATAGACCCTGCTGCACCATGCAGTGCCACATCATCCCGACCAATCGTGTTGCTTCATGCAATCAAATCTAAATTTGATTGATGAGATGACATCACCTGATCCAATCAGATGAGAGCCCCATAAATTCATCCTTAGATGGCACCTAAGACTGGTCAAAGTATATAGCTAAGGGACACCTAAGTAGAAATCAAGAAGCAACCTAGAGTCCCATCCATATGGGACTCCAAGCATCCCTATCCATGGGCGCACGCTATCCTAGGCATGCACCCCCTTCTTTCCAAATTTTAATAAGAGGACAAGCCCCTATCAGTTCTCCAATAAGTGCATGACACATGGGCAAATGTCCAAGGGTCAAAGGTCAATGTTTGACCAAAGTCAAAGGACAAGAATTAGCAGGTGATGGAAAATGGCAGGTGTTGTCTCAAATTTATCTCATAAATTATGATAACCCTTTTTTGATCTGGACAAGCTCCAGTCAGACCAAGTAAAGGTACCTGAGTGAGCACAAACACATTTGGCTTAGTCGAGATAATTTTTAATGATAGTAAAAGGAGAACGTTAGGTTCAATCGTGTGCTAGCACGATTTACTTGAATTTAATTGAATCTAATTCAAATCAATTAAACTGGATTAATCCAATTGATGATATCCAAATTCAAACTCTTGTTTGTGTGACCCAGTTAGGTTCAGTTCTATATGGTAATGGGATATGTCATGATCTCCATCATTGAAATCATCGAAACTCCTTTTGATAGATCAGAACTCTTCTAATTCAGACAACTAAAATGATCGATCATCTAAATCATTCTAATTGCTCCCAAAATCCACCAGTGACACCTAGCAGTATATAGTGGCAACCTATCAAAATTAAAATGAACCTCTCGGTGCAGCTACTTGTGTGATTAAATTCTTCTATCTTAAGCCCCGATCAGATTAGGGTTAAGGTGAACTCGTCAAACCCTAATTTCTATCATATGATTTAATCATTCGATTCAAGTCTGATGTGAAAACCTTAATAGAAACTCTTTCTATTATTTCACTCTTTGCCATGGCCATGGGCTTATGGACTTGATTCTCATGATTATCATAGGACTGCTCCTCTTCTACCGAGGTAGATAGATTTCCTCTTGGTGCAATCCAATTTCTACAATAAACATGCTATAGCCAACATACACCTCAGGATTCCGAATGTCTAGGAGACCGAGTCATGGTGTAGTCAAACTATAACACCCTTAAGATGAACTACCGATGTACCTCAGGTCAAAGAATCAGATACACCACTGCAGCTTCGAGTCAGTCATCGATGAGAAGGTAGGCTTTCTTATGACTACTCGAGATGGTCACGCTCAGTGCCCTCATTCTCTAATGAGTATTTATACTCTCTCTTCGATGTCTCTACACCGTAGACTCAAGTCTCATCTATTATAAAGAAGCGATTGTACACTAACCTTCTAGATCAATCACCTTCCTCATGACGATCCTACGGTCAAGAGCATTTTATGAGTTAATAAATAAAAATTCATATTTTAAATTTTCAACTCTTGAAAATATGAATCATCATTACCATTAACTTAAGGGATGTATCACAGACACTAAATACACATTTATGATAGAAAATAATCCATTTTATTATTTATAATCAAAATTATAATTTGCCCCTAGAAGTGTATTACAAGTGTCAACCAATTTTGGCTTCTAGGGCACATATATCTAACATTATCATCCTAGTAATAGCATATTATTTGATCGTGAACAAGTTTAAAGACTAAACGATAAATCCTTCTTTATCAATTTAAAATAGTTCGAAGAACTTCATCATAACATAGAAGTTCATTAAAAAAGATGCATAATTTATGATGAAAAAGCCAAATAATATTTATTAATAAATAATTCATATATAATTATAAAAAAGAGCTCAACCATGATTGGCTTTGGGATATAGTTTCCAGCAACCTCCACTTAAACTAAAGCCAATCAGTATAGTATTGAATATCCATCTTTGATTTATGATATTTGAACTCTTTGATCACAAGTGCTTTAGTGAATGGATCAGTCAGATTCTCCTTTCTATCGATCTTTTGAAGCTCGACGTCATCTCGATCTATGATCTTCTGGACAAAATGATAATGACATAGAATATGCTTTATCCATTGATGTACCTTCTATACCTTCGTCTGAATAATGGCTTTAGTGCTATCATAGTAGAGTAGAACTGAACCATCAAGGAAAGGTACTACTCTGAGCTCATTGATGAATTTTTTCAGTCACACAGCTTTCTTAGCAGCATCGAATGCCGTGATATACTCCACCTCATAAATTGAGTCGACCATAGTGTACTGCTTGAAATTTTTTCAATAGACAGCTCCATCATTAAGCATAAAAATATATTTTGATGTGCTCTTGCTATCATCATGATCTAACTGAAAATTGAAATCAGTATATCCTACAAGTTTTAAGTTAGATTCTTCATAAACGAGCCATTAGTTCTTAGTATTTTTTAAATATTTAGGGATAGTTTTTACAACCTTCCAATGCTTCTCATCTAGATCAGACTGGTACCTACTCACTACTCCTAGTGAGTATGCCATATCTGGTCTCATGCATATTATGACATCCATGATAGAATCTACTATCGAGGTATATGAAATTCTACTCATACGCTCTCTCTTGAGAGATTGTCGGACAATCCTTCTTTGAGAGAAAAATTTCATAATCTATTGAAAGATAGCTCTTCTTGAAATTCTCCATGCTAAACCATTTTAGCATAGTGTCTATATACATTGAATGAAAAAATCCAAGCAATCTTTTAGATCTATCTCTATAGATCTTCATTCCTAGAATGTAGGATGCTTCTCCCATATCCTTCATAGAGAACTATGATGACAACCAAACTTTTATTTCCTATAATACAGGGATATAATTTCTTCAATTAAGAGAATATCATTCATATACAATATAAGAAATATAATTATGGAACCGTTAGTCCACTTGCATATGCAGGATTCCTCTTCATTCTTAATGAAGCCATATATTCTGATTGTCTGATCAAAATATATGTTCCAACTTCAAGATGTCTATTTCAATCCATAGATGGATCTTTAAAGCTTGCATACCTTAGACTCGTCTGTGGATGTGAACCTTTTAGGCTATATTATATACATCTCTTCGTCCAACTCTCTATTCAGGAAAGCTGTCTTCACATCCATTTATCAGATTTCTTTGTCCAGATATACTGCTATCACAAGCATGATCTAAATGGACTTAAGCATTGCCATAGGAGAAAACTTTTTATCATAATCTATACCATAATGCCGACGATATCCTTTGACAACCAGACGAGCTTTATAGATCTCCATCTTCCCATCAGTACCCCTTTTCCTTTTGAAGACCCACTTACACCCTATAAATTTTACCCCTTCAGGTGGATCAACTAATGTTCATACATCGTTTACCTTTAAGAACATTTTGGATTTCATGGCTTCAAGCTACTTATCAGAGTTAGATCTCTGCATTGCATTCATGTAGATGGTTAGATCCTCATCATTCTCATTAAGCTTGACGGGATCACCATCTTAGACCAAAAATCATAGTATTTATCTGACTGATGTGGTACTCTACCAGATTGCCTTAAGAGTGTAGGTACGCTGATCCTCAGGTTTGATCTACTCAAATTCAATTTAGATTTAGTTACTTATGTCAGTTCTTCTACCTATCAAACTTCATTAAACTCGATTTTAAAGACATTAGTTCCTTCACTAAGAAACTTCCTTTTCAAAAAGATTGCCTTAAGACTGACGAACATCTTTTATTCATTAGTAAGGTAAAAATAATATCCTTTGATTTCTTTCGGATATTCAATAAAAAGATATTTGTCAGACCTAGGACCAAGCTTGTCTGTTATTAAACATTTGATATAAGTCAGACACCACCAAACCATAAGGTGTGAGAGTACTGGCTTATGTCATGTCCATATCTCATATGGTATTTTAGTTACAGACCTACTCAGAATCCTATTAAGTACATAACGAGCTGATTTGAGTGCATATCCCTAAAAGAAGATCGGTAGACTAGCAAAGCCCATTATGGAATGGATCATGTCCAATAAGATTCGATTCCTCCTTTCAGACACACCATCGTATTGTGGTTTCCTAAGAGGAGTCCATTACGAGAGAATTTCATTCTCTTCTAAATATGTCAGAAACTAACAAGAGAGGTACTCACCCTCTCGGTCAGATCGAAGAGTTTTAATACTCTTTCTAG
Source organism: Cocos nucifera (assembly GCA_006176705.1). Lineage (NCBI taxonomy): Eukaryota > Viridiplantae > Streptophyta > Magnoliopsida > Arecales > Arecaceae > Cocos > Cocos nucifera. The sequence continues at coordinate 888,500 of QRFJ01001356.1, forward strand.
TTTATTTCTTTACCTCATTACGGAACTGTTTAAACATTTTAAATAATTTAGAGTTGTGTTTCATCAAGTAGATGTACCCATACTTGGATAGGTCATTAGTGAAGGTAATGAAGTAAAAATATCCACCTTCAGCACTTGTATTCATAGGTCCACATATATTAGTATGTACTTGACCTAAAAGCTCATTGGCTCACACACAATTTTTAGTAAAATATGACTTGGTCATCTTCCCAAGAAGATAGGACTTACAGGTTGGAAGTGATTTACAATCACTGACTTTGAGGATTTTCTTTTGAATCAGTCTATTTATTCTGGTCTTATTAATGTGACCCAGCCTATGGTGCTAAAGATAGATTTTAAATACACTATCTACTTAGGGCAATTACTGGACGTGTAGACTACATTAACAGACTATGATAATACATAAATTTTATTATTCCATTATTCATCCATCACAGTAATATCATTCAAGATGATATTATAAAATTTTTTTATTAAAATTTTATAACTGTTCTTGGCCAAAAAGCCTACAAAAATAATATTCAATAAAAAACTAGGACAAAAATGACAATCTCTAAGAATAATGATATGAGAATTGAATACAAGCTTGATGATCCCTAAAGCTAGAACTAGAATTGGTCTTCCATCTCCAATGTTTAGGAATCTCTCATCTTCAAATCTTCTAGTGACCTATAAACTCTATAATGAATTGCAAATATTAAGGGGCTTCTAGTATCTAATACCTAGGTAGTAGTATCATAAATAGAAAAATTTTTAGGTGTTATCATATAATTACCTTGCACAGCAACAGCTTGCTTCTTCTTCGGCCTGTTCGAGTTTAGGAAGGCAATGCACTAAGGACAGTTCTCTTCTAGTGTCCCTGCTTCTTATAGTAAAAGCATTTTGCCTGACTCTAGTCAGACTTGGGCTTTTTGGTCTGACCAGGCATAGATGCCCAGCACATTGTTGCACCTTCTTATTTTTTTCTTGTTCTTTTTTCCTTTCTTAAAGGGTTGACTCCTAGAACAAGACCCTCCCACTATATTCACTGACTCCTTGTAGAGCTAGTGATCCTTCTCAAAGTTCTGCAACAATCCTAGCAAATCATGATAGTTGACTACAGACTTTATCATTCTATAATGAGTAAGAAATAGAGGTAGGATTTAGGCAAGCAGTTCAGTATGGCATCTTTTCTAAGTTGTTCATGCAAGAAAAACTCGAGCTTGCTCAGGTGCTCAATCAACTCGATCATGTACAGTATAAGATCAATGACTGATGCCCCTTTCCTTATCCAGTTGTTGAAGATAGCACAACTGGTCTTGTGCCTCTCATTGTCATTAAGGAGTGCCAAATGATTCGTTCAATATTTAAAGCATGTCCTTTGGCTGAGCATTCTCGAACCTTCGACTAAACTCATCACTTATTACCGCTAGCATAATACAATGTATTGTGGTTCGATCGTTGAGCCACTTCTGATAAGTATCTCGGACCATCCCATAAGCATTCAGAGCTACCTCTTCAAGTGTGAGATCTGTTAGAAAGTATAGAATCTGCTCGTGCTCCAGGACTATCTTTAATTTTTGATACCAGCTATCGAAATTAGGTCCAGACAGCTTATCACCATCCAATAGTGATCGGAGCGATAACGTGGTGACCATAACTGCACAAAAGAAAAATCAAAAGCATAACTAGTATGTGAATTATTAAGTCTAAAGACTTGGATCTTAGTCTAAAGATTTTTCTACTATTTTATATGAATTCCTAGCCTTTACATCTAATTTAAGGAATTATCTTAATTTCTTAATGAGTATCAGAATCCACACAGACTGCGCATGGGCCTGACTTTGATCGGGCAACCCATGTGCATTTATGAGTAGATTTTTAATCAATTATTTTTCTAAACAATTTTTAGTAAAAATTTTTGCCATAGGTACATTTTCAGTAGGCTTTGGCCTCTACTAAAACATCTGGTTAAGTCCAACCATTAATATGACCATACTCAGCACATCTAACCAATGAATGATTAGGCTCAATTTTAGTCGATCAACCTGACCATCCATCAGAGAGACATGATGAAATTATCATATTATGAATGATAATTCTAATAGCAGATAAACACCAGGCCTTTAGGCCTCTAATGATTATCAGACTAATGGACTTATTATCATCGAACTTAATGGGAGGCTATGATCTAGTTATCACCATAACTATTTCATTTTTAAGAATCTTATAATTTAGAGGATTGGTTAGTACATTTTAAGAGAAGAAAAGATTGACCAGCTAATCATGATCCTTTCATTGACTTCACTAAGATCATAGAAGACCAAAGATAAGCCGATCTAGGGGTACCTAAATCAATCACACTGATTCACCTTATTGGCATAGGTCAGCTCAAATCATCAAGTGATCTAATCAAAATCTAATCCACCAAATCGGCTAGAAAAGTGAGATCAATGGGAGGGATATGCCATTAACTCACCATAGACCGAATTTATGCAAGTAGCTCCCAATTAAAAACCACCGGTCAAGATTGCCAAACTTACCTTAGATACCAACTGGTTAATTAGTTTTGATTCAATCAATCTAATAATTCGAGCTTAACCACTGAGCCACAATCAGGTCCATTTGGTCTAATTAAAGATATGGACTTGACTAACTATAATTACTATATTTGGTCTAAAGTATTCTTGACCTAAATCAAAATTAACATTTGGTTAGATTTGATCAACTACTCTTGTTAAGTCCATTCTTTAATCTAACCTTAGGTCTAACCTAATTAATTGACTTGATTTAGGCTAACCCATTGACCTATGTATTATGCAACTATTTTAAGATCTTTATTTCACAATTCTAGATCCTAACAAACAATTCTTAATTCTTAATTAAGTGTAAGGTTGACATGGATTCGGGTTCAGTATTTTAAATAATTTCAAATTTTGTAAAACATTTACATGATTAGTCGGCTCAGTCTTTTAGAATTAATTTTTGTGCATAAATTTTGAATCAATTTTAGATCTTTAATATCTTATATTAGATCTAAATTAATTCTTAAAGTTTTTTTCATTGTTCATCTTCATGGATAATAACCGCAATAGCACCCCTACAGGCCATAAGAGATCCTATCGAATGAGAGGAGAGAGTCATGAAATCCTACTTTTCTCCTATGATTGGATGGCCATGGCGATCTACCCAATCTATTTACTATGATACTCAGATAATCTAACTTATTTAGATCTAATCTAAATAATCAATTTTTAGATTTAATTGTATAAAAATCATGCTATTGACCTAGAGCTCTAATACCAATTGAAGGGATTCTAGGCAGTTCCATGCATGTATTTTTTTAAAAAGTTTTACAATAGAAAAGATAAATTAAACCATTTAATCTTTGTAACATGCATGAGATCTGATCTTAACTACCTATCCAAGATCAGTAACATGAAAAATTATGCAATAAAATCAAAAATAAAAAAGAACGTGCATCCATCACATCGATGTCTTATACCTGATATAACTATTACATCGGTCCTCAAAGGTTCAGAATCTTATACCTTTGCATGGATCGTAGATCTTTGCTATTGAAACATAGACATCTAAAGCTTTGCTTGTCACTCATAACCACACAGGATGTCCAGCCTCTACAAATCATCCACACAAAGCCCTCAAACTGATCAGCCTTCTCGAGAGTGCTAGCTCGCATGAAAACTTTTGATGAAACTGATCTAATTTCCTTCCTTAGATAGCTTGGACCATTTCGACACCAAAGATGGACTAATGGAGAATGCTAGATAGTGGAAGAAAAATGGAGAAAATCTTTTTTCCTTTCTGATTTTTTTTTCTTTTCTCCTTAACCCAGTGCCTAGACTAGATCTCTCATCCAAGAGGAAATGTTTCTCCTCTAAGCCCTCACGCATCAACACTTGGCTGCCCATCCAAAGCCCTCACATCCCTAGACCCCTCTTCAGCCCCTCTTTTTTTGCTCTCTTGGTGGAATTTTAGAAGTATTTGGTGCACAAAATCATAAACTTTTTATAGTTGCCGAACAAAGTAGATAGGATGAGATAAGAGCCCGATCAGGTTTAAATTCAAACTCCTTTTGAATTCAATCCTAAGCATCCTTATCCCCATCCAACCAAAGATCAAAGAAGGGTTGAATAAAGGTTTTTAGTCATCGAAAATAATTGGGAGCTTCTCCCTTTTGTCGTGCAAACAAAGTCCTTCACAAAGTGGCCGGTGGCAAGGTAGGATAAGGTAAGCTAGGGTTTGAATTTCAAAACCCTTTTTAGGCAACATTATGGAGGCTTTTTTGATGTTTGTCTCATGCACAAACTCACTTTATGCATTGAGAAGTGGGCATGAATAAGAGATGTAGGCACAAGGGAGTAGGGCTCTTGAATTTTGAATTCAAACTTTGAATTTGAAAGTCAAGTCAAATTCAAATTCAAATTAAGTTTGATCTGACCAAACTTCATCTAATAAGAATCCAATTAAAGATCAAACCCAATCCCAACTCAATTAGGAATTAACTGGGTGCAAGTCCTGATCAAATTAGGGCTTAATCTTTCTTAGCAATTAGGTCATCCTATAACCTAATCAAGTTTGACCTAATTAAATCCAATTCAATTAGGCTTGATCCAAACTTTAATGCTCAATTAAATTAAGCTAATTAGCAATCTAATTGCTAATTAATCCTTCTAAATTTTACTATCTCTTAGTGAATAATTTTATTGCAACTATTGCATAAGGTCAACCATCAATCAAATTGATGATTATACCCTTGAATGATTCTCAATTATCGATCGACCATACAATCAGAGAGGTACCTTTTGTGTGTATGACCCCATAGGTTCGAACCTAAATGATAATTATCATAAATTACTAAATAATTATCATAAATTATATATTAATTAATATTTATTTAAAAAACTTGATACTTTTATTAATGCTTTTTAGGAATGAAGCTTGCCAATGTGAAGAGCTTGATTTATGGGTTCTAACAGATTAAATTTTACTTAAATTAAAGCTAAAACAAAAAAAATATGAAGCCCAGAAGTTAAAAAAAAGAAAAAAAAATAGACTGGCTAGTCCAGCAAAAATTGGCCTAGAAAAATAGCCCAAATCAGCCTATTAAATCGGTCGGTGTATGATGGACTGATCGACTGATCCATGGAATGGGGCACAGACCACCTAGCTCAGTTGGTGTGGCGAATTAGAGCGCGTGCATGGTGGACCTGAACCGTTAAGGGGTTTACACAAAACCCATCATGCCATATAGGGTTATTTTGGTCTTTCTATCTAGTGCAATAGCTACTGGTTGGTAGTAGTCTTTGGTGTGGTTGGTCTACAGGATCCAGCGGCTTCATCAAGTGCTGACGAATGGCTCTCATTGATGCCGATCGAAATCCAATGATGGGAATTTATTCCAGCTTTGATCAGGACTTCGCCAGGCTTTTACGTGCAATCCAACTGGCAAAAACCACTCATAGGGAGATTGGATGGTTAGGAATCTTTTCAACATTGATTAGGCTGAGTTTGATGGATTTTTGAATTTTTTTAAGCCATTGATCACAGAACAGATGGCCAAAATTTATCGGGATGACTGAATTCGATCCAGACTCAGGTTTTGACTCCAAAAATAACTCTAAAAATTTTGTTTCTTTCCTCTATTTAAACACCCTTACACCTGAAGTCAGAGAATAAGTCCTCTATGCCAAAAAAAAACCCAAAGAAAATAGAGCCTACCTTCTCTCTTTCTCTCTCTTCTCCTTCTTTCTTTCTTTTTTCTTCTTCCAACCTTCAATCAAAGGAGCTTTAAAGATGCCAGAAGTGAGCAGATCATCAACCATGCATGACTAAGAAGCTAAATTCTGAAAGAGTAGATGAAGTCTTCTGATATGGATTGTAATTTTTTCTTTATCTTTTATAATTACTTTTTATGCAAACATATTCTTTTGCCCAGTTTTTAATGAATTTATCTTTTAATGCATGAGATCCTGCTTATTTGACATGCTTATTATTGATTAAAGATCTAAAAAAATTATATTCATTAGGATGGATTGTGATCGATAGATATAGTCTATACTTAATTAATTTATTTTAGAGAATAATCATTAAAAATCATGTTCTTAATTTTTAAAAATTAAAGTATTAAATAATTTATGATTTCATAGAGATAGATCATTATCAAGAGATATAATTTATGCTCTAAGAAAATAAATTATAATCATAACTAAATTCTTAAAAATAATAATTTTTTGCATTAAAAAGAATTACCATAACCATGCTGAAGATGGATTCAAAATTTTAGAATAATTTTTATTAATTCAAAAATCCTAATTAATTAAGTATTTACCTTCTTTTTATTTTTATTTGCTAAACTCTCAATTTGCTCTATTTAATCTACTTATTTAAATTCTTACTTTAAAATTAAATTAAAAATTTTATTTCTAATTAAAGTTAAACGTAACTTAGTTTTTAATCCTCGAGAAAATCGACATCCGACTCACGACTATCTTAAATATAAAAATTGAGTCTAATTTTTATTTGATGTTGTCATGATAAGTAATCACTAAGCTGGTAGCATCAGAATAAATTTTTATACTAATCAATGTAACTATCTAGCAATGGTATCTAGACATTGGTACCCGATGTTTGGATAGGCTGAATGTAAGGGAAGCAATATTTAGAACCTACTAGAATATGGTTACCATATAATTCATACTTTTGACTCTTAGTGTTTAGGATGACTTAGAGCTAAACTATAAACTCTTATCAATACATCCATAATGTATCTCAATCTAATCAGTCCAGTGACTTCTCACATGGGCTATTGATGTGGGATAGCCTAAAAAGAAAAAGAAAAGATCAAGCTTTCTTTCATTCATCAACAATAAATCACGTTTGACCATGGCACATTATTTCTAGGATAGAGAGTATAGTTGCCTATACTCTGCTTAGAAGGTGTGACTGATTGACACGAAACCAAAGCACGATCAATCTAAATGATGCTGATGAATGTCATTTTAGAGATCAGTAAATAACTAGCAATAATAAAGTAAATAGATAGATAGCAAAAATTAAACATACTCATGAATAATTATAAAAAAAATATAAATAAAATGAAGGGTAGCAAGAAATTTAATAAAAGATAAGAAGAATCTGGATCGTGGTAGTTAAGAAACTATCCTGATTAGGACTCTTAATCTTTTAACCAAATAGATCTATCGATAAAGAACTGGATCTTTACCAACATCGGATCTAAAAAAAAAAATAAAAATCAAAGATCAGAGAAGGAATGAAGATCCTTGTCAACGTTTGATCTGTAGAATAATAGATCACTCTTTCTGAATGAAGATCCTTGTCAACGTTTGATCTATAGAATAATAGATCACTCTTTCTCTCTCTACATGATAGATGAAAATCTTGGAGGAGATAGATCTTTTTTTGATGGAATAGGCTTATGTAGGTAGATGGTGAAGACGAACAGGGTCGTAAAAACACTGAATCTCAAGAAAATGAATGTTAAAGAGATAGAAAAAGGTGAGCCTCACACCCTCCCCTCGTAGGATGATTTTGGGTCTCACACCCTTTTCCTCTCGGAGCGACCAACACAAGTGTTTGTGAAAATTGTAAAGTAATTTATTCATTCATTATCTCATTCATGAAAGATACATGGGTTTATATAGGATCCTAGGGATTCTATTTCTTTAGGAATCCTATTCCCTTTACAAGAAAAAAATCAACCCTTCCAATAAAAAAGTAAAATATTATGTATGGTTTCCAAATACAATAATATATCATATCTATCTTTTATGGAACCATAAGGAAGAAATCAATCTTTTAACAAAATAAGTAAGAAATCAAGAACTCCTAAGAAATCTTAGGAAAGAAAAGAAACTCCATATGGACGCTTGATGCCTGGCACAACTTGGCATGAGGATCCTTAGGCATGGCACATGTTGGCATGTGTATTTCCTTCCTGGGCGTGTGGAGGGTGGTGGCTCCAAAGATGACGTGGACCAAGCTTGCTTCTTTATGATAGTCTCTTTTCAAATAAGGCTCAATCTAAAATAAACCCAAGTATGGTCCTTTGGATCCAAAATAAAATGCATTAAAAGAACTAATTGATTAAATCAAAAGGACTAGAACAAAATAACTGAAGTAGAGTTATTCTGATATGGCTTCTTAAATCCAAATTGAATCTAAATTATTTATCGACTTCTGGTGGCTTTGGTGTCCACACTAATTCTCTTGGGGTGGGGAGAACTTGACCCTATCGAGTGAGGGTCGATTCTGCTCTAGTGACGCTCAAGCAAATCGAGATCAATACGCTATAGCTCTTCTCGAGTGATCCAGGTATCCTCGGACTTCGATCAACCTCGCCATCTAACTAAGTACTGCTGATAGCCTCGACTCCATGTGGAGATGATCTGCTCATCCAAAATTCTCTCAATCTGATCATGTTTTGACATTTTGACTGATGGACATTTAGGAATAGGCTCTCTCTCAAAGGTTGGTTCAGGCTCAAGTAGCTCACTAGGTATCCAAGTTAGCTCTTTATAGGTGACAAGATCTATAATATTAAAAGTAGAGCTAATCCCAAAATCAGAAGGTAAGTCTACAACATACGCATTTGGTCCAATCTTCTTTAAAATCTTAAATAGACCTACTTCTCGAGCATGTAACTTCTTGATGGTTCCTAATGGAAATTATTCAGGCCTCATTCGAACCATCACATAGTCTTCTTTTGCAAACTCTTGGACACGTCGATGAGAGTCTGCATTTTGTTTATAAACTTTAGTACTAATACTAATTTTTTTACTGATCTCTTTATGTAAACTCTTGACATGCTAGGCAAATGACTCTACAGATTCGAAAATTCTAGCATGCATGGGCAGTGAGATAAGGTCTATTGGTTTTCTAAGCTGATATCTATGAACTACTTCAAAAGAACTCATGCCAATGGACCTATTAACAGAGCTATTATATGCAAATTCAACTTGGGGCAATAAAAGATCTCAGTTACCCATATGTTCTCCAATCAAGCAATGTAATAAATTTCCAAGACTCCTATTGACCACTTCAATCTGACCATCTATTTGTGGCTGAAAGGTAGAAGAAAATTTCAATTTTGTGCCTAAAAGGTGCAATAGGATTTTCCAAAAGTAGCTCATGAATCTAACATCCCTATCAGACACAATGGTTTTGGGTAATCCATGCAATTTAACAATCTCATCAAAGTATATTCTTGCAACTTTTGAAGCATCCGACATTTGGCAATTGGGCAAAAAATGGATCATTTTTGAAAACTTATCTACAACCACTAGAACTGAATCATGCTTCCTAACTGTCTTAGGTAAGCCTAGAACAAAATCCATGCTAACATCTTGCCAAGGACAGTCTAGTATAGGTAAGGGTGTGTATAGGTCTATGTTCTATTTTTTTTACTTGGCCATGGCACACGTTCTACACTGGGCAACAATTCGAGCGACATCTCTTTTCAGGCTTGGCCAAAAGAACTAAACTTCTACCAATTCTATGATTTTATTCCTACCAAAGTGTCCAGCTAATCCTCCAGCATGTAGTTCCTAAACTAGAAAATCTCTTAAAGATGTATGAGGAACACACAGCCTAGCTCTTCTAAACAATTAACCATCTTGAAGGGTATATTCACTGTATTGTCTAGATGGTCCATTTCATAAAATGGTAAGTATGCTGCCAAAATCTGGGCTGCCAAAATCTGGACACTCCTCATAATCTTCTTTAATCTTATCAAAACCAACAACCTCTACACTAATGATAGACAACAAAGTATGACGACGACTTAGGGCATCAGCAGCGTGATTCTCTACATCCGCACGGTGTTTCAAAATAAAAGTATAGACTTGCAAAAACTCGACCCACCTACCATGTCTATGATTCAGTTTCTTTTGAAAATTTAGAAATCGGAGGGTTTCATGATCTGAGTATAAAATAAATTCTTACAGTAGTAGGTAATGTCTCCAGTATCTTAGGATTTGGACTACCGCATAAAATTTCTTATCGTAGGTAGAATACTTTAGTTTAGAATCATTAAGTTTCTTACTAAAATATGCTACCGAATGACCTGCTTGACTAAGGACACCACCAATCCCAACTCCTGATGCATCGCATGCTACTTCAAAAACTTTGAAAAAATCAGGTAAACGTAGGATTGGGGCATGGGTTATTTTATCCTTAATATTTAGGAAGGCTCTATTGACTGCTTTAGTCCATTCAAAATTTTTCTTTCTAATACAGTTAGTGATGGGAGCAGCTATGGTGCTAAACCCTTGTATGAACCTACGATAAAATATTGCTAATCCATGAAAACTTTGCATGTCATGCAAACTCTTGGGTACTAGCCACTCAACTATTGCTTTGATTTTTTTAGGGTCGACAGACACACCATCGGGGGCAACAATAAAACTTAAGAAGTTGACACGGTCCATCATGAAAGCACATTTCTTAGAATTGGCATATCGACTTTCTATTCCAAGGACTTGGCAAACTTTTCGAAGATGATCTAGATGGTCCTTCCTAGTTCGACTATAGATCAAAATGTCATCAAAGTACATGACTACAAATACTCCTATAAACGGTCATAGTACTTAGGTCATCAATCTCATGAAAGTACTAGGGGCATTAGATAACCCAAATGGCATCACCATCCACTCATATAAACCATCTTTCGTCTTAAAAGCAGTTTTTCACTCATCTCTCAGTCTAATCCTTACTTGATGGTAACCACTCTTGAGATCCTTCTTAGAGAAAATAGTGGCTTCGACCATCATATCTAGCATGTCATCTAACTTAGGAATGGAAAAATGGTACTTAATGGTGATCTTGTTAATGGCACGACTATCTACGCACATCCTTCATGTTCCATCCTTCTTTGGAGTCAATAGTGCAGGAACTACACAAGGACTTAAACTCTCTCATGAATTCTTTTTTCATCAGCTCTCCAACTTGCCTTTATAGCTTAGCATGCTCAGTGGGGTTCAACCTATAATGAGGCAAATTGGGTAGGGTAGATCCATGTACCAAATCAATGGCATGCTGAATGTTTCTCATGGATGGTAAGTGATCTAAGAGATCCTTAAGAGAAAATATCATGAAATTCACTAAGAATGCTGACTACTTTCTTGGGATGATCTATCTTAGGATCTTCATGAACTTCTCTTGCAATAATCATCCAAATTGATGATCCTTTATTCATGGTCATCTCTAATTCCTTAGCACCTATCAGATGGAGGCTTTTCTTTTTGATGTTTTCTTTTAATCCATCGTCTATCTTTCTATTGGTAGCCTTAGGTGGAGAAGGATTGATCGTGATCTTCTTACCCTTATAAGTGAAACTATAGGAGTTGGTTCGACCATAAATCATAACATCATTGTCAAATAGCCAAGGCCGACCTAATATGATACTTCTGACTTTCATGGGTAAGACATCGTACCAAACATGATCCTGATAAGAATGGAGCTGGATGGAAACATGGCATCTAAGTTTGATAGGAATAGAGGAGGAATCTATCCAAGACACACGGTATGGGCTGGGATGATCTACAGGAGCTAATCCTAATCGCTTAACCGTATCGGTGGAGATGGTTTCGATACAGCTACCACTATGAATGATCATCTTATAAATTTTATTGCTAAATTTTATGAAGGTATGAAAAATAGAAGTCCTACGCTAGTCTTCACTCTCCTTAGTCTATGCTAGAACATACCTAACGACTCCAAGCCTAAGGTCTGACTTTGGTGCAATAAAACTTAGAATTTTCTTAGCACTCTTAAACTCCTCAACTAAGTTTGGATCAGCTTCATAAACTTTCTTCTCAATATTTTCTAGAGTTTTCTCTTTTAATTCTTCCATAAATAACGATCGGTTGGAACATTGTGCAGCAAAATGACCGTAGTCATGACACTTGAAGCAGTGGGATCGAGAACTACTTCCCTTAGATAACTCTCCTATAACTATTTTTCCTTTATATTCTTTTCTCATAATAGAATTTGTAGGTGGAGGTCCATTACTAGGAGTCTAGGTAGTATTGGGTCTCGATCCAGAAGGGGTTACTCAACTAGGTTCAAGACAATGGATGGTCGAATATCTAAAAAATCTCTTAAAGTCTAGGACAAGTTGATAAGCTTGTTCTAACGTAGTTACCTCTCACAAAAAGAGCTCATGCTGGATATCTTCTCGTAATCCAGCTCTAAATCTAGATAAGGTAACAACTCTATCTTCAGTTACTCCATATCTCATGAGGTACTCATCAAATCTCGTGATGTACTCTATGATTGATCAATTTTCTTAAGTAAGTCTCTGCCACTGATCTAAAAGTCTTTGTTGGTAGGAGGTGGGGAGATTTTTTTTTTTGAGTTTCTTCTTCATTTTATCTCAGATTTCTATCGGATCTTGTCTTCTCTGATTGAGAAGATGTTCAATATTTTTTCAATAAAGTCGGGCTTGCCTAACCAACTTCATCCTAGCAAATCTAACTCTCCTTGCTTCAGACATTTCATACCATCCAAAATAGTGGTCTATGCTCGATTTTCAATCAGGTACTCTCTTGGATCTAGATAACCATCAAAACTTGGAGCTTCGATCTTCACATTCCTAAGGACATGCTCATCCTAATCGAACTAGTTATGATGGGGGCGTGCTGCTATAGGTCGATCTAGGTCGAGATTCCTTCTTCTTTATCCTATAGGTAGTTGGGGAGACTCAGGTTCAGATTATCTTTATCTAGCTTCTTCTAGTACTATTATTCTTTCACTCATGGTTTTCATAAAATCTTTCATATCATCAAACTTTTTGGTCAGGATATTAATGATGGCTGCTGTATTGGGATCCATGTTGGTACCGAGTGAGAAAGTAGAATGTTGGTACTGGATACCTAATCTAGTGATCATGCAAGTTCAGAATGCAGTAAAAAAAAACTAAAAAATAAATTATAAAATTTAAATTATAAAAATTTAACTTGCAGGAATTTTAAATTGCAGAATTTAAACTAAAGCCCTAACCAACCTGGCTCTGATACCAAATTGATGAGGGACAGCCTAAAAAAAAAAGAAAAGATCAAGCTTCCTTCCATTTGTCAATAACAAATCATGTCCAACCGTGGCACATTATTTTTAGGACAGACAGTATAGTTGCCTATATTCTGCTCAAGAGGCATGACTGATTGACACGGAACCGAAGCACGATCAATCTAAATGATGCTGATGAATGCTATTTTAGAGATCAATAAATAACTAGCAATAATAAAGTAAATAGATAAATAGTAGAAATTAAACATGCTCATGAATAATTATAAAAAAAATATAAATAGAATGAAAGATAGCAAAAAATTAAGCCCGTAAGAAATCCAAAAAAAAGATAAGAAGAATCCGAATCGTGGTAGTTAAGAAACTACCCTGATTAGAGCTCTTAATCTTTTAACCAAGCAGATCTATCGATAAAGAATTTGGTTTTTACCAACATCGAATCTAAAAAAAAAATAAGTAAAAATCAAAGATCAGTTGAGAAGGAATGAAGGTCCTTGTCAATGTTTGATCTGTAGAATAATAGATCACTCTTTCTCTCTCTACATGATAGATAAAAATCTTGGAGAAGATAGATCTTCTTTTGGTGGAATAGGCTTATGTAGATAGATGGTGAAGATGAATCGAGATTGTAGGAACACTAAATCTCAAGAAAATGAAGGTTAAAAAGATAGAAAAAGATGGGCCTCACATCCTTCCCTCGTGGGGCAATTTTGGATCTCACACCCTCTCCCTCTCGGAGCGACCAACATAAGTATTTGTGAGAATTATAAAGTAATTTATTCATTCATTATCTCATTCATTAAAGATACATGGGTTTATATAGGACCCTGGGGGTCTTATTTCTTTAGGAATCCTATTCCCTTTATAAGAAAAAAATTAACCCTCCCAATAAAAAAGTAAAACATTATGTATGGTTTTCAAATACAATAATATATCATATCTATCTTTTATGGAACCATAGAAAAGAAATCAGCATTTTAATAAAATAAGTAAGAAATTAAAAACTCTTAAGAAATCCTAGGAAAGAAAAGAAACTCTATATGGGCGCTTGATGCCTGGCACAACTTGGCATAAGGATCCTTGGGCATGGCACATGCTGGCATATGTATTTCCTTCCTGGGCATGTAGAGGATGGTGGTTTAAAGATGACATGGACTAAGCTTGCTTCTTTATGATGGTCTCTTTCCAAATAAGGCTTAATCCAAAATAAACCCAAGTATGGTCCTATGGACCCAAAACTAAATGCATCAAAAGAACTAATTGATTAAATCAAAAAGACTAGAACACAATAACTGAAGTAGAATTATTCTGATATGGCTTCTTCAATCTAAATTGAATCTAAATTATGTTGCCAACTTTTGATGGCTCTGGTGTCCGCACCAGCTATCCTGGTCAAGATTTTGTTAAATTGAAATACAATATAGTACATCTCTTGAAATCAAGAGTGGTCAATTCCATCTTGACTCACACACCATAAGTACTTAACTATGCCCAGAAACCTTCCATCACTAGATTAAAAATTTAAATAGTTCGACATCAAAGCACAGTGAGTTGCTTACAAGTCACCATGGTGATCTTAAGTCCGAGGGGCACTTATATCTATATCCCTTTAGAGCAAGTCTTGATAACAGAATGCTCTGGAGTTGGTCATCATATTCAGTAAAATGTACTCTTTCATTTTAATTGCATGGCATATCAGTATCTCTACACTTTTTAGTTAAAAGGATAACTAACCCATATGGCACACAATAATCTATACTTAATATAGCTATCATCCTAGTAATAGCATATCATTTGGTCGCAAATAAGTTTAAGGGCTAAATGATAAATCTTCTTTTATCGATTTAAAATAGTTCTAAGGACTTTATCACAACTTAAAAATTCATTAAAAGAAGATACACAATTTATGATGAAAAAGCCAAATAATATTTATTAATAAATATTCATATACAATTATAAATAAGAGCTTAATCATCAATAAATCAATGATTGGTTTTGGGACACAATTCCCAATAGTAGAGGGGCTTCTACACATCATCTTTCTCTTGGATATGGACCGATCTTATGGTTACAGGGGAGACAACAAGATATAAGGACAACATCTCTCCTATAGAGGGCTTGGTTAGGAGTGGAGTCGAGATAATGTACTCTCAAAGCTGATCAAAGGTAGCTTGGCACTCTGCTATCCATTAGAAGTCCTTGATCTCCTTCGAGGTCTTGAAGAATGGCAAGCACTTCTCCACTAACATTGCTACACACCTTCTTAGTGCAACCACCCATCCTGTGAGAGACTACACTTCCTTCCAAGTCCTTGATGAATAACATCTCCAAGGTGGCTCAGATATTCTTTGGATTTGCCTTGATCTCATGGTGGATAATCATAATACCAAGGAATTTTTTTAAGGCTACCCCAAAGAAGAGTTCAGCTAGAGCTAGGTGTACTAGGCCGAAGCAATACCCTAAAGAGTGCCAAAGAAGGACTTGCACAGCAAGGCATCTGAGGCTTTTTGTAGCATTATGAGGGTCTTGAAGCTCTCTAAGTGGTTTTAGGGATTGGTGATGCCATCATAGACCCCATCGATAATGCTTTGAAATGGCGAGGGATTGACAGCCTCATAATCTGCTCTATGAAGGGAGGGTGAGTGGTGAACAAGGGCTCTTCCTACCAGAGCCAACTAGTACTATCGAAGGGCTTCAAGGTAGCTGTCCACCTCTTGGAGCTTTCAACCCAATTCATCTCACCACCCGGGTCTCCTTCTGGGTTGGCAATGCATAGATCCACTCGCAAAGAAGTCTTGAGAAGAAGATGATGGTAAAGGAGAAGGAGTGGGTTCATGCTCCTTACCTCATTCATTCCTCCTTGGGCGACATCATAGGCCATGGGTCACCCTTCTCGAATTAGATGGTTGAGGGCGATGATGAAGGGAAGCTTGCTCCAGACCCTAATAAATGGATCGAAAAACCTAAGGAGCTCTTCTAGGCTAGCAGGGAGGGACTAGTTGCTCCACCTCAAGCTCCTTGAAGGAGGAGGGAGATTGGGGCACACCAAGGTTGGATGATCACTTAGTGTAGGAGTTGGTTGATGAACCACCTGCTGCAAGCCTTGCACTACAATGATCAGTGCTTGAACCTATTGTAGGAGCCGCTGAAATTGCTCGATGGTAATGGCAGGGGCAATCTATACCTCTAGGACATTTTGAACTCAATGACCCCAGCCAAGGTCAACGGATTCTATAGAGACCTCTGTGAGGGTGGCAGGTGGTGCTGCTGGGGTCTTTTATTCTTCATACTTAGACATGGAAAGGGGGAAAGCTCAAGACCTTACATGCAGACTAAGGTCTTTTCTCTAGCATTAATCTATTGTCGCTGGGGAATCAAGCTAGCTTAGGCCACTAAGCTAGAGTCTGAAAATGATGGCAATCACCAAACAACTTATCAAGATCTTCGAAGCTAGGCACTGGTGCCAGATCCTTAATCGATCCCTCAAGTTGGTCTTGCAAAATCATCAAATTTAGAAAAGTCCTCGTATCGGGGGGTTCTCCAGTGGTGGACCCTTGATGCCTAAGTCAATCTCTCACGAAAGCAAAAAGAAGAGATCTGAGTAGTGAATAGAAAGGAGAGATGGGGTTGAGTATCAAGTGATGTATAGAGGATGGAATGTGAAGAAATGAAGAATAGAAGGTAGAAAGATGGAGGACTCAGAGATCTATGGAGGAGCCAGATTTCAGATCACATAGAGTCCATCTCTAGAAGAGGGCATGCAAAGGAGGTCTTCACTTATCTGAAGGATCTCAGAGAAAAAGATTTTATAGACCAACACTATAAGAATTTTGAATATTAACGAAGGTATTAGCTACAAAAATTTTTTCCATCGCTAATGCTATCTTTTTGCCACTACAACACTGAAGGAAAAAAATGTTGTCGCTAATACTATTAGCAACGAAAATTTCATTATTAGCGATGACAAATGCTATTTCTAAAAATATAATTTTTAATATTTAAATATTAAAAAATTATTAGCGATGGTAGATTTAGTTTATTAGCAACGTAAAAAAATCATTGCTAATAAGAAACTATTAGCGATAATTATTTAGTTATTAGCGATGACATGTGCCATCGCTAATATTATTTAAATTTTATGTGTCATATCTAATATTATTTAAATTTTTTTAATTTTTTTTATAATATTTAAATACAAAATAATTATTAATAATGATAGATTTTATTTATTAACGATGAAAATCATGCCATCGCTAATAATTTTTTAAAAAAATCTCAATAATAAATTAAAAAATAAGTTTATTTGAAAATACTATTAGCAATTGAATTAGCGATGGCAAGCCTTTACCATTGCTAAAAATCCTATTCAAATCTAATTCAAACCCAATTTGAATCCAATTTGAAATCTTGCCAAATCTAATTTAATTGGGCTTTAAACCCAAGTCCTACTTGGATTATAAAATTCAATTAGCAACAATTTAAGTTAAGATTAATTAAATTAAACCTAATTTACATCAATTAGAAGAAATTAATTTTTAATTTGGATTCAATTCAAATCTAATTTGAATTCAAATCAAAATCCTATCAATCCTAATTCAATTAGACTTTGAATTCAAGTCCTGCTATGATAGTAAAACTTAATTAACTTCAAATTAAGTCAAACCTAATTAAATTTAATCTAATTTAAATTAATTTAAAAAATAATTTTTAATTTGGATTTGATTTGAATCTAATTCAAATCTGATTCAAATCTAATTCGAAATCATGTCAAACCTAATTTAATTAGACTTTGAATCCAAGTCCTACTTGGATTATAAAATTCAATTAGCCTCAAATTAAGTCAAGCCTACTTAAATTAAATCTAATTTAAATTAATTAGGACTTAATCAATGATTCCATTCAAATTCAATTCAAATTTGATTCGAATCCAATTTGAAATTCTGTCAAACCTAATTCAATTAGGCTTTGAATCCAAGTCCTATATGGATTATAAAATCCAATTAGTCTTAAAATAAATTTAATTTAAATTAATTAAAAAAAATAATTTTTAATTTAGATTCAATTAAATCTAATTTGAATCCAATTCAAACCACATTCGAATCCAATTCAAACTCGATTCGAATCCAATTTGAAATCTTTTCAAACCTAATTCAATTAGATTTTGAATCCAAGTCCTAATTAGATTATAAAACCTAATTTCTCTCAAATTAAGTCAAGCCTAATTAAATTTAATCTAATTTAAATCAACTAGATAAAATAATTTTTAATTTAGGTTTAATATGAATCCAATTCAAATCGATTCGAATCTAATTCAAAATCCTATCAAACTTGATTCAATTTGACTTTGAATCCAAATCTTATTTGGAATATTAAAATCTAATTAACCTTAAATTAAGTTAAGTCTAGTTAAATTTAATCTAATTTAAATTAATTAGAATTTGATCCATAAATTAAATAAGTCCAAAAATTACTAAAATCCAATATTGATTTTTAACCATCCAAAAAATAACTTAGAAAAAAAAATAATATTAAAATATAATTTTAAAAAAATTATGATTATTAACAATAGCTTTTGCGATGGAGATCTTGCCATCGCTAATAACTTAAAATAAAATATTATTTTAAAAATAAAATTATTAGTGATGGAAATTTATTACCGACGGTGTTTTGCCATCGCTAATAATTTTTTAAGTATTAGCGATGGGGAAATATTATTAGCAATGGTAATTCACCATCGCTAATAACCTTTCTACTCTCATTTTCTCTTACCCTACCATGCTCCCTCGTTTTCCCCCACCCCACCACCCACCGGCGCCCCCTCATTTTCCAACCCTACCCCCCTTCCCGCATTTTTATCCCCCCATTGCCAACCCCCTCTCCCCCACCCTTCAGTTCCCCTACCATGCCCTCTCTCTCCTAGTCAGTGGCCTCCCTCCGACTGCAGTCGGCCCACCTCTCCGAGCCCTCGACTGCCTCTTGCCTTCCTAAGCCCCCGACCACCTCCCATCGACTACACCCGATCCATCTTTTTGAATCCCCGACCGCCTCTCGCCTCCCCAAGCCCCCAACCATAAGCTCTCGAACTCCTCCCTCCTCCTCGAAAACCTCTCCCACCTCCCTCCAGCTTGCCTCTCCAAGGCCGCCTCTCCAAGCCCCTGGCCTCCTCCCCTCAGCTACACCCGACCCGCCTCCTCCCGACCTCCTCGCCTGGCTACACCTAGCCTGCCTCCCCCCGACTGCCTTTCTGAGTCCCTGGTCGCCTCCCCCACCTACCCTCGACCCATCTTCCCCTGGCTCACCTCTTCGTGGTTGCCTCCCCGAGCCCCCAACCGCTTCCCACCACTCCCCAGCCTACCCCCGGCTTGCCTCTTCATGGCCGCCTCCTACCTCCTCGGCTACCTCCCCATGGCCCGCCTCTCCCCGATTTACCTCTCTATGGCTGCCTCTCCAAGCCCCTGGCTGCCTCTTACCTTCCCGACCACCTCCCATCTCCCCCAAGCTCGCCACTCCGCAGCCACCTCCCTGAGACCTTGGCCTCCTCCCCTAGCTACACCCAGCCCGCCTCCCCTGAGCTTCCAGTCGCCTCCCACCTCCCCTTGGCCTGTACCCACGCTCTCATTTCCGTGGCCCCTACCCTGCCTACCCGACCCCAAGCTCCCATCCACGGCCACATCCTTGAGCCTCAATCCTGCTTGCCAACCTGTGCCTCCTCGTACCTCAATCCTTGCATGCTAGCCCATGCTTCAATCCTATATGGTAGCCTATCTTCTGTTGTGAGTATTAACGATGGTATTAGCAATAGCTAATACTATCACTAAAAGTTAATTTTTTATTTAAATTATATTAATTAAGTATAATAGATATTAAAAAATTAATTTATTAAATATTAATTTAATTATAAGTAGTACAAGACTTGGGTCTTGACATGCAGAGCGCTTGAACAGAGGGAACGTTCGGACAGCATTGCAAATATCGGATCGAGACGTGCCATACATGTTTGGATCTCAGCATACAGAGTGCTCGAACCGAAGGAAGGTCTAGACAGCATTGCAAACATGGGATCGAGACATACTCTGCATACTCGGGTCTTAACATGTAAAGTATTTGAACCGAGAAAAAATTCGAGCAGCATTGCAAACACGGGATCGAGACGTACACTGTATGCTCAGATCTTGACATGTAGAGTGCTCAAATCGAGGGAAGGTCCGATAGCATTTCATGTAGGGAAATCCTGATTTTTCGGATCAGGTTCGTGTAGATCTGATTAGATCAAGAGATATATTTTAAATTTTTTTTCTTTGATCTAGATCAGATCTGAGATATTTTAGATCTAATTCTTATTATTTTAATAATTAAAATAAAATTAAATAAATTAAATTTAATTTAATTTACCTTGAAGTGGGTAATCCTATTACCCGATGATGATCCTATGAGCAGCAGAAGGTTTTGGATCTAGCCATGCAAGTGCCTGGCCTCTATCGATATCCACTCAGGCTAGATCTAGAGATCCTCTTCTTCTCTATCATGTCTCCAAAAATTAGATCTAGATCTGATCTGGAGGATCTTCAAAACATCTTTCGAAGATCAGCAGTCATCCTTTGCAGCAGCGCAGCCTTCTAGCTTTCAGTCGCCTTTCTCTCATCTGGATTGCACCAACCAAGAATCCAAACCTCTTTGGACATGGAGAGGAGAGGGAGAAGGTGCTTTGGCATGGAGGAGGAGAGAAGAAGCAGCCTTGGGGCATGGAGAATTGTGATTTCCAATCTTAATTTGAGTTGGGCGTAGGGTCTTATTTATAGACTATCAATGATCCAACTCCTCTTCTTCCCAACCAATCACAACTCTTTGTGAAATCAGATCTAAATCTGATTGGTGGGAATAGAGTCCCCTGGATTCCTCCTTAGAGGGCACCTAAGACCAGTCAAAGTTGGTTCTTAGGAGAACTCTAATTGGAAATCCAAAAAGGAGATGGAGTCCCTATCCAACAGGGACTCCTGGGCGCCTCCAACTTGGGCACACGCCAAGGGTGGCGTGCGCCCTCCTCCTTGCCAGGTTCTGGCAGGGGGACAAGCCCCCACCAGCTCTCCAATAGGTGCATGACACATGGACAAAAGTCAAAGTGTCAATGGTCAACATTTGACCAGTCAAAGGTCAACTTTTGACCAAAGTCAAAGGAACGAAAAAAATGGCAGGTGACCAAAAATGGTAGGTAATGTCTTACAAAATAAGACAACCTTTTCTGACTTGGACAAGCCTCCAGTCAGACCAAAGTGAAGGCCTCTGAATTGAGCACAAACTCCTTTGGCTCAGTCAGGACAACTATTTATGATAGTAAAAGAAGAACGTTAGGTTCAATCGAGTGCTAGCACGATTTTCTTGAACCTAATTGAATCTCATTCAGATCAATTGAACTAGATCAGTTCAATTGATGATCACCAGATTCAAACCCTTATTTGTGTGACCCAGTTAGGTTCAGTTCTGTATGGTAATGGGATATGTCATGATCTCTATCATCGACATCATCGAAACTCCTTTCGATGGATCAGAACTCTTCTGATTCGAACAGCTAGAATGATCGATCATCTAAATCATTCTAATTGCTCCCAAAATCCACCAGTGACACCTAGCAGTATATGGTGGCAACCCATCAGAGCTGAATGCGAACCTCTTGGTGCAGCTACCTGTGTGATTAAGTTCTTCTATCTTGAGCCCCGATCAGATTAGGGTTAAGGTGAACTCGTCAAACCCTAGTCTCTGTCATATGATGTAATCATTCGATTCGAAGTCCAATGTGAAAATCTAAATAGAAACTCTTTCTATTATTTCACTCTGCCATGGCCATGGGCTTCTGGACTTGATTCTCATGATCATCATAGGGCTGCTCCTCTACCACCGAGGTAGATAGATTCCATCTTGATGCAATCCAGTTCCTACAATGAACATGCTATAGCCAACATACACCTCAGGGTTCCGATGGCTAGGAGATCGAGTAATGGTGTAGTCAAACTATAACACCCTCAAGGTGAACTGCCGATGCACCTCAGGTCAAAGAACCAGACACACTACTGCAGCATCGAGTCAGTCATTGACGAGAAGGTAGACTTCCTAATGACTACTCGAGGTGGTCACGCTCAGTGCCCTCGTTCTCTAACGAGTACCTGTACTCTCGCTCTGGTGTCTCCACACCGTAGACTCAAGACTCATCTACTAAAGAGAAGCGATTGTACACCAACCTTTTGGATCAATCACCATCCTCGTGATGATCCTATGGTCGGAAGCATTTTATGAGTTAATAATGATTATTCATGTCTTAAATTTTCAACTCTTGAAAATATGAATTATCATTACCATTAACTCAAAGGATGTATCACAGACACTAAATACACATATGTGATAGAAAATAACCCATTTTATTGATATTAGTCAAAATTATAATTTTGCCCCTAGAAGTGTATTACAAGTGTCAGCCAATTCTGGCTTCTAGGGCACATATATCTAACAATCTTCCCACTTGTCCTAAAGCCAATTGGCTACAAGTCTAAGTCCCATCTTCTCAAGGTGGGCTTCGATCTTCTGCTGGCCCAACGGCTTTGTAAGTGGGTCTGCCACATTATCTGTGGAGTTGACTCTCTTGACCTCGACGTAACCCTTCTCGAGGTAATCGCGGATGAGGTGGTATCGCCGCTCAATGTGCTTGGATTTTTGGTGAGACCTCGGCTCCTTAGCAAGGGCTATGGTGCCATTGTTGTCGCAGTATAGAGGAATGGCATCTGATGGCATTACTCCAATTTCTGCAGCAAACTTCTTGTACCAGAATGCTTCCTTTGCAGCCTCTGATGCAGCGATATATTCTGCTTCCATGGTGGAATCTGCTATCACGATTTTGCTTGAAACTCTTCCAGCTGACAGCACCACCATTGCACACAAACAGACTCCCAGATGTCGACTTTCGATCATCTATATCGGACATGAAATCCGAGTCTGTGTATCCCTGGACTTGGAGTTCTCCGTTACCAAAGACCAACATCATATCCTTAGTTCTTCTCAAGTACTTAAGGATACATTTCACAGAAGTCCAGTGTTCTTCACCTGGATTTGACTGATATCTGCTTGTGACACTCACAGCATGGGCTATATCAGGTCGTGTACATAGCATGGCATACATGAGGCTCCCTATTGCAGAAGCATAAGGGATCTTGCTCATGCATTCTATTTCCTCAGGTGTGCTAGGGCACATCTTCTTGGAAAGATGAATACCATGTCTGAAGGGTATTAATCCCCTCTTAGAGTTTTCCATACTAAACCTCTTTAGTACTTCCTCTATGTACATCTTCTGTGAAAGTCCTAGCATCCTATTCGGTCTATCCCTATAGACCTTAATTCCTAGAATAAAGGATGCTTCACCTAGGTCTTTCATGGAGAATTCCTTGGACAACCATAATTTGACTGTTGTCATCATGGGAATATCATTCCCAATAAGGAGGATGTCATCCACGTACAATACGAGGAAGACAACAGCGCTCCCACTGACCTTTTTGAAAACACATGGTTTCCTCTTCATTTTTGATGAAACCAAACATTTTTGATCACATCATTGAAATGAGTGTTCCAGCTCCGAGATGCTTGCTTAAGTCCATATATGGACCTTTGCAGCTTGCAAACCTTGTGATCAGTATCACTGGATGTGAAACCTAGCGGCTGTTCCATATAGATATCTTCCTCAAGATATCCATTTAAGGAATGCCGTTTTCACGTCCATTTGCCATATTTCATAATCGAAATAGGCTGCAACGGCAAGCAATGTGCGGATGGATTTTAGCATAGCCACTGGGAAAAGGTATCCTGATAGTCAATGCCTTCGCATTGACTATAACCTTTTGCCACTAGTCTAGCCTTGAATGTCTCCACATTCCCATCTGCACCAATCTTTCTCTTGAAGATCCATTTACACCCAATAGGTACTATACCTTCTGGTGGATCTACCAAGGTCCAGACTTGGTTTGAGTGCATCGAGTCAATTTCTGACTGCATTGCCTCTAGCCATTTCTCGGAGTCGATATCTGATATCGCCTCGTTGTAGGTTTTGGGATCATCACCATGAGCACCATTACCTACGAGGAACATTTTTCCTCTACTTCCTCTGAAATAATACCTAAGTATCTTTCAGGGGGATGGAAAACTCTTTTTGATCTACGAGGTGGAGGAGGTAGTGTTCTTATTGGCTCAACCTGATTTGGTTCCAATTGGTCCTTAGCTCGTTGTACTTGTGAGACTTTCTCATCAAGCTTAATCTGCTTTCCAATGCCGCTATCTTGAATAAACTATTTTTCAAGAAAGATGGCATGTCGACTCACAATCACATTGTGGTCTTCTGGAATGTAGAAATAGTATCCTAATGACTCTTTAGGATATCCTATGAATCGAGCTCTAAAGGACCTAAACTCTAACTTGTCCGCTTGTTGTCTTTTGACATGAGCCGGACAACCCCAAATTCTGAGATGACTCAGACTTGGTTTCTTACCATGCCATATCTCATACGGTGTGGTAGGAACGGTTTTAGAGGAAACCCTATTCAGTAGATAAATTGAAGTTAACAATGAATGTCCCCAAAGAAAATCAGGGAGGTCTGTGAAGCTCATCATGGATCGGAACCATATCCAATAGAGTCCGATTTCTCCATTCTGAAACCCCATTGAGTTGAGGTGTTCCTGGTGGAGTCCATTGAGAGACTATGCCATTTTCCTTGAGATAGTCTAGGAATTCTTGGCTAAGGTATTCACCTCCTCGATCTGATCGAAGAACCTTAATGGATTTTCCAGTTTGTTTTTCTACTTCATGTCTGAATTCTTTGAACTTTTCAAAAGCTTCAGACTTGTGTCTCATAAGATACACATACCCATACCTAGACAGATCATCGGTAAAGGTAATGAAGTAGACAAAATTGCCTCTAGCCGGCACATCAAATGGGCCGCACACATCAGTATGTACTAGGGCAAGGAGATCTGTGGCCCTCTCCCCATGTCCAACAAAAGGGAGTTTAGTCATTTTGCCTTGAAGACAAGATTCACAAGTTGGATATGACTCGAAAGTCAATGGACTCAATAGCCCATTTTTCTCTCAATTTGTTGATCCTATCTTCTGCTATATGACCTAATCTCAGGTGCCATAGATATCTGTCGTTTGGACTATCCCTAGGTCGTTTGGCATTCACATTTTGCTCGATAGTTAGAATAGGTACATCAATATGTAGCTGATAAAGACCATTAATAAGGAAACCATTTGCAATTTTATTTCTTTCATAAAGAATGTTACAATGGTCCTTAAAGAAGGTAATCACATAGCCTTCTAGTGCTAAGCATGAAACAGAAATCAAATTCCTGCTAGCTGCAGGCACATAATAACAGTCTTTCAAAACTAAGTCTAAACCAGATGGTAATCGAAGAGGGTATAGTTTCCATCACCACTGCAGCAACTCTTGCTCCATTATCCGATGCATAGGATCATGTCTCCATCCCTCAGCCTCCTGCTATCCTCAAGACCCTGCATGAAAGTGCACAGATGAGCACTAGAACCAGAGTCAAGCACCCAACTGGATGCAGAAGAAAATCATAAGGTTAGACTCAATAACGAGCATACCTCCAGAAGGACCTTCCTTCTTGTTCTTCAGGGTGGCCAGGTAAGTAGGGCAGTTCCGCTTCCAATGGCCGTCGCTGTTGCAATGGAAACACTTTCCTTTGACATCGGCCTTTTTCTTCGGCTCTGCCTTCTTCTTCTTTGTTTCCTTCCACCTTCTGCTTTTTCACAGACTTCTTTTTCTTTCCATAAGACTTTCTTTTGGAAGAAGTCCGTTCCATAGCAAGAACTGAGCCTTTAGAATCCTTTCATAGAAAGCTCAGCGGTGAACCAGCATATTCATTAATTCGGCCAAGAAATTTTGAAGTTTATGCATGTGGTAATTCATGATGAATTGCCCATATGCATCAGTCAAGGATTGCAGAATAATATCATTCTGCAGATCCAAGTCTAACTTCACACCGAGCTTCTCAAGCTCTTCCATGTCCTTGATCATCATCAGACAGTGATCTTGGACTGACTGCCCATCATGCATCTTAGCCTTAAAAAGTCATTTCGTGACTTGATACTTGGCTGCGCGACTCTGTTCACCAAACATCTCCTGTAGGTGAGCCAACAT
The DNA here is from genome assembly GCA_006176705.1 of Cocos nucifera. Lineage (NCBI taxonomy): Eukaryota > Viridiplantae > Streptophyta > Magnoliopsida > Arecales > Arecaceae > Cocos > Cocos nucifera. Next base: position 914,757 of record QRFJ01001356.1, read on the forward strand.
TTGGCGAGCAGTCCCGATATCTTCATGTTGGCGCTGGAGCTCATCAGACATCGAGCCCAACATGTAATATCTGGCCTTATTATCTTCGTCTATCCATTTTTTCAGAGATGCTCTCTGTTCAGTGGATGGACGGGCTGGTAAGGTGGGAGGGTCCTGGTCCAAAACATGGGTTAACTTCTCAGAATCCAAAATAATTTTGTAGTTCCTGAGCCAATCTTTATAATTGGGTCCAGTCAGTCTATGTGTGTCCAGGATACGTGCCAATGGGTTGGACGCAGATATTTTTCTGTAGAGAGTCAAAGATTCTAGTTAGATACTGTAATTATGACTTGACCAATTTATTTAGAATTTTATTTTTAAATAAATTAGCTTCCACTATTTTTTTGGATCCCTACACTCCCTCTGTAGAGATGCGAAAAATCTCCATGATTAATGATTTCTAGTGGGTGGTGCGGTCTCACCAACTGACTCATCACCTCACCTAACAGTTATTGGTGATGGGTTAGCCAATGAGTGAACAACTCTTGTTCAATGATTCTCTAATCATGGTGCACCCAAACTTGGTCTCTAATTCATGAATCTCACCGTATCCAGAATATTGATCCACTCCTTAGTTAAGTCAGACCCACCATTTGCATAGACTGGAGTTCCTAATTGAGTCTCTCACCGTATCCGAAATATTGAGCCCAACTCATCCTCCAGCCCATAGCATCCAATGCCTAATAGACATGGTTGCATCTTTTCGGTGCAACTGAGCCACTGTATCCAGTCCGAGAACAATCAACCCCGAAAAGGGCCCGCACATCTACAATGGTGGAAGACCTCAGACTTAATCTTTTCTTAGGAAGAATTGATTCAGGTCTCATTAAACTAGACTTGTCATAGTCATAACAATTATGACTAACCTAGTGGCATGGGTTAGCTCGGATTATTGACCACCTCAGATCAGAACTGTGTCAACAGATATGGCCAGGTAAGTGAGATCGGTGGAAGGAATATGCCATTAACTCGTACAAGAACGCATTCAGGTCGAGTAGCTTCCAATTAAAAATCAGTCGGTCGTATGTGCCAAACTTACCTTAGACACCAAATTGTTGAGTCAGAACCAATTGGGTTAGCCTACAATCCAGACTCTAACCTCTGAGCCTAATTAGGTCTTGCTTGATCGTGACTCGATCTTGACCCAGACTTAATCCTATTAGGCTGGTCAATTTAAGCATTGTTGATCCCATCTAACCAACTCTTGATTCGGTTTGATCAACCGCTTAGACCTAATTGAGCTACCCAAGCCCGAACCCAGTATTATGAATATGTCTTAGATCTAAAATTCTTAATTTTAGACCTAATTAATATTTCATAATCTTAATTTTTAATTAAGTAGGGTTCATAAATAAAATATGCACAATAAATCCTAGGGTTTCAGGATCTAGGATTTTGCAGAAAGTAAGTTTTGGATTTCTGATTAAGGACGAACATGCAGCACCCCTACACATCATAAGAACACCCCATCGAATGGGAAGAGAGGGCCTTTAAACCCTTCTTCATTCTTATGATCGGACGGCCAAGAGGAACGCCTTAATCAGGAACATGCAATACTACAAAATAGTTTTAGATCTATATCATATATCTCATATACAAATTAGATCTAATCATGGCATATTTTGCATACATCTCATGTATCGAATCATGCATATTTTCAGATCTAAATTATCTCATAATAATCTAAAAAATTAGATTTAAATTGATCTAATCAAAATAAATTCTAATCTAGATAATTATGTAGAACTATTCTACAACTAGTCTAGACATGCATCAATCATATCTCATATGATATTTAAAAATTAAATAATTTTATTTGCTATTTTTTAGATGTTATTATAACTATTATAATATCAAAAAATAGTAAATAAATAGATCTAAAATATGATTTAATCAAATTAAATTAAAAATATGCAAGACTATTCTATAGAACTATTCTATTTTAGAACTAGTCATGCATATTTTCTAATCTTAGATCCAAATCATTTAATTTTAATTTTTTCTAATTTTAGATCTGATCACATCTCATGTGACATCTGAAAATCACTTATTTTTCTAATTAAAATAAATTTAAAAATTAGATCTAAATATTTTTAGAACCTTGGCTCTGATACCAGTTGAAGGAAAATCCTGATTTCCCGGACCAGGTTCGTTCAGATCTGATCAGATCAAGAGATATATTTTAAAATTTTTTTTTCTTTGATCTAGATCAGATCTAAATATTTTAGATCTAATTCTTATTATTTTAATAATTAAAATAAAATTAGATAAATTAAATCAAATTTAATTTACCTTGAAGTGGGTAATCCTATTACCCGTTGATGATCCTGATGAGCAGCGGAAGGTTCTGGATCTAGCCACGCAAGTGCCTGGCCTCTACCGGTATCCACTCAGGACTAGGATCTGGAGATCCTCTTCTTCTCTATCACATCTCCAAAAATTAGATCTGGATCTGATCTGGAGGATCTTCAAAACTCTTTTGAAGATCAGCAGTCGTCCTTTGCAGCAGCGCAGCCTTCTAGCTTTCAGTCGCCTTTCTCTCATCTGGATTGCACCAACCAAGGAATCCAAAACCTCTTTGGACGTGGAGAGGAGAGGGAGAAGATGCTTTGGCATGGAGGAGGAGAGGGGAAGTAGCCTTGGGGTGTGAATAATTGTGATTTCCAATCTTAATTTGAGTTGGGCGCAGGGTCTTATTTATAGACTGTCTGTGATCCAACTCCTCTTCTTCCCAACCAATCACAACTCTTTGTGAAATCAGATCTAAATCTGATTGGTGGGAATAGAGTCCCCTGGATTCCTCCTTAGAGGGTGCCTAAGACCAGTCAAAGTTGGTTCTTAGGAGAACTCTAATTGGAATCCAAAAAGGAGATGGAGTCCCTATCCAACAGGGACTCCTGGGCGCCTCCAACTTGGGCACACGCCAAGGGTGGCATGCGCCCTCCTCCTTGCCAGGTTCTGGCAGGGGGACAAGCCCCCACCAGCTCTCCAATAGGTGCATGACACGTGGATAAAAGTCAAAGTGTCAATGGTCAACATTTGACCAGTCAAAGGTCAACTTTTGACCAAAGTCAAAGGAACAGAAATGGCAGGTGACCAAAAATGGCAGGTAATGTCTTACAAAATAAGACAACCTTTTCTGACTTGGACAACCTCCAGTCAGACCAAATATGAAGGCCTCTGATTGAGCACAAACTCCTTTGGCTCAGTCAGGACAACTTATTTATGATAGTAAAAGAAGAACGTTAGGTTCAATCGAGTGCTAGCACGATTTCCTTGAACCTAATTGAATCTCATTCAGATCAATTGAACTAGATCAGTTCAATTGATGATCACCAGATTCAAACCCTTGTTTGTGTGATCCCAGTTAGGTTCAGTTCTGTATGGTAATGGGATATGTCATGATCTCTATCATCGACATCATCGAAACTCCTTTCGATGGATCAGAACTCTTCTGATTCGAACAGCTAGAATGATCGATCATCTAAATCATTCTAATTGCTCCAAAAATCCACCAGTGACACCTAGCAGTATATGGTGGCAACCCATCAGAGCTGAATGCAAACCTCTTGGTGCAGCTACCTGTGTGATTAAGTTCTTCTATCTTGAGCCCCGATCAGATTAGGGTTAAGGTGAACTCGTCAAACCCTAGTCTCTGTCATATGATGTAATCATTCGATTCAAGTCCAATGTGAAAATCTAAATAGAAACTCTTTCTATTATTTCACTCTGCCATGGCCATGGACTTCTGGACTTGATTCTCATGATCATCATAGGGCTGCTCCTCTACCACCGAGGTAGATAGATTCCATCTTGATGCATCCAGTTCCTACAATGAACATGCTATAGCCAACATACACCTCAGGATTTTTCCATATGGCTAGGAGACCGAGTAATGGTGTAGTCAAACTATAACACCCTCAAGGTGAACTGTCCGATGCACCTCAGGTCAAAGAACCAGACACACTACTGCAGCATCGAGTCAGTCATTGACGAGAAGGTAGACTTCCTAATGACTACTCGAGGTGGTCACGCTCAGTGCCCTCGTTCTCTAACGAGTATCTGTACTCTCGCTCCGATGTCTCCACACCATAGACTCAAGACTCATCTACTAAAGAGAAGCGATTGTACACCAATCTTTCAGATCAATCACCATCCTCGTGATGATCCTATGGTCAGGAGCATTTTATGAGTTAATAATGATTATTCATGTCTTAAATTTTTAACTCTTGAAAATATGAATTATCATTACCATTAACTCAAAGGATGTATCACAGACACTAAATACACATATGTGATAGAAAATAATCCATTTTATTGATATTAGTCAAAATTATAATTTTGCCCTTAGAAGTGTATTACAAGTATCAGCCAATTCTGGCTTCTAGGGCACATATATCTAACATTGCAAACATGGGATCGAGATATGCCCTGCATGCTCGGATCTTGGCATGCAGAGTCCTCGAATTGAGGAAAGGTCCAAACAACATTGTAAACATGGAGCTAGGGCATGCCCTGCACGCTCAAACCAGTGGTGTTAATTTTTAAAAAATTAGTTTTAAATTAATAATATTTAAATTAATTATTTTAAATTTTTGGACTAGATTTCAAGATGGAATTTGCCTGGATGCCATTCTAGTGTGCTAATCCAGCCTGGTCATCTGGCATGCTCCAAGTCCGCATGCATGGGATGAGCATTCTGACCATCTCTGTTTGCAATGATGTCCTTTACTTCTGTGATTATGCTTTTGAAAATGCTGCACTCTTAGTTCAAAGATGAGCTCATTGTCTTTATAAGAAATGTATCAATAAAAAAATGCTTGATAGGGATACAATAGTTGCCCATTTATATAGAAGTAAACTTATGCCAATGTTGCCCAAAGATAGCAACCTAAGAAGGGGGTGAATTGGGTTCTTATAAAATCTTGACCAAATTAAACTTTAAGTCAATTATGTACTTCTAATTAAATCAACTTAAGAGATTATGTGGTTAAAGCAATTTGTAGCAGTGAAACTAAAATATATATGTTGCTAAACAAAAATAAAAACTAAGCTAAGCAAGAATTATAAGTAAGTAATGCAAGCAAAGAAGTCACAATACAAACACACAAAATTTATAATTGTTCAGACCAACTCACTTCTATATCTACTTCCTAAGCTTTTCTTGAGATTTTCACTAAAATCTTTTCTTGATTATATTATGTTTATTTTTTCAAGCTCATAAATAAAACTCAGTTGATTTTCTGGGCTCACCAACCTTACAGTATGTTTATTTTTCTGAGCTTACAAACAAAACTCAGTTGATTTTTTGGGCTCACTAATCAAAATCTAACATCGTTAGTTTTTTGAACTCACAAACAACCTAGTTGGTTTTCAACAAGAGAGCACCAACCATAATCTTTACAACGTCCAATTATGGGCTTGGACCGGCCTAATCTTTAGATTTCTTTTTTTTAAAAAAACTTATAAAGAAACAAAAATATAAAAAGAATAAAATTTAGTATAAAATAAAAATAAAAAAGAAAACTCTTTTTGAAGTGCGAAGAAGAGGTTGAATCAATGCTCTTTGAAGGCTTGAACACTCTTCTTTAAATGCTGTAAGAGGATGCTTGAAAAGTTGTGGAAGATCTTCCATGAAAGCTCCTCTAAAATTGAAGTTTGGTTTCTCTCTATTTTTTCTCTTTTCAATGACATTCAATATTTCCTCCAAGAAATAATGATTTTTCTTTTCAAAATCTTCTTCCCTTCCTTTTGAATATCCTTTTAAACCTTCAATCAAAGCTGAAGAATGATTAGTATCCATTTAGAGCTATTAGAGAGCATTTATTAGATATTTAATGTACTAAAAATGGATAGAAAAACTAGCCATTATGAAAGTTCCCATCGTAGGGGTTGACCCTAGGGTCGTCTCCTAGCACAGGGGTCGACCTCTATGGCAGAAAATAAAAAATGGTAATTTTTATTTTCTGGCCTGCAAAATAGTAGAGGTTGACCCCTCCGATTGATAGGGTTGTCTCTTTAGGGTGCCGGCTCGAAAAATCAGCATGCCAATCAGCTCGTTTCAGCAAGATCGGTCCTGGGGTCGATCCTAAGGTTGATTCTTTTGCTAAAACTTGATTTTCTTTCAATTTTGACATCTAAAAAATATAAAATTACCTTCAAAAGATCAAAATTCTTTTTCACTTGCTCTTAAGGCTTTTGAAATATATATTCTTGATCTCCAACTTGGTGAAATTATGATTTTGCCCTTCTATAATTTTTTTTAATAAATTTGAAAAATCTTGTGAAACCTGAAATGCACATTATTCTTTTTCCAAGCTAAAATTCATTAGTATTTCTCTCAAATATTTTATAGTCATCAAAATCAATTCTTGAGGCAATAGCCAAACTATAAGTATTGGTACCTATATGTGGATCGAGATATGGAAGACAATTGCAAGGACAGAGAAGGCTCTACTTGTCCAAGACGTTGCTAATGTGCAAGAGCTTAATGGTGATAGGATTTAAGTAGATGATTAGCACTTTTTATGTGTTTAATCTGGTTATTGATGGATATCCATGTAATAATCTTTTAGATTATAACCGTTATAATCATGATGGACTATAGGGTTGTTATGGTTATAATCATGCTTACCCTCTACAGGGTTGCTACCCCTTAGAGACTAAGCAAGACTATAACTATAGCAACTCCTATAATCCATCATGGCTATAGCGGTTGCTACCTGAAAGATTATTACATGGGCTTCCATCGATAACTAGATCAAACCTATTAAATGTGCTAATCATCTACTCGAGCCTGTCACTATTAAGCTCTTGTACATTAGCAAATATGTTGGACAAGTAGAGCCTCCCGTCCATGCATATGGTTTTTCATATCTCTCCATGCAGTTATCGATACTTGTAGTTTGGCATAAATCCACTCCTATATAAATGGGCAACTATTGTATCCTTATCAAGCATTTCTCTATTGACTCATATTTTACAAGAAGAACAAGCCCATCCTTGAACTAAGAGTGCAATATTTTCAAAAGCATAATGACATAAGTAAAAGACATCATGGCAAATGAGGACATTTAGGACGTGCGTACGTCCTGCATATGCAGACTTGAAGCTTGCTAAATGACTAGACTACACGAGTACATGAATTTTATTTTTAAATTATTATTTTATTTTTTTTAAAAAATTTACTTTTAGTTTGTATCTCGAGGAGGTGGAGGGGGCTCAGAGAGGCTATGATGATTGCCTGTGTGAGATGCACCTACGTGGAGGTGAGGCATTCTATTCTTATTGTTGTATGGTCAAGCTTGGATGGTCTATTACATCATAGACAACCGCTTATAGCCACCTCATGATTAAAGGTGCAAAGAAACTTTCAATGCAGGGCAAGCTTGGATGATCTGTTACATCACAGACAACTGCTTGTAGCCACCTCTTGGTTAAAGGTGTAGAGGAACTTGCAATGCCTTATTTTATGACAAATCTGAGCTTTTTTCATATTTTCATGTACTGAGATTGTCATGTACTACTGGATGAGAATCTAACAATGCCTAAATCAGAGGATCAATAGACCAACAAATTATTATGTATTGCTAGGTGAGCATCATTTTCCCGCTGATATATTGCATATGCTAACTAACAATTTTTGTTACACATGAGTTAAATTTTGGTCGTCTTGTTATATTTTGATAGATATTTTATTTGAACCAATTTTTAAATCATCTGCTTGCTTTGATTGTTATTTTTATTTTTAGAGATTATACATCATGTCTTCTACAAGTCAAAGCCATTCTAGCCAAGGATCGAGCTCTCAAGGAGAGAGCAATCATATGGCCAGCTCGCATGGTTCCACACATCTCATACCGGATAGTAAACTCTAATACTTCAGATATTCTCATTTATGTTATTTGGTCTTTTGCTAATTAATATAGCATTCCTTATATTAGATATTTTATGCTTAAGTTCAAATGATAAGGGGTCACTAGTGACCCCACAGTCACATGTAGTAGTGACCGACTCCTAGACACAGAGTCATAGTTGAGAACTTGCCCGACTCATGGTCCCTTCCACTCGGTCAAAGGATAGACAACTCATCCACGTTCAGAGTCTCTCGTATGTATTACAACTTCAATTAATATGTTTAGAATTTAGCCATTCTAGGATTAATATTTATTTTTCAAAATCAATTTTATAGCATATTTAGAGAGTCTGAAGTATCTCGTATGATCACTGACATCATTCAATGCTTGATGCCAGGATCGATGAACGAGTTCTCCAGCTGGCCGTCTGGAGCTTGTGATACAGTCTGAAAGATATTTTTGGTAAGTCAAAACTAGTTTAATTTTTAAATTTTCAATATGCTGATATTTTAATTGCATATTAATACTCGCTTGCTTCTATCTTATAGGAGTACTATCGATTCGAGACTCCTCGGGATGAGGAGGCTGACCGTTAGATCTTTGAGGAGGTGGCTACACGAAGGCTCTGAGATTGCCTCTATAGCCTTTGGTAGTCTGCCATCCAGTACTCTGGTTCCTAGTCACCATCGGACTAGAGGTCCTTCACGGATCACTGGATATGGACAGACATATGGCAGGCTCTCTACGACCAGTGAAGTAGTGAAAAGTACTCCAGTAGATGGTAGAGGGCCCAGCAAAATCGGGCCATCCAACATGATCCGATCAAGCTCGGTCGGCACATATATTATGGCCGACAAACTGATAAGAAATCAATACCAAAATTTTTTACTAGAATTATAAAAACTCTTATATACATGTTTTAGTTAATTTAATTTTATTATTTACTTATTATAGACATGATAGCTGAGTCGTCAACCAGACCAGCTACAGTTATGGTGGGCTACACACCAATCTAGGAGGACTGATGACTATTTAGATTCTATGTCACGACTGATTACGGTAAGAACTTCAAACTTTATTTACTAATTAAGTTATTTTAGGATCTAATTTTTATATTAGAACTAATATATTTCTGAACTGTACATATGCATTATGCGATGTATGTTGCTGAGAGGTATGGTGATGACCCATTTTCTCAGGCCCCTCTTGATCTTGAGGGATGGCTTAACGCCACCAAGGGGTGAGTAGGAGCCGGATGATAGGATTTGGCCACAGCTTCGACCCTCCACTACCTTGATATCCTTCGACATCCTCACAAGCCTTGACATCCCGAATTTGGAGTGATGCGCACATGGTGAAGGTTGTGCAAAGGCTTCTGAGCTAGAGATCTCAGAGCCTCCTGGATGCCATCCACGATACGATCATAAAACTTCTTCGAGACCCATAACTGTACGTGAAGGAGAAATGCTGATTTTTCGGATCAGATTCGTTCAGATCTAAACGGATTAAGAGAGATATTTCAAAAAAAATTTTCAAGCATCCATATCAGATCTGAGATATTTCAGATCTAATTTTATAGATCTAAAAAATAAAAATAAATTAAATTAAATTTAATTTAATTTATACCTTGATGTGGATAATTTGATTATCCTTTGATGATCCTGCTGATTGTCTGAGATTCTGGATCTAGCCACGCAAGCGCCTGACCTCTACCGATATCCACTCTGATTGGATCTAGAGATCTTCTCCTTCTTTATCACTACTTCAAAAATTAGATCTGGATCTAATTTGGAGGATCTTCAAAACTTTTTTTGAAGATCAGTAGTCGTCTCTGCAATAGTGCTGCCTTCTTCCTTTCTCGTCAGCTTTTTCTTGTCTGGATCGCACCAAACTGAAGCCCAACTTTCCTTAGGCATGAGAGGAGAGAGAGGATGAGAAGATGGCATGGAGGAGGGAGAGGGGCAGCCTTGGGGCATGGCTAAGAGGGAACTCTATGAAAGTTGGGCGCATATAGGGTTTATTTATAGACCCTACTACGCCATGCAGTACCACATTATCCCAACCAATCGCGTTGCTTTGTACAATCAAATCTAAATCTGATTGGAGGGATAACATCATCTGATCCAATTAGATGAGAGCCCCATAAATTCATCCTTAGATGATGCCTAAGATTGATCAAAGTATATAGCTAAGGGCCACTTAAGTAGAAACCAAGAAGCAACCTGGGGTCCCATCCGTATGGGACTCCAGACGTCCCTATCCATAGGCGCACACCATCCTAGGCATGTGCCCCCTCCTTTCCAAATTTTAGTAAGGGGATAAGCCCCTATCTTCTCTCCAATAAGTGCATGACACATGGGCAGATGTCCAATAGTCAAAGATCAACATTTGACCAAAGTCAAAGACAAGAATTAGCAGGTGACGAAAAATGACAGGTGTTGTCTCAAATTTATCTCATAAATTAAGACAATCCTTTTTTAATCTGGACAAGCTCTAGTCAGATCAAGTAAAGATACCTAGGTGAGCATAAACTCATTAGGCTCAGTCGAGACAACTTTTAATGATAATAAAAGAAGAACGTTAGGTTCAATCGTATGCTAGCATGATTTTCTTGAACCTAATTGAATCTAATTCAAATTAATTGAACTAGGTTAGTCCAATTGATGATGTCCAAATTCAAATCCTTATTTATGTGATCTAATTAGGTTTAGTTCTGTATGATAATGGGATATGTCATGATCTCCATCATCGATATCATTGAAACTTCTTTCGATGGATCAGAACTCTTCTGATTCAGACAACTAGAATGATTGATCATCTAAATTATTCTAATTGCTCCCAAAATCCACCAGTGATACCTAGCAGTATATGATGGCAATCCATCAAAACTAAAAATGAACCTCTCGATGCAACTACTTGTGTGATTAAGTTCTTCTATCTTGAAGCTCCGATCAGATTAGGGTTAAAGTAAACTCGTCAAACCCTAATTTCTATCATATGATATAATCATTTGATTCAAGTCTGATGTGAAAACCTTAATAGAAACTCTTTCTATTATTTCACTCTCTACCATGGCCATGGGCTTATGGACTTGATTCTCATGATCATCATAGGGCTACTTCTCTTCTACCAAGGTAGATAGATTCTCTCTTGGTACAATCCAATTCCTACAATGAACATGCTATAGCCAAGATACACCTCAGGGTTTCGAATGGCTAGAAGATTGAGTCATTATGTAGTCAAACTATAACACCCTCAAGGTGAACTGTCGATGCACCTCAGATCAAAGAACTAGACACACCACTGCAGCTTAGAGTCAGTCATCGATGAGAAGGTAGACTTTCTTATGATTACTCGAGGTGGTCACGCTCAGTGCCCTCATTTTCTAACGAGTATCTATACTCTCGCTCTGGTGTCTCTATACCATAGATTCAAGACTCATCTACTATAAAGAAGTGATTGTACACTAATCTTCTGGATCAATCACCATCCTCATGATGATCCTACGGTCAGGCGCATTTTATGAGTTAATAAATAAAAATTCATGTCTTAAATTTTCAACTCTTGAAAATATGAATTATCATTACCATTAACTTAAGAAATGTATCATATACACTAAATACACATTTATCATAAAAAATAATCTATTTTATTATTTATAGTTAAAATTATAATTTTGCCCCTAGAAGTGTATTATAAGTGTCAACCAATTCTGACTTTTGGGACACGCATATCTAACAAACTCTCACTTGACCTAAAGCTAATTGACTACAAATCTAAGTTCCATCTTCTCAAGGTAGGCTTCGATCTTCTGCTATCCCAACGACTTTATAAGTGGGTCTACCGCATTGTCTATAGAGTCGACTCTCTTGACCTCGACGTAATTCTTCTCAAGGTAATTGCGGATGAGGTGGTATCATCACTCGATGTGCTTGGATTTCTGATGAGATCTCGACTCCTTAGCAAGAGCTATGGCACCATTATTGTCGCAGTATAGAGGAATGGCATTTGATGGTATTACTTCGATCTCTACGGCAAACTTCTTATATCAGAATGCCTCCTTTGTAGCTTCTGACACAGCGATGTATTCTGCTTCCATGGTAGAATCTACTATCACTGTCTGCTTGAAACTTTTTCAACTGACAGCTCCACCATTGCACACAAATAGACTATCAGATGTAGACTTTCGATCATCTACATCGGACATAAAATCTGAGTCTGTATATCCTTGGACTTGGAGTTCTCCATTACCAAAGATCAACAATATATCCTTAGTTCTTCTTAAGTACTTAAGCATATATTTCACAGAAGTCTAGTATTTTTCACCTGAATTCGACTGACATCTACTCGTGACACTCACAGCATGGGCTATATCAGGTCATGTATATAACATGGCATACATGAGGCTCCTTATTGCTAAAGCATAAGAAATCTTGCTCATGCATTCTATTTCCTCAAGTATGCTAGGGTACATTCTTTTGGAAAGATGAATGCCATGTCTGAAGGGTACCAAACCCCTCTTAGAGTTTTTCATGCTAAACCTCTTTAGCACTTTCTCTATGTACATCTTCTATGAAAGTCCTAGCATCCTATTCGATTTATCTCTATAGACCTTAATTCCTAGAATAAAGGATGCTTCTCCTAGGTCTTTCATGGAGAATTCTTTAGATAACCATATTTTAACTGTGGTCAACATGGGAATATCATTCCTAATAAGGAGGATGTCATCTACGTACAATACGAGGAAGATAATAATGCTCTCATTGACCTTTTTGAAGACACATGGCTCTTCCTCATTCTTGATGAAATCAAATAATTTGATCACATTATTAAAATGAATATTCTAGCTCCGAGATGCTTGCTTAAGTCCATATATGGATCTTTGCAGCTTTCATATCTTGTGATCATCATCACTAGATGTGAAACCTAGCGGCTGTTCCATATAGATATCTTTCTCAAGATATCCATTTAAGAATGTTGTTAAGAATGTTGTTTTCACATCCATTTGCCATATTTCATAATCGAAATAGGCTACAATAGTAAGTAATGTATGAATGAATTTTAGCATAGCTACTGATGAAAAGATATCCTGATAGTCAATGCCTTCACATTGACTATAATCTTTTGCCACTAATCTAGCCTTGAATGTCTCCATATTCTCATCTGCACCAATCTTTCTCTTGTAGATCTATTTACATCCAATAGGTACTATACTTTCTGATGGATCTACGAAGGTTCAGACTTGGTTTGAGTGCATTGAGTCAATTTTTGACTTCATTGCCTCTAACCATTTCTCAAAATCGATATCCAATATCATCTCGTTATAGGTTTTGGGATCATCACCATAAACTCCATTACCTACGAGGAACATTTTCTTTACTTTCTCTGAAATAGTACTTAAGTACCTCTCAAGAGAATGAAAAATCCTTTTCGATCTATGAGGTGGAGGAGGTAGTGAATGGATTGGCTTAACCTGATTTGGTTCCATTTGATCCTTAGCTCGTTGCTCTTGTGAGACTTTCTCATCGAGCTTGATCTACTTTTCAATGCCGCTATCTTGAATAAACTATTTTTCAAAAAAAATGGCATGTCAACTCACAATCACATTGTGATCTTCTGGAATGTAGAAATAATATCCTAATAATCCTTTAGAATATCCTATAAATTAAGCTCTAAAGGACCTAAAGTCTAACTTGTCCACTTGTTATCTTTTGACATGAGCCAGACAATCCCAAATTCTGAGATGACTCAGACTTGATTTTTTACCATGCCATATCTCATACGGTATGATAGAAATAATTTTAGAAGGAACCCTATTCAGTAAGTATGTTGTAGTTAATAAACAGTATCTTCAAAGAAAATCAGGAAGGTCTGTGAAGCTCATCGTAGATCGGACCATATCTAATAGGATTCGATTCCTCCATTCTGAAATTTTATTGAGTTGAGGTATTTCAGATGGAATCCATTGAGAGACTATGCCATTTTTTTTAAGATAGTCTAAGAATTTTTGACTAAGGTATTCATCTCCTCGATCTGATCGAAGAACCTTAATGGGTTTTCCTATTTGCTTTTCTACTTCATGTCTAAATTTTTTGAACTTTTTAAAAACTTCAGACTTATGTCTCATAAGATACACAATCCCATACCTAGATAAATTATCGATAAAGGTTATGAAGTAGACAAAGTTGCCTCTAGTCAGCACATCAAATGGGCCATACACATCAGTATGTACTAAGGCAAGAAAATCCGTGGCCCTTTCTCCATGTCCTACAAAAGAGAGCTTAGTCATTTTGCCATGAAGACAAGATTCATAAATTGGATATGACTCGGAAGTCAACGAACTCAATAGCTCAGTTTTCTTCAATTTGTTAACCCTATCTTCTGCTATATGACCTAGTCTTAGGTGCCATAGATACCTATCATTTGGACTATCCCTAGGTCATTTCATGGTATTCATATTTTGCTCAATATTAAAAATAGATACATCAACATGTAACTGATAAAGACCATTAATAAGAAAACCATTTATAATTTTATTTCTTTTATAAAGAATGTTACAATAGTCCTTAAGAAAACTAATTACATAGCCTTCTAATGTAAGGCAAGAAATAGAAATCAAATTTCTGCTTACTGTAGGCACATAATAACAGTCTTTTAACACTAAGTCTAAATCAGATGGTAGTCGAAGAGGGTATGTTCTCATGGCCATGGTAGTAACCCTTGCTCCATTTCTGACATGTAGGATCATCTCACCATCCCTCAATCTCCTGTTATCCTTAAAATCTTGCATAGAAGTGCACAAGTGAGCACTAGAATCAGAGTTAAGCATCCAACTGGATGCAGAAGAAATTGTAAGGTTAGACTTAATAACGAGCATACCTCCAAAAGGATCTGCCTTCTTTTTCTTTAGGATGGTCAGGTAAGTAGGACAGTTCTGCTTTCAGTGGCCGTCATTATTGCAATGAAAATACTTTTCTTTGTCAGCGGCCTTCTTCTTCAGCTCTACCTTTTTCTTCTTTCCTTCTTCCACTTTTTGCTTTTTCACAGATTTTTTCTTTTCAAAAGACTTTCTCTTGAAAGAAGTCCATTCCATAGCAAGCACTGAGCCTTTAAAACCTTTCATAGAAAGCTCAGCGGTAACCAACATATTCATAAGCTTGGCCAAGGAATTTTGAAGTTTATGCATATGGTAGTTCATGATGAATTGCCCATATGCATTAGTCAAGGATTGCAGAATTATATCATTCTGTAGATCCAAGTCTAATCTCACTCCGAGCTTCTCAAGCTCTTTCAAATTCTTGATCATCATCAAATAATGATCTTGGACTGACTGCCCATCATACATCTTAGCCTTGAAAAGTCATTTAGTGACTTGATACTTAGCTGCGCGACTCTATTCACCAAACATCTTCTGTAGGTGAGCCAATATTTGGCGAGCAGTCCTGATATCTTCATGTTGGCACTGTAGTATCTAATCTTGTTATCTTCGTCTATCCACTTATCCAAAGACACTCTCTATTCAGCTGATGGACGAGCTGATAAGGTGGGAGGGTCCTCATCCAATACATGAGTTAACTTCTTAGAACCCAAAATGATTTTGAAGTTCCGAAGTCAATCCTTGTAATTTGGTCCAGTCAGTCTATGGGTGTCCAGGATTCGTGCTAATGGATTGGATGCAGACATTTTTCTGCAGAGAGTCAAAGTTTCTAGTTAGATATTGTAATTAAGACTTAACTAATTTATTTAAAAAATTTATTTTTAAATAAATTAGCTCCCACTATTTTTTTGGATCCTTACACTCCCTCTATAAAGATGCAAAAATCTCCATGATTAATGATTTCTAATGGGTGGTGCGGTCCCACCAACTGACTCATCACCTCACCTAATAGTTATTGGTGATGGGTTAGCCAATGAGTGAACAACTCTTGTTCAATGATTCTCCAATCATGATGCATCCAAACTTGGTCTCTAATTCATAAATCTCACCATGCCCGAAATATTGATCCATTCCTTAGTTAAGTTAGACCCACCATTTACATAGATTAGATTCTTAATTGAGTCTCTCATCGTATCTAAAATATTAAGCCCAATTCATCCTCCAGCCCGTAGCATCCGATGCCTAATAGACATGGTTGCATCTTTCCGATGCAACTGAGCCACTGTAACCAACCGAAAACAATCAACCCCGGGAAAGGCCCGTACATCTACAATGGTGGAAGACCTTAGACTTAATTTTTTCTTAGGAAGATTTGATTTAGGTCTCATTAAACTAGACTTGATATAGTCATAACCATTATGACTAACCTAGTGGTATGGGTTAGCTCGGATTATTGACCACCTTAGATCAGAACTGAGCCAACAAATATGGTCAGATAAGTGAGATCGATGGAAGGAATATGTCATTAACTTGACAAGAACGCATTTGAGTTGAGTAGCTCTCAATTAAAAACCAGTTGATCGTATCTGCCAGACTTACCTTAGACACTAAATTGTTGAGCCAAAACCAATCGGATTAGCCTACAATCCAGACTCTAACCACTGAGCCTAATTAGGTCTTAGCTTGATTGATCACTCACATGACTCGATCTTGACCCAGACTTAATCCTATTAGGCTGGTTAATTTAAGTACTGTTGATCCCATCTAACCAACTCTTGATTCGATTTGATCAACCACTTAGACCTAATTGAGCTACCCAAGTTCGAATCCAATATTATGAATATGTCTTAGATCTAAAATTCTTAATTTTAGATCTAATTAATATTTTCATAATTTAATTCTTAATTAAGTTTAGGGTTCATAAATAAAATATGTAAATAAAATCTTAGGATTTCAAGATCTAGGATTTTGCAGAAAATAAGTTTTTGATTTTTGATTAAGGATGAACGCACAGCATCCCTACACATCATAAGAACACTCCATCGAATGAAAGAAGAGAGCACTTAAATCCTACTTTATTCTTATGATCGGACGATCAAGGAGAATGCCTTAATCAGAAATATAAATCTATAAAACTAGTTAGATCTACATCATATATCTCATATATAAAATTTGATCTAACTTAATACATATTTTGTATACATCTCATGTTTCATGCATGCATATTTTTTAAATCTAAATTATCTCATAATTATCTAAAAAATTAGATTTAAATTGAAGATATCAAAATAAATTTTAATCTAGACAACTATGTAGAACTATTCTACAACTAGTCTAGACATGCAATCATCATATCTCATATGATCTAAAAATTAAATAATTTTATTTTCTATTTTTTAGATCTTATTATAATATTTATAATTATCAAAAAATAAAAAATAAATAGATCTAAAATTATAATTTAATTAAAATAAATTATAATTATGCAAGACTATGTATAGAACTATTCTATTTTACAACTAGTCATGCATATTGAAGAACTTAGATCTATATTATTTAATTTTAATTTTTCTAATTTTAGATCTAATCATATCTCATGTGACATCTAAAATCTTTTATTTATTAGATTAAAATAAATTAAAAATATATCTAAACTATTTTATTGAATCCGGCTTTGATACCAGTTGAAGAGGAAATGTTGATTTTCTGGATCAGATTCATTCAGATCTGATCGGATCAAGAAAGATATTTTAAAAATTTCTCTCAAGCATTCATATCAGATCTGAAATATTTCAGATATAATTTTATAGATCTAATAAATAAAAATAAAATAAAATAAATCTAATTTAATTTATATCTTGATGTGGGTAATTCGATTATCTTTTGATGATCCTACTGATTATCTGAGGTTCTGGATCTAGCCACGCAAGTGCCTGGCCTCTATCGATATTCACTCAAGCTAGATCTGAAGATCTTCTTCTTTTTTATTATTTTTTCAAAAATTAGATCTAGATCTGATTTAGAGGATCTTCAAAATTTCTTCTGAAGATCAGCAGTCGTCTCTGCAGCAGTGCTGCCTTCTTCCTTTCTCGTCAGCCTTTTCTTGCTTGGATCGCACCAAACTGAAGCCCAACTTTGCTTGGGCATGAGAGGAGAGAGAGGATCAGAAGATGACATGAAAGAGGGAGAGGGGCAGCCTTGGGGTGTGGCTAAGAGGGAACTCTATGAAAGTTGGGCGCAGACAGGGTTTATTTATAGACCCTGCTGCGCCATGCAATGCCACATCATCCTGGCCAATCGTGTTGCTTCGTGTAATCAGATCTAACTCTGATTGATGAGATGACATCACCTGATCCAATCAGATAAGAGCTCCATAAATTCAACCTTAGATGGCGCCTAAGATTGGTCAAAGTATATAGCTAAGGACCACCTAAGTAGAAACCAAGAAGCAACCTGGAGTCCCATCCGTATGGAACTCCAGGCGTCCCTATCTATAGGCACACGCCATCCTAAGCATGCACCCCTTCTTTTCCAAATTTCAGTAAGGGGACAAGCTTCTATCTGCTCTTCAATAAGTGCATGACACATGGGCAGATGTCCAAGAGTTAAAGGTCAACGTTTGACTAAAATCAAAGGACAAGAATTAGCAGATGACGAAAAATAATAGATGTTGTCTCAAATTTATCTCATAAATTAAGACAACACTTTTCTGACCTGGACAAGCTCCAGTCAGACCAAGTAAAGATATCTAGGTGAGCACAAACTCATTTGGCTCAGTCGAGATAACTTTTAATGATAATAAAAGGAGAACGTTAGGTTCAATCATGTGCTAACACGATTTCCTTGAACCTAATTGAATCTAATTCAAATCAATTGAACTGGGTTAGTTCAATTGATGATGTTCAGATCCAAATTCTTATTTGTATGACCCAGTTAGATTCAGTTTTGTATGATAATGGGATATATCATGATCTCCATCATCGACATCATTGAAACTTCTTTCGATGGATCAGAACTCTTCTGATTCAGACAACTAGAATGATTGATCATCTAAATTATTCTAATTGCTTCCAAAATCCATCAGTGACACCTAGCAGTATATGGTGGCAACCCATTAAAATTGAAAATGAACCTCTCGATGCAACTACTTATGTGATTAAGTTCTTCTATCTTGAGCCCCGATCAGATTAGGGTTAAGATGAACTCGTCAAACCCTAATTTCTATCATATGATTTAATCATTCGATTCAAATCCGATGAGAAAATCTTAATAGAAACTCTTTCTATTATTTCACTCTCTACCATGGCCATGGGCTTATGGACTTGATTCTCATGATCATCATAGGACTGTTCCTCTTCTACCGAGGTAGATAGATTCTCTCTTGGTGCAATCTAATTTCTACAATGAACATGCTATAGCCAACATACACCTCAGGATTTCGAATGGCTAGGAGATCGAGTCATGGTGTAGTCAAACTATAACACCCTTAAGATGAACTGTCGATGCACCTCAGGTCAAAGAACTAGACACATCACTGCAGCTTCGAATCAGTCATCGACGAGAAGGTAGACTTTCTTATGACTACTCGAGGTGGTCACACTCAATGTCCTCATTTTCTAACGAGTACCTGTACTCTCGCTCTGGTGTCTCTACACCATAGACTCAAAAATCATCTACTATAAAAAAGTGATTGTACACTAACCTTTCAGATCAATCACCATCCTTATGACGATCCTATGGTCAGGAGCATTTTATGAGTTAATAAATGAAAATTCATGTCTTAAATTTTCAACTCTTGAAAATATGAATTATCATTACCATTAACTCAAGGGATGTATTACAAACACTAAATACACATTTATGATAAAAATAACTCATTTTATTATTTATAGTCAAAATTATAATTTTGTCCCTAGAAGTGTATTACAAGTGTCAGCCAATTCTGGCTTCTAGGGCATACATATCTAACAGTACGACCAGCTGGCTCATCATCCTAGCCATCATCAGATAATTATATTATTAAATTCTTTTACTTATTTTGAGTTTTCATATTTAGAAGCTTCGTATATTTAGATTTGAGTCTGCAAAAGGATATAGGAGCTAAAAAATTAATCTAATCATTCAATCGATGGACCGATGGTATCTATAGTTTCGTATCATCGAATGAAATATGTAGGATCAATCTATTCGAGAATCAAAGGAGTGTATCAAAAGATACACCTTCGTATCAAAACTTACTAATATTATTTTATTTTTTCATTATAGGATGCTGAGATATCTGATTCTTATCCACCAACTATTAGAGAGAAGTAGGAGAAGGAGAAGGTAGACGATGATGAAGATTAGACCTAATTTTTTTTTTGATGCATTATATTTTTATACTAATTATAAAAAAATATAATTTATATTTTTAATATAATATAATTACTTTTTAATTTTTGATTGTCATATTATCTTTGAATTTTAATTATAACAGGTATTAAGAATATAATTTATTATAATTAATTAAAATAAATTTTAAAAATAATATTATTAAATTTTTAAAAAATAAAATTAACTATTAGCATCGGTATTAGCGACGATAATTGCAGTCACTAATAACTCTTAGCGATGACATTAGAAATTGAATTGTCATTGCTAATATTTTTTAAAATATTTTTTTTATTTTATTTAAAATTAAAACTAATTAGAGATGGTATTAGCGATGGTATTTTTTATCGCTAATAATTATTAGCAACGGCATTAGCCTAGAAAATACCATCGCTAATATTTTTAAAAAAAAATAATTTAATATTAAAAAAATTAGCGATGAAATTATTCTATCTCTAAAGTCATTGCTAATAGCCTTATTAGCGATAGCTCATATTTCTAATACTATAATGATAATTAGCAATAAAAATTTTTTAGATTGACTTTTATGATGGTATTAGCGACGGTAAGGATATTAGCAATGGTGGAAGGACTATTGGCGACAATAATTAGTCATCGTTAATACTCTGGATTCTTGTAGTGAAAGATGGATACCTATAGCCTTTGGGGATATGCGTCGCCTGCCAAAGAGTAACAACTTTGAAGATGTGCTCTGACTATTAGAAAATAACAGTACGTACATCTTGAGGTTGGTGAGATCGGGGATCTCACTTAGTAAAGAAGGGAGTGGTTAGGCCACTTGTCATTTTGCATACAGGAGGCTCTAGAATTCCTTCAGCACAGTTGTAAAAAAATAGATGGCAAAGGTGGGATAATTGCTCCATCACCCTCTACCACACTGGATCATCAACGCTATGGTAGATGGTATGTCTTAAGGTGTATCACATGGATTTCTTGGGTATGTCTTACAATCTTGAAATCTATAAGCTTGATATTTGCATTTTAATTATTTGAATAAGATAGTGATTTCTATGGTTTCTTGATGAAAACAATTTGCACGATTATTCCATTCGCTAGCCAAAGTCTTGTGATCCTCCTGGATCATCAACCATTAATGCGCATGCCTTGTATGACTATATACCACGTATGCTTGTTACACCTCTGCATTCAGGTGGTTGATTATGTTGCGTTGTATGGTTGCCCTTCTTGCCTTGTATTGTTGTCCCTAGTTAGCATATTTACCCTATATACATTACATATTAAATGTATATCTTTAGCGCGATTAGCTTATAATAGATATTCGATGCATATCATTAGCATGCTTATCCTACTATAAATATGATATATATTTTTCACATAGTTAGCTTTTAATACGTACTCGATGCATATCTTTAGCATATTTAGCCTATAAAAAATACTCGATGTGTAGTTATCCATAGAAGTACAAGTATATATGAGTTTAGCTTAAGAGATTAATATATTCATCAAATTATCTACATATTCTTTTCTTGAGACTGAGGATGGACCTTTATTATTTCCTTCTCATCTCTTTGGCTGCCGTGGCTTGTAACATGGTTGGTGAGAGTGCAAGCGTGCCTGCACTTTATGTATTCGGAGACTCATTGGTGGATAATGGTAATAACGATTACTGGTCTACAATGGCAAAGGCAAACTACCCCCACAATGGCGTCGATTTTCCAGGCGGGACTCCAACAGGGAGGTGGAGTAATGGATACAATACCATAGATTTCTTGGGTATGTCATCCGTAAGCTTGATATTTACTTTTTAATAATTTGAATAGGACAGTGGTTTCCATGGTTTCCTGATGAAAACAAATCGCATGACCATTCTTATGTTCTTCTATATAAAGATATGAAGGTAATTTAATTGTTCCAGATCTTTTTAGGATTAAGACAGAATTAAATTAACTTATCTAAACCTTAAAATCTTTAATGTTGAATTGCTATTTAATTCGGTATTATTATTATTATTTTTAACAGCTGCGATGCTAGGATTTAATTCAGCCCCGCCACCATTTCTTTCCCCGGTCAAGGATACATCTCAAGGAGCAAATTTTGCCTCCGGAGGTTCTGGAATTCTTGATACTACTGTAAGTCGTACTACGCTAATGCTCTCCTGCTCCCCTTCCGTTTTCTTCATAATGTTCCAGGGGCCAACCACTATTCCCCTCAGCACTCAGATTAATTTCTTTCAATCCCTTGCTCAAAACCTCGCGCAACAAATGGGTAGTCAACAAGCCTCACTTCACCTCTCAAAGTCTTTATTCCTTATCAGCCCAGGAAGCAATGACATGGCCGCATATTACGCCGGCGCAGCTGGCCCTCCCAGTGAAATAACAAAGCGGCTCTACATCAACACTCTTATACAGACGTTGGAGAATCACTTAAAGGTCTCTCTCTTACTATATATATATATATATATAAATAAAGATAGATTGGATTTCAATCGGTCAAGTCTAGTCTATATCCGATCGGATTTTCAACCATTCGATTAGTGCACATCTTCAAATGCGCATCTGAAAAGATGCACCGACTGAAAAAAATAGACGCGAGCCTGCACCTGAAAAAAAAATAGGCCTGCCACCTGAAAAAAATTTTAGAAAAAAGCTTGAAAAAAAAATTTGAAAAAAATTCAGAAAAAAAGTCCTGCAACTAAAAAAAAGGCCTGACCTATTTTTTCAGCTTTTTCAAATATTTTTAATTTTTTTTCAAATTTTTTTTTTGGCCTGGAGGCATGTAAAGGTGCCTTCAGGTGTGTGTCCAGGTCTTGAAAAAAAATCTAAAAAAGTAAAAAAAATCTAAAAAAAATAGGTTCCTAGAAAAAAAAAGAAAGAAAGAGGAAAAGAAGGCACATTCTTTCCCTATTTCTTTTTTTTTCTTTTTTTTCCTTTTTTCAAGCACATGTGCCTGCAAAAAAAAATTTCATTTCATGCACCTATTTTTTTTTAAGTTTTTCTTCGGGCGCTTGCTTTTTTTAGGTTCAGCTTTTTTTTTGAATTTTTTTTCAGGCAGGTCTATTTTTTTCAGGCACAGGCGCGTGCCTATTTTTTTCAGTCGATGAGCCTTTTCAGATGTGCGCTAATCAAACGATCGAAGATCTAACCAGATATAGGTTCGGCTCCGATCGATCAATGCCCAGTCTATCTCTCTCTCTATATATATATATGGATAAAGTCAATCGAATTTGGACTCAGATCTTATCAGATCAAAACTAGATAATAGGAATCCTATATCAATGATCCAAGCCGTTGGAAATGATTTACTATCTTAAAATTGTTTGTACATGAAAAAATTATATGATTTGAAGACTTCTAGCTTATGCATCAAGTGATCAAAAAATATATCTAATTTAATTTTATTTAAGCTATCTAATTTTTAATTACTTGATATATAGACTAAAAGTCTTCAAATTATATAATTTTTTGTATACAAGTAGTTTTGAGATAATATATCATATTTAATAATTTAGATTATTAATGTAAGGATCCTATTATAAAATTTTGATTTGACTGAATCTGAGTCCAAATCTGACTTAAAAAAATTATATAATTTTTTTAAGTTTTTTTTTTCAGGCGCTTGTTTTTTTAGGTTTAGCCTTTTTTTTGAATTTTTTTTCAGACAGATCTATTTTTTTCAGGCACAAGCGTGCGCCTATTTTTTTCAGCCAGCGAGCCTTTTCAGATGCGTGCTAATCGAACAATCGGAGATCTAACTTGATATAGGTTGTGCTCCGATCGATCGGAGCCCGGTCTATCTCTTTCTCTCTCTCTCTCTTTATATATATGTATATATATATATATATATATATATATATATATATATATATATATATATATATATATATATGTATATACGTATATGTATATATGTGTGTGTGTATATATATACACACATATATATGTATATATGTGTGTGTGTGTGTATATATATATATATATATATATATATATATATATATGGATAAAGTCAATCAAATTTGGACTCAGATCTTATCAGATCAAAACTTAGACAATAGGAATCCTATATTAATGATCCAAGCCATTGGAAATAATTTACTATCTTTATACATGAAAAAAATCATATGATTTGAAAACTCCTAGTCTATGCATCAAGTGATCAAAAAATATATTTAATTTAATTTTTTTTAAACTATCTAATTTTTAACTACTTGATATATAGATAAGAAGTTTCCAAATTATATAATTTTTTTTATACAAGTAGTTTTGAGATAATATATCACATTCAATAATTTGGATTATTAATGTAAGGCTCCTATTATAAAATTTTGATTTGACTGAATCTGAGTCCAAATCTGATTGATCTGATTCTCTCTTTCTATATATATATATATATATATATATATATATAGATGTATGGATGGATGGATAGAAAAGATAGTAAGATGGATAGATATACGAGTGTAATTGTGGCAAGGTACATGGCAGAACTTGTTCCAGCTTGGAGCTAGAAAATTTTGGATACAGGGTCTCTATTGCATCGGATGTGCTCCATCTGCGAGAATTATAAACCCCTTGGGGGGGATGCGCGGAGGACGGGAATGATCTGGCTAAACGGTTTAATACAGCCGTTACACAACTACTGGACAGTCTCAGTTCCACTTTAGCGGGGATGAAGTATTCCCCATGCAAATGTCTTCAGCATGATGTCTGCAGTGCTAGCAGATCCGAATGCATTTGGTGAGAATCTTCAACATTCAATTCTCTACAGATAGTGGAATTATTATATGGCATTTAATGTAAATTCTATTCTTTTGATCCAATAAAGTCGAAGTGGTGACTACAATTCTAGTCATGCTTGAGGACTATAATCATCCTAAAACCAAGCACAATAGAAACATATAGGATATTGATCAATTGTTATCAAAACCGCTTGTAGAACTATCTTTAGATATAAATTGTAGATTCTATAAATATTTTAGCTTTACCATAGTCTGTTCCAAACAAAGCAGCAAACTCATTCTTGTGACTGATTCCTCCAAATCCATTTTAATTTTGCCTCCATGTTTAATTTGGATGCTGCAATTCGATAAATTGAATGGTTGGAATTATATGAGAGAGTTGCTTAATTTGGCCATCTTACCATAGATGGAGTGTCCAATCTTTATTTTGTGCCCAAGAAAGTCTTGAATGGTGTTTTATAAAATGTTGGAGGAGCCATCCAAGATGCGACGAGAGCCAATTAGAGTCATCACATTCCGAAGATGGGGCTATATTTGATCAACATAATTAAGATGGTACAAGAAAGGGTAAGAAAAGGAAAGCGTCTTCTAGGAATGCACTGTAGATTAGAAAAATACAGCGTAGGTACGGCCATCCCCGCATTAAAAAGCTCAAATGTAAGATGGCTTTACAAGCAGAGTTGCCTGCGGCAATCTTTTTCCATGGGTTTAGCAGTAACCTAAGAAGGGCTAGGTAGTAATTTATCAAGGCTCTCCGAACGTTATCAATACATGAGATCTGAGCCATCTCAGTGGATAAAACATACCTGGTCATCTGAATTTAGGTAGAACGCTGGCATCAATTAGAAAAGATCTATTTGGGAAATTGAATAGAATTGGGCTGGATTTCTTATAGGAATAAGGCCTACTAGCCTAACCAGTCTATTTTCTTTTAAAATCCCATCCCAGTCTTTAGTCTAAATCTCATCTATGAGCCCGATGGAGGGTAGGATTAAAAAAAAAAAATCTATAGAGGTTTTGTTTTTTGCTAAGAATGGAGATTTTTTTTTTTTTTTTGTCCCAAAAGATTTGAGCTGCAGAGGGATGGAATTTGTTGAAAGGATATTCATTTAAATATTTAAATTACTTAAGATTTTTTATGTGTATATTCTTCTAAATATTTAAATTTGTATGAATATTCTTTCAAAATTCATATTTACATATATATACCCTCAAAAAAAATTATTTTTGTATATGTACCTATATCATCTGAGGCTATTAAAAAATTAATGGTTTAAAATTAAAATGACTAAAATACCCTTATGGGTAGACGTGCAAAAAAAATTTATGAGCGTATACATGTAAATAGTAATTTTATAAGGGTTGTTGCATAAATTTGAATGTTTGGAAGGGTATACATGCAAAAAATCCAAATCATAATACACCTCTCCTGATTTATTAATTTTTTTCTTATTTTAATGAAGAAAAATTAACATGCAAACCAAAATAACGAATATATACTTAATTTATTGACTTACATAGATAAAAGGATCTTTTTATCAAATGATAGATCAAAATTATTTTATCTAAAAAATACATAGATCATAACCATCCATATTTCCTCTAATATCAAATAATATATTTCTAAAAAAAAATATTTAAACTTGATATTAGATGGATCGCTTATACATTTGCACCGAATGGATATAGTTGTGGATTTGGGCATTACATAACTTGATATATTTATACAAAATAGATTATTCATAAAGATATTTTCTATTTTTTGTCAAAGATAAAGTAATAGAATATAAGATGATAATGGTCTATTTGATATCAATTATTAAAATCTTTGATCAAAAAAGATGAATCAATTAAATTTAGATCAAATTATTTGAATTGATATCAATAAATTATATAAAATAAATCATAGAGAGATATTTTGTTTAAACTTAGATCTTTCTTTTCTTAAAAAGTATCACTTAATTAAGTTTAGAAAAGATATAAAATTCTTGATTTTATCTCCATTGATATCATATAAGCTATGTAAAATTAGATTTGAGATAAAATATTCTTTTCTTTTTATCTAAAGATAATGCAATGAAATTCAAGATAGAAATAGACTTTTTGATTTAAATTATGACACCAATTGCACTAAAATTTAGATCAAATAATAATTTTGAATCAAAGATAATTTTGAATTTTTGTTTGATACAATTATGAAAATTTTGATACCAGTAATTTTGAAATTTAAATAAATAGTAATTATCTTGATACCAATTGTTGGAAAATCAAATTTAATAATTTACTTAGAAGTTTTAATGATATCAATAGAACTAAAATTTAGATTAATTAATAATTTTTTTAAAAGTTTGATACCACTTAAAGATTGAAGAAAAATTAATTTTTAGATTCATTGCTTGAAAATAATATGAATAAAATATGAAAGCACATTTCAAATTCAATTTGATACCAAGTATGAAAGACATTCTTCAAGTTAGGTGACAAAATCAATTGAGGTTAAAATAAGAAAAATTTAGATATTGGCTTTATGTTTGATCTAACTATGAAATTTCAAATCCTTAAGGATAAACATAAAATGCAATGCAACTTAAGACATCAAGCATTTTGAGTTTTATGATTAATATCTTATCTTTAAGTACTTATTTCATGATAATTTTTAATAAAATTTTAATAGTTTAGCATTTTATAGAGAAATATCAAACTTAGTTTTACTTGTATGTTCAGTAATTCAAAAATATTCATGTCCAATTAAGCATCTTAAAATTTAAGTTTATCAATTATAAAATTAATATTGAAAAGCTATTATATCATGTTGAATTTTAAGATAATTTCAATTCATATCATAACATGATACTTAGAAAAGTACATATTGACCACTTAAAATCAAAGTATTTAAATCATCAAAATCAATCAATCATACTAATCTTACTATTAGTGCAGAAAACTATATCGATGCTGGAGTCACCGGAGTGGGAGGAGATGAGGCCGTCGATGGGACTTGCAAGAAGAATTTTGGATCGGAGGTGGATGGCTTCGACAGGATCCTCCGATGCTCAAGTTAGTTTTCTAACCAACAAGAATAGAGTGCTCAAGAGAAAATGAACAGAGTATCGAGTAGAGTATGAGAGCTTAGAGAGAAAATGTATCTGTAGGATCCTTTATATAGGGGGAGCTCGTAATAAACTAATGGTAACAACCGTAACTATCTGTTAGTAGGCCATTCGGGGCCACATGATGTTTGTTATGAAGGGTGGCATCCATTATTGCAACTTGCCAGTCCATTGGAGATTAATAGTTAAAGCTCAGATAGGGCTTCTATGCCTGCGAGCAAGTAGTTAATGGTAATGAACCATGTCCAACAGTTTTGGAGGAGGTTCGGATGTCTCTAGGGTCATCTTCAGGATGGCTGATATTCGCTGAGTCGGGAATTAAACTTGCATAGATGATAAGGCCCTTCTACTATTTAAGTCTACTCAATCGACGCTCAGAATGTAAGGTAGCTAGTTCGGCCACAAAAAAGAGGCTTTGATTGAAAGGAGTTCGACTGGAAGGAGTCTGCTTAGTGACTGAAAGGATTCTATTTGATGGCCAGAAGGAGCTCATCTAGATTAATAGTACTCAAGGTTTGGTCGATAGCCAGGATTGGTGGACACACTCAGGACACTCGAGTGAGTCTTAACTGCTCCTTTGAAGTTCAACCATCTTTAAGGTCATCAGCAAGTGGATAATTATTCTAGGTTGAGGGTTGAAAGGGTAGTAGATTCACCAATTTAGGACTGTGGTCGGGCTCTTTGGGGTTGAAGTTCGGATTTAATCAGGCTTGCACACCCAAGGTTCTTGGCAGAGGAATGCCAAGATCCACCACTTACAGCAAGGTATAGAAGTTCATCTGAGGAGAAGCTCTACCAATCCAGGACTCTTGATGTGAGACCCAATTGTAATGATGATATTTGGCTTGACAGAGATCTGGTTGAAAAAAAGTTTAGCCAGCTTTGAGGTCGGTCAGGCTGGATTATGCAGGGATCGAACATTTAACCAAATACTTAGCCGATTGCTTAGGCGACTATCTTCACTATTTCAAGCTCGTTCGGATGAGGCCCAAGATGCCCTTCGGGTTCTGTAGTTATCTGGAAGATCTGATAATCAAAGCTGAGAAGATCGTCTAGCATGCACAAGTTGGAGGTCAACTATTCCAGAGTGAATTGGAGCCAAAATCCATACTGGTTGAAGTTTGATCATGGTCGCCATCGTCAGACGGGATCACCCTAAGGTTGGACATCTTGCTGAATTTCGGCAGGAGCGAATTTATCACCAACACTTACTAATATATGAAAAAATTTTAAGCAAGTAAATATAACATGAAATCATATTAAAATCAATAGATTCAATCAAAATAACTTTAACAATCATTGATGGTATAATGTGAGAAAAAAGTTTAGATTATACCATGCATCAATACCCATCCATTTTCATTTCCAAGGCATCCATAAAAATTTTCTTCCTTTCAGTTCATTTTGATCCTCGATGCACTTGCAAAATCACTTAATAATTTTTGGTATCCAAGTCATCTTGGGTCCATAGGAGTTAGTATTCAAGGTTTTCTTTGGAACCCAAATTTATTTGATAAAAATTTAGCCATTTCTTTTAATATTGCATTCAAAAATTTTATGACCAACTTTATTACATTTAAAATATTTGATTGAAGGATTTTCAAATGAAGCTTTTATGAACATATTTTTGAAAAATTTTTATTTTTTTAATGAATTATAGCCAATTCCATCTTTATCAAAAGTAGCTCTTTGATTGTTTAATATAGCTTGAAGCTTTTGAGATTCAATTGTAAACTTTTCAATCATAGACTTCAAGCTTTTAATCTCTCTCTTTAGTTTGATATTTTTTTCTAAAAAAGATTTTTTAGATTTACTCTTTTCTTAGTAGAAAATCTTGGTTTATTAAGTTCTTCTTTCAACTTGAGATTTTTTTTAATCATTGATTTTTTCAAATTTTGAAAATCTTTCTTTTTCTTTAACTTAGAAATTTTTAAATTTAACTATATTCTCCTTTTTTTTAGTTAGAGTTTCAATTTGTTCCACAATTTTTTTTTCTTTGATCATATTTTTTATATTTTCAAAAGATCATTTTTTTACTCAAAATTTTATCTTTTTGTTCAGCCAAAAAAAATATTAAATTTTCTAAGCACTTTGTTCTTTAGCCTTATCTTTTTGTATTCATCTATTAACTCATTAAAGGCTTTATATAATTCATTAAAAAAAAAATCAAAGGAGCGTTCATGATATATCTCATCATTTTGAGCCATGAGGCAACAACTTGTTATACCTTTCTCCTCTTTCTCATTCTCTTCTTTGCTTTACTCTCCCTTTATCAATGCCTTCTTTTTCTTTTATTTCTTCTTTTCTTTTTCTTTTCATCCTCATGAGCCATGAGGCATATGCCAGGATGAGCTTGATTATCCTCTTGGGAGCTTAATTCTTCATTTTGATCAGATCCCTCAAAGATTATTTCTAATTTATCCCATACTTATTTTACTGAAATATAAGAAGAAATTAAGTTAAATTCAATTAAGTCCAAAAAGCAATAAAGCATGTTCATAGTCGTAACATTTAGTTGGATTATTTCTTTATCAATAAATAATGTATTGTGTGTGTATGGGCTATTGACAATAATCTTTCATAAATTATAGACATGTGCTTGTATAAATATTTTTATTCTAGCCTTCCAAAAAGTATAATTAGATCCATTAAGCATTGAGGGTCTGTCTATTGAATGACCTTAATTAAAAATTGATTCCATTTGAATTGCTAAGATCTTTGGCTCTTGACTGTTAGGTCAACAATTAATAATAGAGTACTTGCTCTGATACCACTTGTTGTCCAAAGATAGCAACCTAAGAGAGATGGTGAATTGAATTTTTATAAAATCTTTATCAAATTAAACTCTAAGTCAATTATGTGCCTTTAATTAAATCAACTTAAGAGATTGTATGGTGAAAGCAACTTGTAGCAACGAAATTAAAACATATATATTGCTAAACAAGAATAAAAAATTAAGCTAAGCAAGAATTATAAGCAAGTAATGCAAGCAAAGAAGTCACAACACAAACATACAAAATTTATAGTAGTTCGGAGCAACCCACTCTTATGTCCACTCTCCAAGCTTTTCTTAAGATTTTCACTATAATCTTTTTTTGATTACAGTATGTTTATTTTTCTGAGCTTACAAACAAAACTCAGTTGATTTTTTGGGCTCACTAATCAAAATCTAACATCGTTAGTTTTTTGAACTCACAAACAACCTAGTTGGTTTTCAACAAGAGCACCAACCATAATCTTTACAACGTCCAATTATGGGCTTGGACCGGCCTAATCTTTAGATTTCTTTTTTTTAAAGAAACTTATAAAGAAACAAAAATATAAAAAGAATAAAATTTAGTATAAAATAAAAATAAAAAAGAAAACTCTTTTTGAAGTGCGAAGAAGAGGTTGAATCAATGCTCTTTGAAGGCTTGAACACTCTTCTTTAAATGCTGTGAGGATGCTTGAAAAGTTGTGGAAGATCTTCCATGAAAGCTCTCTAAAATTGAAGTTTGGTTTCTCTCTATTTTTTCTCTTTTCAATGACATTCAATATTTCCTCCAAGAAATAATGATTTTTCTTTTCAAAATCTTCTTCCCTTCCTTTTGAATATCTTTTAAACCTTCAATCAAAGCTGAAGAATGATTAGTATCCATTTAGAGCTATTAGAGAGCATTTATTAGATATTTAATGTACTAAAAATGGATAGAAAAACTAGCCATTATGAAAGTTCCCATCGTAGGGGTTGACCCTAGGGTCGTCTCCTAGCACAGGGGTCGACCTCTATGGCAGAAAATAAAAAATGGTCTGGCCTGCAAAATAGTAGAGGTTGATCCGATTGATCTCTTTAGGGTGCCGGCTCGAAATCAGCATGCCAATCAGCTCGTTTCAGCAGAGGTCGATCCTAAGGTTGATTCTTTTGCTAAAACTTGATTTTCTTTCAATTTTGACATCTAAAAAATATAAAATTACCTTCAAAAGATCAAAATTCTTTTTCACTTGCTCTTAAGGCTTTTGAAATATATATTCTTGATCTCCAACTTGGTGAAATTATGATTTTGCCCTTCTATAATTTTTTTTAATAAATTTGAAAAATCTTGTGAAACCTGAAATGCACATTATTCTTTTTCCAAGCTAAAATTCATTAGTATTTCTCTCAAATATTTTATAGTCATCAAAATCAATTCTTGAGGCAATAGCCAAACTATAAGTATTGGTACCTATATGTGGATCGAGATATGGAAGACAATTGCAAGGACAGAGAAGGCTCTACTTGTCCAAGACGTTGCTAATGTGCAAGAGCTTAATGGTGATAGGATTTAAGTAGATGATTAGCACTTTTTATGTGTTTAATCTGGTTATTGATGGATATCCATGTAATAATCTTTTAGATTATAACCGTTATAATCATGATGGACTATAGGGTTGTTATGGTTATAATCATGCTTACCCTCTACAGGGTTGCTACCCCTTAGAGACTAAGCAAGACTATAACTATAGCAACTCCTATAATCCATCATGGCTATAGCGGTTGCTACCTGAAAGATTATTACATGGGCTTCCATCGATAACTAGATCAAACCTATTAAATGTGCTAATCATCTACTCGAGCCTGTCACTATTAAGCTCTTGTACATTAGCAAATATGTTGGACAAGTAGAGCCTCCCGTCCATGCATATGGTTTTTCATATCTCTCCATGCAGTTATCGATACTTGTAGTTTGGCATAAATCCACTCCTATATAAATGGGCAACTATTGTATCCTTATCAAGCATTTCTCTATTGACTCATATTTTACAAGAAGAACAAGCCCATCCTTGAACTAAGAGTGCAATATTTTCAAAAGCATAATGACATAAGTAAAAGACATCATGGCAAATGAGGACATTTAGGACGTGCGTACGTCCTGCATATGCAGACTTGAAGCTTGCTAAATGACTAGACTACACGAGTACATGAATTTTATTTTTAAATTATTATTTTATTTTTTTTAAAAAATTTACTTTTAGTTTGTATCTCGAGGAGGTGGAGGGGGCTCAGAGAGGCTATGATGATTGCCTGTGTGAGATGCACCTACGTGGAGGTGAGGCATTCTATTCTTATTGTTGTATGGTCAAGCTTGGATGGTCTATTACATCATAGACAACCGCTTATAGCCACCTCATGATTAAAGGTGCAAAGAAACTTTCAATGCAGGGCAAGCTTGGATGATCTGTTACATCACAGACAACTGCTTGTAGCCACCTCTTGGTTAAAGGTGTAGAGGAACTTGCAATGCCTTATTTTATGACAAATCTGAGCTTTTTTCATATTTTCATGTACTGAGATTGTCATGTACTACTGGATGAGAATCTAACAATGCCTAAATCAGAGGATCAATAGACCAACAAATTATTATGTATTGCTAGGTGAGCATCATTTTCCCGCTGATATATTGCATATGCTAACTAACAATTTTTGTTACACATGAGTTAAATTTTGGTCGTCTTGTTATATTTTGATAGATATTTTATTTGAACCAATTTTTAAATCATCTGCTTGCTTTGATTGTTATTTTTATTTTTAGAGATTATACATCATGTCTTCTACAAGTCAAAGCCATTCTAGCCAAGGATCGAGAAAAATGATTTTAAAAATAAATATTAATCCTAGATATGGCTAAATCTAAACATATTTAATTGAAGTTGTAATACATACGAGAGACTCTGAACGTGGATGAGTTGTCTATCCTTTGACCGAGTGGAGAGGACCATGAGTCGGGCAAGTTCTCAACTATGACTCTGTGTCTAGGAGTCGGTCACTACTACATGTGACTGTGGGGGTCACTAGTGACCCCTTATCATTTGACACTTAAGCATAAAATATCTAATATAAGGATGCTATATTAATTAGCAAAAGACCAAATAACATAAAATGAGAATATCTGAAGTATTAGAGTTTACTATCCGTATGAGATGTGTGGACTACCATGCGAGCTGGCCATATGATTGCTCTCTCCTTAGAGCTC